>VZSV01000431.1:140093-160761 GCA_013398735.1 Nothocercus julius | reverse complement strand
TCCCGGCCGTGCCTCGTCCGTGCCCAGCGTTACCCCGGGGATGAAGGGCAGGCGGCAGCGCGAGCGCCGGGCAGCCCCACGGCAGAGCAGTGTGTGCAGAGCACGGTGCCCCACAGCCCACCTGTCTCCGCGTGCCCTCCCGGCCCACGGGAGCCTCTGCATTGTCACTGCATAAGGACGTAAGGATGAGGAGCACTCAGCATAGCTTGGCTCCATGGAAAGAAGAAAAAAAAAAAAATACCTGCCATTATGTTAAGGCAGAGCAGAACAGGATGGCACAGACAGACATCCATCTTCCTGCTTCTGGGGAGAAACCATCCACTCCAGGAAAACTCACTAGAGACTTAAGGGATCTTGGCAGGGGCAAGGCCTCTTGGTGGGGAAAACCATGAGTGCCTTTTGCTGAAATGATGACAGCAACTTTACCTCTGCTGCGCTTCTCAGCCCGGCCCATCCATGACACTGCTCCTTCTATCCCAGATATTCAGCTGTTTTGAAAGCCTTCTCACCACAGGCAAATTATTTCATAAACATCTACTATGAAGCTTCTAATATGTTCATCTGTACAAGCTTCTGGTAACTACTGCCAGGGAGAGGACCTGAGATTACACTTCAGTTTGTAAAAAAAAAAGAGTTTAAAATGGACACAAACCAGTCTCAAGCAGCATGCGAGGTGACTGAGGGAGCACTGTGTGCCATCAGAGAGCAGCAACACCCTCTGCATCAACCAGTCCACAGCAGTCAAACCTCTTCAGAGGTGCCTCCAGTTATTTACCTCAATATGTACATATATATTTTGTAGTTATCCATGAAACTTTTCTTCCTCCAAACTACAGTCTTCATGTAGTCATGTTTTTCACAGAAGTTTGTAGATTCTTAGAATTGAAAACTTTAGTGGCCTAAGTTAGGAAAACATTCTTCTCAGTGTGTTATAATGATTAACCACCACCAGGGAATGATTATTACCAAGCTCAGAGGTGACAAGAGAAAGCAAGCAGAATCTAGCAAGCTTGGTAATTTTCAGATGACCTTTGGACATGGTAAAGGCTTCCCCACAAAGCGACAGAAGTGTGGTGCAATATAGGTACATTTCAGAATACACAGCAGATTTGCTGAGGGCAGAGTCTGTGCGACAACACTGAGCAAGTTTACCATAGGACACATTTCCCAATTCATAAAGGTGCAGTTTGACATCACTCCTAATCAGATTTGGATGCTATAGTTCCCCACCCATCCTCTTGAATCTGACAACAATATGCTGCAAATTAATTTATCAAAGCCAATCCATAAAAGAAAGAGGCTGGAGTGTTTCTGGTTAGCTAGCTTTGCTATGAGACCAGCTCTTTGAGCCAGCAGCACCTAACAACGCAAACACGAATTGCCCCGCCAGGGTTGCTCCTTGTGGAAGTCTGGCCACACCAGACAAGACGGAATGTCAAAAATCCTGCCTTAGAGCCTGACATTCTCAGGCTAGGTAGCATCACAGTACAACCTACACATTCCTTAACCTGTCTGATACTCATTTTTGAAGTGTCTAATGCTGCCTCAAGGTCTAGCACCCACAGATGATTTATCTTTAAGTACACCTGTAAGAGTACCCCATGCTTAATATTATTACTAAATATTGGGGTATGTGGGACAGAAATGCACAGGCACTACACTGCCAAGGGACTGTTGAGATTTATTCCCTTGCCATGCATCTAGTTAAACACTCCTAGAAAGAGGTTCCAGATTATATATTTGTGGTCACAGAAGCAGGGAAGCAACAGTCCCTATGACCATTGCAAAGCTCTAGAACTACTGCCAGCCTAACTTCAGTGTGGCAACAAGATTTATTCTCCCCTTTCAAGGGCTCTGTCCAATAAAACTGTACAGGTAATTATTTGACAAAATAGAACACAACACAGGGGCTTCCTAGAAATACCTGAGTATGTCTAAACAACTTAAATGGAAGCACTTTAATGCCACAGAAACCTCCATGAGGTTATACTTTGCCAAAAAAATAGGATGACAGCACATCCAGAATCTCATAACATCCAAGAGCAGCAAGGCACAGGGACTGGTTCCCGCACCTCTGGTCACCCGAGCCAACGAAAAGCCTCATCCTCAACACTGCAAGTTTTATAAAAGTAATTACACCTACCCGCCTATCTCCGTAGGACCCAGGGCTCTAGCCAGTGCAGCTAAGACATGAGGGACAAGTCACAGTATTTCCCTGATTTTCTAAATCAGCTACTTTACAGTTTTATACTTTTACCAAGTTGACTTCCATGACACAAACTAAATCAACTGTACCCTCTCTTAAATCAAGATAGTTCTACTGGTGGCACAATTAAGAGACATCTAAATCAACATGCCCATACCATTTATTTCTCAGATATATCAGAAACAAAAGGGCAAGTTATCTTCTGAGAACTGTGTGGACAAGCAAACTGCTGCTGGCACAATACTCCATATGCAAGACATGCCCAAAACTGAGGCCAATGCTCCTCCAAAGGCTGTTTTTGAACGAGAAGCCTCCTGTAGAATCCAATCTTGTTATTCCCTGAAGACAGTCTGGTGCATCTGCCAGCTGTGCTGGAGGTTGTGGCCACAGCTTTAGGAGAACTTCCCTGCCTGGGGTGGTGGGCCAAGGAAGCCGCCTGCTTGCTTAGTGGCAGCCCGGGAAGGAGCAAGGCCAAGCATCTTCTGGATGTTCTGCAAAAAAACAAGAACAAAACAGCAGGGCCATGTAACGTTGTACCATGACAAATGAGCCAAAGGAGAAGAAATCTCCATTCTGCTCACAAATACAGCTTTCCCACTAGCTTCAACAGATACCGAGCCTTATCAATGTGCCTAATACACAATGGGGCTCTTCCCAGAGAAGGAAAAAAAAAAAAAAAAAAAAAAAAAGAAGAAACAAAACTGCAGAACCAAACAACTATCTATAATGGCTACAAATAAAGCAGGGCCCATGCTCCTCCAGTTTCCTTCCCTCCCCAAAAAAACCCCAAACTTCTTTCAGTTAAATTAACATTTCAACTGAAGATGGTGACCAGATCCTTTTCAACCTCCTGCTGCACAAGAGGTAGTTGATTAGAAGATACATAGACTAGTCTTGTCACATAGATTGGTTTGAATCCACCCACAGTAAACTCTGCAATTTAGCTGCAATGCACACACAGGAGCAGGCCCCCAACATCTGTTTGCAGGCTCTAACAAAGCGGCTTTCAGGTTTCACAAGTTCCAGAAACCACCATCAGTTTGAGGCTCTGCAAACCAGCAAGGAAGGCTCTCACATAATGCAGTCTGAAATTGGGTCAGAGAAAGTGCCAAATTCAAGCCAGAAGTTTAGACACAATTAACAAGTGCTAATGATACAAACAGGATTGCAAGAGACATGCAGCATAGACATATGTAGCAAAACAAAAATGACTATTTAAATGAACTCCCCTGCATTCTCGTGTGCTAGAAAAGTCACACCTGAGCAAGGTGTTTCAGTACAAAGTGACAAAAAAATGAAGTAGCAGAGTTAAGGAACTATAAATCTCACAGCAGAATGTCTTAAAATTTAAAACATTTCTGAGTCTTGTGAAACTCCTTTTAAAATTTGTAACAGTATCTATGAAAAGAGCTACCCATTCTTTAGGTTGCATCCTTCACTGTAAATAACTAATGCTCCCAATGTTACTTATGCAATTCTGGCAAAAGATAGAAAACTGATGCAAAGGAAAATGGCCATGCTCTTCATCAGCAGCTGAGCACTGACTTCCCAGAAGGAGTGTGTATCTCTTCAAACCTCAGTGAAGAAAAAAGAATCATTTTGGGCAGAAACTATGGAAAGGAAGTTTTTACTCCACCTTGAAGGCTCCAGCCACCTGCTAGTCTGTGCTGCAGCACCATGGTCCCACACATGCAGGGAAGATGGATTTAAGGCTTGCCTGGAAGGAGTAAGACTCTTAACCCAGGGGCTGCACCACACAGATACAGCTCAACTGTTTCCAGCCCTACACAGGCAGTGGAAAGAGTCCAGCCACATTTCTGTGGTACTGCCTTTCAAGCCCAGACAGACCAAAATTGAATCCTACAAAGCCATTTTGACTATCTGTCCACTGCAGTTACATCTGTGGCCTGCGCAAGTCAGCGCTGGCAGTGCTAACTAAAGGTATAAAGGAGAGCATTTCACAGAGGAAGGCTCCCTCCTGTGGTTCCCCTTCTTAAAGTTCAGCCAAAAAAGGACAGAACGGAGAAAGCGAGTGGCTCATGCATGGATTCAGCAGCAGAGGGTGCTGCAGAGTCACAGCCAGGAAGACTTGGATCCTGCCACACAGGAGCCAGCAAAGCCAGAGCCGTGATCTTCGCAGAACAGCAGCAGGATCAGAGAGCATGCACTACATTCTGCCCTGTCCTTTAAGCAATCCTACTCTACCAGCTTGCAAGGGATGACAGTCCACGTGGATTCAAGCCACCCTCGCCAGCATTATCCTTCCACACTGTCCCCTCTTGGCTAGGGAGGGCAGCTAGCCTCATGCACTAGCTGCAGGGGCCGTTTTTGTGGACAGCAATCCCTCTGTGCACAGAGCTGGGATGGGGCAGGGCCCAGCAGAAAGCCCACATGCCACGCTCTGCATTACACTGGGATGCTTCCAACACAGACAGGACCATCACCTTCAGGAACAGAGAGAAGATGACAAAACCTAAGCATACACATTGCTCATCTGAGCTCTTTTGAGCCACTAAATGATCAAAGGCAGAATGGGAGCTGCTGCTGTCTTCAAACTCAAAAGGGGCCTCAGAGATGAGGCAATGAGTAGTTCCCTGCTCCAAGATCAGGCTGTGTGCAGAAGCACACTCACAGCAGTAAGTATAAGTGCTGGCTTTTCCCACTAGGAGCACATTTCAGAGAGGAGAGACCTAATCTACAGTGCAGGCTTGTGTGGAAAGGAAGTGAAGACCGGCAGACACCCAAGGAACAGCAGCAAACTCTTCGCAGGTGCTGGCTGGGAGCAGAGCACAGAGGATGCAACCCTGACATGGTGCCTCACACCCAGTAACAGACTTTCCCACATGAAACCCAACAGCTCAAGGACCCCTGGAAGGCCTCTCCCAGCAACCCTCCTCCCTCCAAACAGGAAGGCAGGAGGAACTAGGGGACAGGATTTACGTGCCAGGGAGAGTTGGGAATAGCGCAAAGGAAGTTACTCACTACAGTTTGACTATTTCAGGGGATGCTGGCCAGGTCACAGGCAACAAGCTTTCCAGTCCGTGTTTGAAGAGTTTATTACCCCCACGCAAAGAGGCTGCCTGATGCTGCTACTGCCCATCTCATTGCCAGTTTAATTACCAGCCAGTTGGTTTCTCCCCCTCCTTACACTCCCCTGCATCTCCCCCAGGACTACTGGTCTTTCACATACACAGGAGTTCCTCTCCATGCAAGACCCACAGGGATATGTCTTCCCTGCCTTCAGGGCCTCCTGGTTCTAAGAGAAACTTGAGGGTTTTAAGGTCTCTAACTCGCTTGCAAACCTGTTGTCTGGCTTCTCCTACACTTCTGTTCCTCCCTCTGACACAGCAAACCAGACACTCAGTCCCACACAACCTCTCCTCCCTGGGACCAAAAGCTCTTTTGAAGCTGACTTGGCAAGATTTCCCTTTTGACACACAGTGGAACTCAGAGGGTCATGAAGCTTTCACCTCCATGGTCACAGCATTGGAAGCAAATTTTTGGCAGTATTTTAAGTCCGTAATTGCTTTCTGCCCCTCTCCAGTGGCCTCTCACACCTCCTCAAAGCTCTTTTCCCAACACTGTTATGTAAAGTTCCTCCAAACAGCAATAAAACCAGTAGCAAGATGCCAGCAGTCACAGCTTCTGTTCCCAGCTCCTGCACAAACTAACATAGCTGGTGTTTGCCCTTCATTCCACAGGCAAGATAACAAAACTTAGAGCCGTCTAGCTGATGTGCAAGTATAATTAGCTATAATTGTGTAAATAAAGAAGCACTACTAAGTCTACACACCACAAACCCTCACAGCAAAAACACTTTTCTCCAAAGCAGTAAATTGGCTAATGCCCCCCAATACACACACCTCCCCACGGGGCCATTAGCAGGAACTCTTCTGCACAAGGACAATTATTTGCCAGTTTTTCTCTTGAAATTCTATTCTTCTTCAAAAGCTCAGAGCTCCTCTCCAAAAGTGGAGTACTCCGCCACCCAGTTCATCTGTCTACTCATCTCACAAGAAACAACAGCAGGAAATGCCCAGGACTAGAATTAACCACAAGGATTGTATTTTTGAACAAAAAAAGTCCAAGGGATTTTTTCAGCAATGGAGTTCTCCAATCAACCCACCAGTGCAGAAAAACCTTGCAGACAGTGCTCTTTGGTTTCATATAAGAACCTGTAGCACAGAAAAGAAGGGATTTTCCACATTACAGACGAGTAACAGAACAGAACCACACAATATTGCCTGAAGCAGCATCGCAAGAAGTCAGGGAGGTCATCCAAGCAGTTGAAAATGCCTCATTTCTTTCAAAGCCGCATTCACTTTTCCAGTTACTGGCAAGCGAAACAGGATTTGTTTTGGAAAACACAGCAAGGAAGACCCTGGTCTTTGCCTCTCTGCACTTGGCCCTGCTTTAAGCAGGAGGTGATGGACCAGATGACCTCCAGAGATCCATTATTCACTTTTGCACAGGACCAGACAAATGCATTTCAACTTAAGCACCCATTGTGGAGAATTTGATTCATTAGCATGCACTTTATGACTAAAGGAGCTAACTTTCTATTATTCAGCTGCTTCATCAAGCTCACCCAAGCTTCTGGCAGCAGCTGGCATAACATGTCACTTCCCTTTGCTGCTCTGCTTTATGCCTTTAAGTCTCATAGCACTCCCTAAGGAAAAAGCAACAAGTCTGTCAAGGAGAAAAGCAGCAAGAATTCAGGAAGCGAATCACAGAAAGGGAAAATAGAAAAGCAGATAATTTGCAGCTAATTGCACCAGCATCCATCCAATCCCCAGAGTTTACTAACTTCTCCCCAGCACTCCCTGGGGAAACATGGCAAACAAACTCCCCTTTTCTCTTTCTTTCTTTCCCTCTCTCCCTGAAAGCACCCACTTGTCCTCACCAAATGACCTTCAGTCAGTTAAATCCAGACCTCAACACACCACCACTGCTAAACACAAGCATCATCCAGCTGGGTAACACAGCCTATACCTGACCACATACCTTATCCTGGAAGATGCTGCTGTTTTGCAAAAGATGGGACTAACCAGATTTATTGGACAGTTATGGGTGACCTACTCTTAGATTATCACACCAGACCCTCTTTGAGGTCCATTCCTCAACCAGAGACTCTACTCAAAAGTAAAGTTCTTAAGACTGAAAACTCAGGTAAAAAGCAGAAGGACAAAAGTTAAAGCACAAATTTAACTCTTTCCCCATTTTTCTAACAAATTTATGGACTGATTGAGCATTTACAGTAAGGAAGATTTCCCCCCAAGGATGCAATATTTCTCTCTTCTCATTACTGTAGGAAGTCATAATTAGGAAGTAGTACTTATATTGCCTTCCAATCGTCAAGTCTCTAGTCAAGTCTCCCACACATTTCAGTATAGTGGCTGTTCGAAAGATCCAGCCCACAATTGCTTTGAATATGAAGCCTAGGAATGAAGGCACACATGGAAGTCATAAGCAGATCAACACAGGCAAAACTGGTGAGCAGTGCCTCTTCTTTATGGGTTTTCCTCAATTCAGGCATTGAGGAGACTGCACTCACCTGTCTGATAGACATCGTGCAGAGAATGTAGAGAAAGATGAAGGAGCAGTCGGTGTAATCCTCACCCAGAAGGTTGCGGTGGGATAAGCCCTGAATGTACGAGAGGGGGATAAAAGGAAGCTTCGCCACCACGCGGCCATCAAATCTGGAAAAGAAAGAGCTGGATCACAGCCGGGAAAGAACTGGAAACAGCAGCAGAGTCCTTGGCTTTAGAATAAATGAGTATCTATAGACCATCAGAGTAAACAAGACCACATATAAGGCTGGAAAAGCCACACTGAGTTCCCCAACCCACCTCTGCCTACACTACACTAAGGAGACCAGTTTCCCCCTCACACAGGCCTCTACTCCAGATTACTCCCTCATCTGAAGATTAAATAAGGCTTCTCTGCAACAGTTTTACCCTGGAAAGAGACAAGGCGTTTCAGTGATTTGCAAGCGATCAGTTGGACAAACTTGGTTTTGGCTTTCAAATAAAAAAGGATAAGTAAATGGCAAAAGCAACAGATTGCTCACTAGAACATGGTCAACACTTGACTAAAAGATGGAATACTATCAGTGTGCTCTAATGCAGTCACTGCAAGATGAGCTCTTTGCTTTAAGCAGCGCATAAACCAAACATTTTTCTTTCACAGAGCAACTATATTTCTCAGCACAAAAATGTGTACAATAATCACTGAGAATACTTTTTAATACCAAGAGCCTTAGCTCTGAAACAGGCAGTGCAGAGGCAGGATGCATCTGACTACTCCAAGCTCCTCATCCTGCTCCTGGAGCATGTCCAGCTCCGCATTCCAGTCCAACAGGCAAAGTGCGAATTCTGGCCAGTTTGCAAAGATTCCTCCAAACACAGACAGTCCACCCAGCCTTTTGAAGTAAAGTGTGCATGCTGCCTCATCAGCATGTGCACATTAGGATGTTATTTTCTCTTCAAGCACTGATTTTAACAGGTGTTTCTTGTTTTAAGCAATCCTAAATGAGCACTCTTTCCTGTGAAGCTGCATTCACACAGCTAGAGCTCAAACACACGCCAGCTTTGTTTACATCTCACAGGCAGTTTGGCAGGAGACCTAGGAACGGATGTTTATCTCCCTGTAACATCCCCCAGCGGTTTCAAATTCTGCGTTATTCCTGCTGTGAGAATGACAAGTATTCCAGCAGTAGCACCCTGAGGTACCTGCTTTTTCTTCCAGCAGGTTTTCACAGTTATCAGGAAGTACTGGAATGTGTAGTTCAGGAAAAGAATACAACAAGGGTTCAGAACTGATTGTATTAAGACATTCTTAAAAAAGAGACACACAGAAGCTAATCTCCTTCCCACGAGGAAGTGCATCTTCTTGGAGTCATCCCCACCACACTATCACCCCACTGCAGATTTCCCTGCCCCTGAGGACCTTGTAAGCCACAAGAGTCACTCAGCTGCCCATCTTCATTTAGCATTCTGCTTTTTGGGTTTAAATCTGCCTTTTTGATACTTAGGTGTCCTTTCTGTGTGGTCCACCCCACAACCAATTACCTATATTGTAAGAAATCAAGCCAATTACAGTAATTACCATTTAGACTGCGGTCTCCTGAGCATGTGGCTCAGGTGAGGCGCCCACTCAGAGCAGCTGAGTGCCTGCATCATACATGTAGGCCTGCTCCTTTTATCCCCTAGAACAGTGAATTTGTCCAAGAACAAAAAGGTAGATTTTAATAAGGTTAATACACATTGAAGATGGGTCCATACAGGATTTTGAATGTGGGTCCATACAGGATTTCACCAAGATCAGTTCCTTCCTAAAGCTTTTAAAGAATTTAGTCATTAACTTTGTCAATCACAGCATCCTTCGAACTGCCTCAGAACTGCATTCTCCTACTCCACTAAACTAGACGGTGTAGGTGATTTGAAAGTCTGGCACACAAAGAGCTGGGCAAACATTTTAATGCCCCAGATGCAGCTCTACAAGCCATGGTGCCACCCTGACACCTGGACACAGGCCTGAAAATGCATCGCCACCCCCTCTCAGAACTGCGGTTAAATGAGACAACCATAACCAAAGATTGTACCCCACATTTACAGTCCTTCAGTGCTACATTTCTCTGCTTAGCTTCACAGCTTTCCATAGAAGGTTGATGCTGAAGTCTCACTAAATAAGAGCCCACACAGAGGCAGTCATGCTATCACATCACTCCCAATTTATCCACACACTGCTCTGTAGTAAGAATTCACTGTCTTGGGACAGCTAGCAGAAAAGCAAAAACCCTTGGCATCCAAGAATGGGAAGACAACAACTCCTGTTGTCTGCTTATCCTGTTACAGGATAAGCAGACTACCCAGATATTGCATAGTCTCCCAGTGTTTAAGTGGTGCGTAGATTGCATTCAAGAGCTCCAGGATGCAGTGTCTCATCTCAAGCAGAACAGCAGCATGCTGCGATCAAACCACTGCATCTTCATTTGAAATATTGATCCATTTTACACAGACCGCTTAAGAATTCTTTGATTGACCGCATCATCACTAAAACATCAATTGATAGAGAAGCAAGGAAGAATATACTCTCGTGAAAGCCTAAAAAAAAAAAAAATCAGAAAATTGATACTTACATAGAGTTAAACATTCCCATCAATGCAGTGAAGCAGAAGCCAATGGCAAACATGGATTTCATCCGAACCTGTAAGCAAAATGGTAAGAGTAAGTCAAGCAACAGGCCTACACAGAGGGATTAAGAGCTCATGTCCTCAAGGATAAGCTTTACACAGCATCACTGTAACCTAGAAGGAAAGCAGACAACTCAGAAGGCTACAGAGATTGCATGGAAAGAGAGCTTCTCTGCTTCTCTCTCAAAGAGAAGTCTGGTCAAAAACTAGATGCAGGAGTAGCCACAGTGCCACACAGGAGTAGCCACATTAGTGTGAGGAGCTGCCTCATGTAAGATCAAAGTGCTCAAAAATTGTCAAACACAGGCTGTTTCTTTGCTAAGTCCATACAACTATCATATGGAAGAACGAGAGAGAAATAATAAAACCAAGGGGGCTCATTACAAAAATGGAACTAATTCTACTTAGACATTATGGAGGCTTATTAATATGAAAATAACTAAGGCTGGGGATTAGATGAAATGGTAATTGGTGGAAAACTCTGTGCATCTGCATCTACCAAATCTGCAACTACTTGAGATAATTCAGAGAGCAGTCAGGAGAAGAAATTCCTATCTGCCAAGCAAGCAAAGCCTTTCTGTTGGAAAGGTGCTGTTTGAAACCTTCAGCAGCTAGGAACTGACTTTAATTTTCTTACCATTGACAAGTCTCTGTTGTTATTCTTGAGCTTCTCTTCTTGCCTCTCTGGAAAGCAAAAGACAACAGTTATCAACAGTTGTATCAACCTAGAAACCACAGCGTTTTCATTTCCAGGAAAACTTAAACTTCTTGGCTCTTCAAACCAGCAATACTTCCAAAACCCACTCCAGTTCTTTATGCCAGACAGTAAGTGCAAAAGTGCATATAGCCAACTGCTCCTGCAGCAATGCAGGCACAAAAGAGTCAGCTAGAATCACACATTCAGCACTTCTGGGAGAAATTCACAGAATGTCAAACTTCCAACTCAACCAATAACCACAGCATGAGCAATGTGGCCAGTAAAACAAAGACAGTGTCTGCATGCCCCACTTCTAAAGGAGTGTGGTCTGAGTTAGCTGCACACCAGGCTCCCTCCTGCAAGTATGCTGCATGACCAGCATTTCATGTGGGGAGTTTCAGAAGGGACATGAAAACAGCACACAAAGCCAGGAGTTGCACAAGTCTAACATCCTACTGTTCTTAGGAATGGGTCCTGGAGCCACCAAAGAAAGATTTTACATTAACACTACATTAATTTAACATGAAGCATATACTATTATGCTTTAAGAAATACTTTAAAATACTTCTTTTGAAGTTTAGTATCTTATCAAGTCACCACAAACTCCAAAATGCCCAGTTGTCTGAGATACTGGTAAAGGCACCTGTGCCCCTCCTAAGGCAGTTGCTCTGGGCTGAAGTGTTATCTACAACCACTTGTCCTAAGTCCCCAGGCCACCTATCCACTGCGCTTTTCAGATTCAGAATGAAGAGGAGCAGCTAAAGCTTTCAGGGAATTCCTAGCTGGACTAACGATGTAGATGAAGAAATATTCAAGAAATAGTGAGGGGGACAAACAAGACAACTGCCAGAGGCATCATCAGTTCTGCATTTGATCTCTGCTGAAGCATCAATACAAGTCACCCATGGCATAGAAGGCCAACATTTTTTTCCTCAACCCCAGTTAAAAGATACACGCCCCGCTGCGTATGTCAGGCAACACATCAGCAATGCCCACATCCAATTTCTTGGATTCCACGTTGCTAATTCCAATTGCTTATAACCACAAACCATCCAAGGCAGGAATTTTCCAGACACCTGCTTCCTGACCAAGGTGAAGAATTTTGTTCTGGGACATTTCAGCAAGCACAGGCCAGCTCCTTAGGAATCACACATTTGGCACAAATACTTGTTTTTTCCCCTCTGCTACATAACTAGCCTTTTACTGAGATGGACTAAAGGTTACACAGGGATAAAAGGAATACAGTTCAGATCCCTGATATATCTGACCTGTTCTGCACACATTTCTACATACTTGGAACAAACAGGCCGCAGGACCCTGACCATTTTCTCTAAATGGACTAATCCTGCACAACTCATACATAAGCAGCATTTTAGTACTGTACTATGGAGCTGGGCAGAAAAGTGCTGGATAAGTCATCAAGAAGCAGAATCCTGAAACCTTAACTCATATTTCTGATGACTGGAAGATAAACTAAGAAGATACAGTAATAATATTGTCAGTTTTATATTTTGTTGTCTACCAAGTATTTGTGTGAGCTATTGAGAATGTCACCGTATTTCCTTCTAGGGGCCCATGGAAGGGAACAATAGCAAAGTTACAAGATTTAAAACTAATCCCTAAGCTCATATGACAGAAGGCTGTGCCATGATGTTAAAAATCTTCTGTTCCAGAACTGCTAATGCCTATCAGGGCACAATAGCATTGGAGTTGGTTCATTTTTTGATTAAAAAAGTTTGATAACTAGGAAATAAGTTAAAATTTTCCATGCAACTCTCATCCTACCTCCTTGTGCATTTGCATGATTCATTCCTTACATGACCCAGCAATATCATATCCACACCTCCTGCCTTGCTCTGCACACAGGACAGATGGTAACTGAGGCAGCTCTGCTCCATGACCAACTTTTCTGTAAAGTTTGGATTCATTTTATGTGTACTAGAAGGATGCAATTTAAGGGAACTCCTATACAAGTCATCTTGAAGTTACAACAATGATACATTCTGCAGAATGATTTGTTATTCAGTGTCACTTGGATCAGAGCTCTCAAAAGGGCTTAAAAGCTGTGAGTTATTTTCTGTCTGTCCAGCTTGACATTTAGAGTCTGATTTTTCAGAATCACTAAGCAATCAGCTCTGGAAACAAATCTGCCTGGAAACAAATCAGATGCTAAGGTGATGCAGCACTCATACACAAAAAAAACAACAAATCCAAAAAAACAGTCTGAATATCTTAAACATGGCCAGCAAGTACCACAAACAATCAGTGGTCAAAGCTTTGTTTTTTGTGCTTTGTTTTTCATTTGTAAAACAGGATTATTTCAACATATAAAAAACAGTTGATCATCTGAATTCCTCAGATTCTATTGTTTATTAGTTTAGTCCAAGCACAAATAAAATACTCTCTTCTAAGAAAATGAGCTGGATAGTGCCCTGAAAAAAGTTCATTTTGCCACTCATTGAAAAGTGACCATATGTAACAGCACAATGTAACAAGATTAAAAAGTTGCCTTATCCAATAAGTAACAGACATCCCATGCATGGATGATTCAACCTTGGGAACTGAGAATTCACAAAAATAGTTTTGGTTCCTGTCCCTTCAGGAGTGCAGTGATAACAGATTTTATACCTAGGAAGAGCTGTTTGAAGAAATGTTTATAATTATCTCCAGGCCTTGCACAAATCAAATGACTAATCCAGCTACCTGGCGTTACAGAGGAATGAGGAAACCAACTCCCAGGAGTTCTCAGAAATCTTCCTGCAAGGATTTCTGCAATAATTTAACTGGGCTTCACTGTGTTTGATATTTTAGACTTCCGCAGATTACAGAACTTTCTAGAGCTAATGTCCCTTAAAAATGCACCACATCGTGTTCTTGCATAGTCCAGTATTTAAAGAGTTATCCCAGTGTAGATCTAACTGTATTGACAATGAAAGAGAAAGAATGGAAATATAAATCAGTTCTTAGAATTGAATTGAACTAACTTATCACAGTTGAAATAACTCTCAGCACAGTAAAGGCCAACTCAGGCAAACACTCTTAGCCCTGAAATGACAATCACAGTCACAGAGATATTGCAAGCTGCCAGTGCACTGCAGCAACAAGCTTTGAGAACAGCAGCTATGAACAGTCACAAATATAAAGAGCCAAAATAAGGGGAAAGGTAACTAGATCAACTAGAAGTAGAAATATTGCTCCTCTGAGAGGTACTGCCCTTCTCTAAATTTGACTGAAACCATTCAGAGGCAGTTCTCTTGAGAATAAGCAAAAGGATTCACATTCCAGTCATCGGGATAAGAGCCACTTCAAACAAGTAGCTTTGTAAAAGAAAGAACACACAAACTTCCAGAAATTTCTGAACTGTCCCCTTATTCTTAGAAGGTCCTTCCAATCTTACCTATTTTCTTTTTCTGCTGTCGGCCTGCTGATTCACTTATCGTTTCCTTCTTCTTTTCCACTGCAAAGCGCAAAGATATTTCATCATTTCCACATCATGATGCCGTCCCCCTCTCACAAATACCCAAGAAAACACCTTATACTTTGGAGAACAGGTAGGGCTAAGAACACATTCAGAAACAGCAGCTTACAAACGACTCAAGACCAACCAAATTAAACAGCTATAGTCAAAACTATTTTCCAAAGTCAGGATGTGATTTAGGATAATTTCAAAGGGTTAATCTTAAACTCTGTCACAAATCTGTTATATTGTTAACTAAGCGGCCTTGGGACCATGCTGGCTCAAGTGACCCTTGCTGATTTGCCATTAGCATTAGACAGAACTTTTGATTCAGCAAGTGTAATGAAGGGAGCTTTATGGCAAGCTCTGCTCCCGATTATTTTCGGTGGGAAGCTGAGCACAGGAAAGCCTGTGTTCTCTCACATCCCTTCTTCACAGGCAGCCATTCTCCAGGGAAATGCTGTCCAAGCAGTTGGCCACAACCTCTCCATTCTTCAGCTAATTAGTACTGAAGCACTTCCCAGATTTTAAAGTAAAAGTTTAGGCTCAAAGTTACTAAAACTCCACATCAGACACTCAAACACTGCACCAAAAGAAGCTAACAAAAGGAGCAGAGTTAATTCATACTGTGATAGAATAACTGGGTTGCTCACCTGCCAATGTTCCTCTGCTGACAGAAGAAAGTGTTATCTTTTCCAGAAAGTAAAAGACAGGTTTTAATTTAAGACTTATTCCAAGAGTACTACAGTAATGAGGATGATAAAGTATGACAATTAGCCTACCAACACCTAACTGTCCTTTTTATTCTAAAATGTATTTGTACACCTACTCTACCAAATATTCTTGATTCCTGGTGGCTCACAATCACACTGAGGGAGGCAAGCACTGGGACTCGTCTCCTGTGCTAACTGCTAGCTCAGCACAGACACTCTAGCCTTGATAGCCTGGGCCACCTGCTCTAGGTCACCCTGCCTGAGGGGCAGGGGGGTTAAATCAGATGGTCTCCAGAGGTCTTTGCCAGCACCAACTTCTCTGTGATATCACAGCACAGCTAAAACAAAACAACCAGATTTCCAAGTCATACTTGGATTTGTGGTGCTGGCTTTATGAAATGCACGTGATAGGGAAGTCAGAGCTAACACCTGCTCCCTCCATTAGAGGCACATCTCAGGCTGGCACACAGGCTAGCACAAGGGGACAAGCCACACAAGGTTGCTCAGTAGGAACACTGGACTGAGCTGACAGATGACAAACCCAAAATACTTCCTCAGACTTCCTAAACTGAAACTTTCTTACCAATTCTAACCAGGCTATCTCAACTTTGGTCCACTAAGTGTCAGCGCCCCCAACTCTGATCTCAGTTGGAGAACATTTTGACACAATTCTGGCCTATTGTTCCCAGCCCTAACAAGAGGTCTCCTCTGGATATTGAGTCTTACACCATCCCTGAGGTGCTTCCTAGCTCTAACTCCATACTGTTCAGGCAGGACAAATAACAAGTATCAGCACCTGAGTCTGTCAGCAACCAAGTCTGAGCATTGCAAGCCTGCAGGAATACTCAAAACACAGCAACACTTCTGGAGACACCTTTCTGGCTGCAGACGCCCCTGGGTCTTGCAAGGTTACCACCACATTCAACTCAAAACACTTTCTAGCATCTTTCTAACAGGCTCAGACAACGTTATAACTCTCAATAAGAATGACGAAGAAGAAAATGATAAAACTAAGAACTGTGAGTAAACATCTGCTCAGTCCATTTGTTTCTGCAAACCATAAAGATTCTTTGGACCATCATGGGAGAACTCACACAGATTTTTTCCTGTTTCAGATGTGTTAACTAACAAATTAACAAATGAAGAGGGTAGCCAAAGTGTAATTTGCCTATAAACCATGAAACAACCTGGACTCATTTTCAGCTGGGCTTCAGCTGCATCTCTCACTTGCCATTCTGAAACTAGTTCTACACTACAGGTTTTTGTCATCAAGTAGAGCTAACATGGGGCAAGTGCCAATACAATCTCCCTCTAACACTGCTGTGCGGACAAAAGCCCCTAATTTAGAAGGGGGGATAAAAGCATGACTACACTTTCCCTCATTTGAATAAATATAAATATAATATATGAAGTGGCTACTCACACTCAGAAAACAACAAAAAAGAGAATGCCAATAATGATCTCTCTCTCTCTCAGCACCCATGTACTCCCTCCTGTTCTCTATCAGAAGACAGTTGACTTAAGTAATGAGGCAAGATTTATTATTTATTCTCACTCTACCAAAGAGAAAAAAATACACACAGAAATAGGTCCCTTAAGGTACCCAGTTTCCAGATCCTGTAAAACTAAGCTCTAAAGAACTCCATGCTGAGCAAAGTCCCTTATTATCTTTAACACAGGGAGGGATCCCTTTCAAACAGCAGTAATTAACCAGAACACTGACCCTAGTCAAACCAACATCTGCTAGAGTAGGACATAATGAGAAGAGTCGAAATATCCCCCAACGTGCAAAAGATACTCACATTTTTTACTCTGCTTCTCCACTTCTGCCTTTAGCCTCTTATATTTGTCTGTGCGGTAAACCAACACCCAAGTTATACCTGAAACAAACATGCGCCGCGTCACTGGCTCAGTAAAATCTTAAAACAAACAACAACGCGAGTTAAAGAACACACAAACAACGAGCACAGAACGCTATGTTTACAAAGCGACGCTATGGCACAACGAAGGCCGCCGCCCTCCCCGCGGGCCGGGCCTAGCCCGGCGGCCGCCGCCGCGCTCACCCTCGGCCAGCAGCGCGGTGCACACGGAGATGAAGACGATGAGGAGGGTGTCGGCGAACATGGTGCTCATGGTGCCCCGGCCGAGCGGCCCTTCGCCCCGGGCCGCCGCGCACCCGGAAGCGCGTCCGCAACCCGGAAGCTACCGGAGCCCTCATCGCCTAGCAACGACAGGAAGCAACACCCCAAGTTTCCGGAAAAGTACAGCGGCCAATCAGCGTAGCACTCAGAGAGAAAACGGGCAAGGGCGAGGGGGAATTAAATGTGCGCGGGTCGTGCTCTGATTGGATGAGTGAGCCGTCATATTGACGGGAGAGGCACTAGCTCCACCTCTTCCGGTCTCCGCGGGGGTGGCGGCCTGGTGCTGGAGAGGGGAGCCCGTCATGGCGGTCAGTGCGCGCGGTGCTCCGAGCTCAACCTTTTTTATAGCACCTGGTGGCCCTACCAGGGCTCCCTCCTGCCGGCCTAGGGCCTTCCATCCCCCCTTTGGGGGGTCCCGCCGCTCTGGCCCGGCTCAAGGTTGGACTTAGGAACCCTGGCAAGGGAGATGCGTTTACTGGAAACAGTGTCTGAGCAGACTGAGGCTCTAGAGGCTACAAATACCCTTGTATATGTAATTAAATATAAGTATATAGTGTTATATGTAGATATATGGATATCACAGCGGTTATGACTGGAGCAAGTTACACTAAGCCCTTAAGTTGCAGTAGGGTTTAGGGAGACCTAAAAGCAGAAATACAGAAAAAGGAAATGAGGCAGGCAGAGAGGAGCAGTTATTATGCCTGTGGTTGTGAAACGTATGGTATGAATTTATGATCAGTAAAGACCAATAACCAGCTACAGGGTTATACGTGTGGAAGAAATGAATGAAGAATAAGGAAATTAAAAAAAAAAGGAATTGCCCATAAATTAAATATGCCATTTGCAGTGATAATGACAAAAATTTGATCAAGTAATAATGAGGGTGTGAAATTAGATAAGTGAGGGTGTGTAATTAGAGGGCACACAGTCCTCAGGTGGCTGGTGACGTTTGTGTACAAGGAAGCACGAAAGCCCTGCACAGGTGGCTGTGCAGTGAGTCAGGTGGTGCTGGGAGCTCCTGATAAGCAGCCTCCTGCACCTGTGCAAATTGTTTCCCCCCATCAGGAGCTGCTTCCAGGCACAGGGAGCTTTTTGGGAGATCTGGGGAGAGCTGAGGGTAGTATCTGCCTACAAGCAGCTAGGGTAGTGCACTTTGATTAGCCTATAAAGGACAGATAAAACAAGTTACAGCCTGATTTGATCTAGCAGGCCTGAGACAGGGAGGGGGGGAATTCTGCGTAACGTGTAGCAGGATATATGAATTATGAGCCAATACAATCTTTAAAAAGTTTCGATACAGCACAGCAAATGTGGAGGTAACCTTCAAAACCAGATCAGAGAGGGACTTGTTGAAACAGATTTCATCTGTTGAAGTCTCTGGACTTAAAACGAACAAAAGATGAAATTGCTTTGCCTAGTATATTAGTGGTGGGAAGAAGAGAGCACAATGTTCTTGATTATGTTTTGATTGGGAAAAAAAAGTCATCTAAACTTAACTGGCACTTGAACTTGACTCATTTTTGCTTTACTACTCTGCTTTGGAAAGAGCTCTTCATCTGATCTGCCCAAGTTGTGATCTGTGAGAAAAAAAAATATATATATATATATCTTGAATATGCCCAGCTGTTCCCCACCAGGGCACAAGCATAGCAAGATGTGCTTCTCCTTCCATTTACAAGTGTGTCTGCTCCTTCCATATGTTGAGCGTGTGGGTTAGAAAGGGGGAATTGGAAATAAAATGCCATGCTGGGCATCTCGTAGAGACTCTGGGCTCGAAGGGAGCATAGTCTGACCTCTGTCCAAACAGGGCAGCCAGAAGGCTGGTCGCATTGAGCGTAGGTGCAAGGAGGACCAGATAACCCGGAGGTCACTGTGCCATGGATGGGATTTGTTGCTGAGGTGTGGGTGAGTCAGTGTGTGGGCAAGAGGAACTTTGAAGAGCTCCTTGGGCCCAGTGCAGGAACTGTGCCTGTGAGCAGGGCCCGAAGATTGGCATGGCACCCTGGAAATTTCACTGGAATTCATCCTCGCAGGAAATTTATGTTGCTGCCTCCACATACAGCGCTTCCTTCTTTCCGGGATGAAACGGGCATGCTGTGAGGGGACACGCTGATGGAGCAGAGCAGGTGGGCAGATAGGGGCCGCAGCTCCTGGGAAAGCCTCTCCTCCTGTGCCGCAGATTGAGACAGGGATTGGGGACCCTCTCGACGCTGTTTCCACACCTGTGTCGCCATGTTGGGCTGTGTTTGATGCTCAGCAGTTGTGTGGACAGCACTGGGAGGGCTTGTGAGGCATCGCTGAGGTCCCAAAGCAGCATCAACTCTACCTAAGACTTTCAACACAGGAGCTTGTCCAGCACGTGTCTAAAGAAAAATCTTAGTGGAGAGTTTTTATTCTCTTCACATATGCCCCAGCTCTTATGCCCTCGCCCTTCTGAAAGTGCCCCCGTTGCTGCCCTCGTTGCAGTAAAGGCCGGTGACTTCCTGTTCTAATGCCCAGGGGTGAGAGAAATGGATTTCCTGCCTGTATGTGGGAGCCCTTACAGACCTGGAGGGCGTTATCGTGTGTCCCTGCAGCCAGCTCTTCCCTAGACTAAACACATGGGATTCCTGCAGGCCCTGCCGTGGTCTCCCGTGATCCCACACTGGAGGAGTAGCTCCTGCCTGGCCTCATCTTTCCGGGAACGATCAACCCGGTTGTGTTCTTGCCATGCACACAGTTAAAGTTACTCTGTTCACGCATCCTGGTGGGATATTTGCCCTCTTCAGAACAGTGTGACGTTGGCAGCTCTTTGATTTGCCTGATTCCCAGATCCATATCCGCAGGAGGGCTGGCCAGCCTGCAGCTTTCCACCCGTGATCCTACAATTCCTACCTTGTGTCTCCACAGCTGGCTGCCCCTGCCCAAGCTCTGTGCGTGCCCGTGTGGGCTACGCTTTGCAGAGCGTTCTCCTGATCCCACACTGACTCTGCTCAAACCACCTCCGTTCCCAGATGCAGATCGTGGGCAAAAGCGCGTGGGGCCAGGGGCAGCTGCTGGGGCGGCGCGGGGGCATCCCCCGCTTCCCTCCCGCCTCGGCAGCGGGTCGGTGCCGCGCGGGCGCCGTGCCGGGCATGTGCAGCTGCGGCAGGCGCCTGGCAGGGAGCCGCGGCGCTGGGGATGAGGCGGGCGGGGAGGAAGGCCCTTGACTCATCACATAAATCCAGCCCCGCGAGGAGTGGAGGAGGAGGAGGAGGAGGAGGGCGGCAGGAAGGAGAGCG
>VZSV01000431.1:119869-139513 GCA_013398735.1 Nothocercus julius | reverse complement strand
TTTCTTTTCTTTTTTCTTTTTTTTCCTTTTTTTTTTTTCAATCCTTCCATCTGGGGCAGCTCAGAAGTCCTAGCTGCATTTTTATTTATTCAAATGCATATATTTAAATACATATATTTATATATATATGCATTTTTCTGGAGAGCAGGAGTAGACCTGAGAGCAGAAACGCCTTTGAAACGTTCCCTGCTAAGGAGCATGTGGGCTGCTGCAGGGGAAAGCTCCAGCCTGGTGTCTTTGGGCCCACTTGTGTAGGGAGAGGGGGTCTCTTCCTCTCTTTGAGGACAGCATAACCCAACTGCTGCACTTAAACCTGCACCAATAGTGTTTCGAAAACGTCTCTCTAAGCATCCTATTAATCCTTGGACTGCTGCTCTTCCTGCAAGGGAAGAAAATCCATCTGTAAGAGGGGAGGGACGGGGAGGGAGAATGTCATCCCTCCCATGCGGAGCAGGATTGCTCCCGCAGCTCGGCTCCCGGCGCTCAAAGGCACCGGCTTTGCCTGCTGCCTGGTGCCTGGCCCTGCCCCTCGTCGCTGTCCCAACAACACCGTGTCTGGCGCTGCCTGGCTGTTGTGTCTGCGCACGCTGCGTTTCAGGCCCGCAAGGTACAAGCTGCGATTACGGTACAATGCGCCACAGTTGTTCTCAACTTCAAAGTGAAAATGCTCAGCAGCAGCAGCAGGCTGCCCTGGAAAAAAAATAGGGAAATGGCGCTTTCTAGCCAGGGCCTTTTCCTGTCTCCTGGCTTTGAGGTTTGTTTTTTGGTTTGGGTGTTGGGTGTTTTTTTTTTTTTTTTTTTTTTCCTTCCCCCCATCCCTCCTTTTTTCCCCCTGTCCCTGCAGTGATTGCTGTCTGCTAAAGAGCTGTGCAGCACTGCACATTGAAGAGAATCCGGTAGACAAGTGCAAAGTCTGTAGGAAAAGGTGGTAAGAAATATGCTGGTGGGGGGGAAATGGCGCCTTGAAGGAAGAAATAGGAACAGGAAGAAAACCTGGAGCTCGTGCGTGGAGTCCCTCAGGCCCAGGTGCACGAGGTGGGTCCTGCTCGGCTGCTGCTGCAATAGGGCTCTCGCTCACCTGGCTGCTGCCAGGTGATGCCTGTTGAGTTTGCCCAGCTCAGGCCTTGCCTGCAGATAAAACCCAAGCTGGTGGCTGCTGCAGTGACATGTTGGCCCCTGGCTCATGTGTCTGGAAGCAAAAAGCTCCAAGAGTGAAAATGGGGCAGCACTTTTCCCGCTGGGAAAGTGGCAGGCCCATCCAACTCACCTTCGTGCTATGTGAGGGTTGTTGCTGTAACGCTCCCTTCTGGCAGCACCTCGGCTTGAACAGAACAGAGGGCATTTGCCTTCCAAGATGCCCATCTTTCTTCACCCCCAGCCCCTCTCATTGCTGGTTTTGTTGAGCCTGAGGTAGGGGGGAAAACGAGCTCTGCTCTGATCCGGGTGAGCCAGCAGTGAGACCATGGAAGAGAGGGAAGGATCGGATCCTGTTTGCAGCCTGCTGCAACTTGCTGCGTCCCATGGCGCCATGGGTGAGCTGGCCCCCGAAGCTCCCTGCCTCCTTCTTGAGGATGTTTCCTTGGTACTTCTTAAAGGCAAACTGAGTGTGTGAATTCAGAGGTTGACTTCTGTTCTCCAGTGAGCAGAAGACGCTTGAGCAACCTTTATTGCTCAATAGGAGGTGGAAACTGAAGTGCTCCCAACGTGTTCAGCCCTTGGAAGAATTCCGGACTGTGTTGGGAGCAGAAATAGGGTGGAAAACAGAGCCTCTCCCACCACCTCGTAAATCTGAGCAGCATCTGGCCGCTGTCCTCTGATGTGGGGGAGATGGTCTGGTGTTAGGTGCCCTTCTGTGCTGGCACAGTGAGGAGGCCAAAGCCAGGCAGGACTGCGAGTGCTCATTGCTCCCAGGGATTCCCAAGGCTGGCCATAGCATTTCCATCCCTAATACCTTCCAAGCGCTCGGCCAAAGCCTGTATTTGCTTCCTATACCTGTGGTCACGATCATAGCAGCTTCTTCCCTCGCTCCTGAGAAGACTCTTGGCTACTGAGGATGAGAGCCAGGCTGTAGGCTGGAGGGGAGTTTGGTGATGTGACTGCTGGGATGAGCTTTAAAGCACTAGGACACCTCCTTACGCTGCTCGTGTCCCACGGCACCACCTTCAGCTTGGCACCTGGACCCAGCAGCTCTGCGTCTCACTCTGGTTGCCTTCAAGCAACTGTGGAAGCATCTGGTGGCTGCAGGGGTGGGGAGATCCCTTAGAATTAATGCTGAAGCAGTAAGCGCAGGTCCCCCACACTGCGTGAACTGAGGTGCTGATTAAAGCTGCCTTTTAGTAGGAGTTTGTAAGAAGAGACAGATCAGCAAAGGGCTGCACGTGTCTTTCAGCTGCCTTGCCCTTGAACTGGTGGAGGGTGAATAGGGGTGTTGCTGTGGCCAAGTGGCCACAAGAGTTTGGATCTCTGCTACCTAAAGTTGGAAGCATCTGTTTGAACACGCAGAGCACAAAAATTGCTGTGTGGGAGCAGCCAGGTTTCTTCTTCACTCTTAATCCTGTAGGCAACTTTGCTTTAAACACGCAAAAAAGGCTGTATGAGGCCGACCTGGCTGCCTGGAAGGCTTAGCCATCTCGGAGCAGCCAGAGGGCCAGAGGAGGCCTGGAACTGGTATCTCCCAGCCAGGCTGGGATGGCCAAGGTGTTGGGAAGCAGTGGACACAGCCATCTGTAGCTCATCTGTCTGCCAGGCAGTTCTCCCTATACACAGGGGTTCTTGCATTACAAAATTGGGGCCCCTGCACTAGTGGTTTGAGGGATTTCTCCCCTTCCTCCCCATCAAATTCTACTGTGACCGCTGGAGTCATCCTCTTGCATCTAGGTGGTGGCAGAGAAGCATGGGGGAAGCTCGGCACTCCTCGGGAGGCTTTGGCTCCCCAGGGGTGCTGCTGGAGAGGGACTAGCACAAATTGCAGCAATCCATTCTCGGTTCAGCGCCGTTTCCTGGTAGTGCTTCCTGGCTGGCGAGAGCCAGGGATCACAAAGTCTGACTTTTTTTTTTTTTTTTTTTTTTTTTTTTTTTTTTTTTTTTTTTTTTTTTTTTTTTTTTTTTTTTTTTTTTTTTTTTTTTTTTTTTTTTTTTTTTTTTTTTTTTTTAAAAAAAAAAAAAAAAAAAGGAAAAAAAAAAAAGAAAGAAAGCTAGTGTCAATGCATACTAGAAACTTGTCAAACCTTCTAGTAGAAGGTTGTTCTGTGCCAGCCACTGCTCAGGCTCATACACAGGCCATACACAGGATGGGTCAGCCCTTTCCTGTTGCTGAATATGTGCTTGTTCATTGCAGAGCCTGTTTGACATAGTCCCATGGGCTCAGTCAGCTCCAGCCTGTGGCATTTGCAGCAGGGACTCTAGAAAAATATCTTGCATCTAAAATAGGTGGATTGCGAGGGATTGTGTTTGCGGTTTTGTTCTCCTCCCACACAAAACCCGTGTTCAAATCCTCTGCGTGCGCTTGGGCACAGGACTGCTGAGCACACAGGCAGTGTTCCACAGTACCAAGCCCAGCGGTAGCGAGAGAATAAACTCGCCCCAAACTGTCTGGACTGCGGCTCACAAAGGGGCAGACGGGAAGGGTGAACCTGCCTGAGAAAGCTCTGGGTGAAGGCCCAGGCTTTTGGTACTAATAGAGCAGGTTCCCGGTCCCAGTGCTGCCACATGGATGTGCTGCATTAAAACTGGAAGAATTTTCCAGAGTTGGGATCTGCAACTTTTGTTGCCCCAGTCCATCAAGGGAAATGCTCTATAATTAACATAACTGTACAGCAAAAGACCAAAAGCCACAACTAGTGTGTGCTGAAGGAGGTGATCTGGAGAGGGCAACATTACCAGGGCTCCTGGTTGCGAGTGCATTAATTGAGTAAAAGTCCCAGGTGATCCCTGGAAAGCAAAGTGTGACATAGAGGGGGACATCAGAGAAACCCAAAAAGTAGTTCCCATGTTCCCTTGTCCAATCTTAGAGGAGATTCCTGGGTGGCTCCCCAAACTGGAGGCAGGTTTAGCTGCAAGCCTGTGCCTGGCAAACCACAACCCTGGGGCTGCAAAGCCATCCAGAACCCCTGCAAAACCTGTCCACGTCTCAATGCTACTACAGCAGGGACTGTGGCAGTGGTTGTCGTCTTCTCCTTGCTGGACGATGTGACTGTTGTTGGCCTTACAGTAGTGTTTGTGGTGGGCCAGGGACGCTGCTGTGCGTGAAGGAGGACCGTCCTTGTGGCATGAAGTGTCTTGGCTCGAGGCAAGTGATCTGTGGTCTCTTCAATCCATGCCGGAGCCTGGCAGCTGCTTCCTCTTCT
The DNA here is from genome assembly GCA_013398735.1 of Nothocercus julius. NCBI lineage: Eukaryota > Metazoa > Chordata > Aves > Tinamiformes > Tinamidae > Nothocercus > Nothocercus julius. The sequence goes on along the minus strand of VZSV01000431.1, from coordinate 135,167 downwards.
CCTGGCGGGTCTTTTGGGCGCCTCTGAGCCCAGGACAAGCCTCACCTGAGAGTCATGAGTTAAATACACAGTATAATCAACATTTTTCAAGTAAATGTCTGGAGCAGGGCTCTGAGCACCCTTCTGCTGCATCCCTTCCCCTTTGCACTGCGAGGGCCTTCTCTCAGGAAAGTGTGTTGGGTTTCTTTGCCCGGTGCTTCCCGTGTCTTCCTTCTTCCTCTCCCGACAGGATAAAGCCGTGCTTTTTCCTTCTAAACACTAGCCACTTGTGTGCTTGGTGCCAAGGAGAAAACCCGTGCGTCTCGTGCATCCCGTCTTGCCCCTGCATCCAATCCACTGAGGATCCAGGGCGGTTCTTTGTGCTCTGGTTCAGCCAAGACGTCCTTCTAGGCATTTGCAGGCTTCCTCTGAGGCTCCCTGCAACCATCCCCAGATTATTAGTAGGTTTTTCATGTTCCTGGTGAACAGCGGTCGCACATATGTGTGCGGTGCTGGTTTGGGAGGAGGGGGCTCCGAGCAGGGAACGTGCGTCATTTGTTCGTAGGGGAGGCTTCCTGAGGCCAGGAGTTTCTGTTCCCACTGGGTAGGGGAATTTGTAACCTCTGCAGCTCTGGCCTTTCTTCCTGCTTCACAAATGTCAAAAAATAAAAGGGGGGAAAAACTGGTGCTGCGGCTGCAGGAGGTGTTCAGGCTGCCACTGGGGAATGTCCCCCAAACTGTCCCAGCAAACAAAGTCCCCAGCAACTATGTCCTGGGCAGCGTGACGTGCTGGGCCCAAGCTTGGGCCTGGGAAAGCCAGAAATCCCTGCGGCCGTCGTCCTCAGCTGCCTCTGCCAGCTATCCAAAACCCAGCAGAGAAAAGAGAGCAGGGGTGCCCTCAGTGTTTGCGTGGGCTTCTTGGCAGCCCAGAGCATCAAACCCCAAAAGCAGCCGGGACGTGCTCTGATCCCTCCTGTAAGGGGATGCATGCGTGGGCCAGGCCATGTGTTCCTGTCTCCAGCTGCTTTCTCCCTGGGCTTCCCAAGGTGCCCTAGCTGTGGGTTATGGAACGTGAGGGTCTCTCTTCCCTGCGGTCAGGGTGGGCGTAGAACAGAAGACAACCTTGGAGGAGCTGTCTGATTCCCCCAAACAGCGTCCGTTTTGTTGTCCCTCACGGTGCAGAGCTTCCGAGGGGAAGGAGCGAGCGTAAGTGCAGGCCTGTGGGATACAGCTGGATAAGCAAGAGGGGTTGACACAGGCTGGGGAAGGATGTGAGGGGCGGAAAAACAGAGGAAGTGGAGAACGCACTCGGGCTTCCAGTGCCGCAAGCAATTGGGGTGAGCTGCAGGGTGAGCGCCTGGCACGGAGCTGCTGCGGCAAAGCGCGGTCTGCCGGGCGCGGCCGGCGCAAGGAGGAGGTGGGATGCTCGGGGAGACCCCGTCCCTGCCACGGGGCCTAAGCCTGGGGCTGCAGGGAGGCAGCCGGGGCCGCGTGGCTACGCAACAGTCGGCGCTCGGAGACTCTCCAGCCGCGCTCGGACTGACTCACAGTGTGGCGGTCACAGCCAAGTCAGGTCAGCGCGACGCGGAGGGGAAGAGGCGCTCCCCGGAGCCCAGCATAACGTCAAATCTTGCAGCTTCGCGGGCAAACAGCCCTCCCCTCTGCTGCCAGGCCTGCCTTCCCCTCCCTAATTCCCTATCGCCGCCTCCGAAGATTGCTGGCCAGGTACGGAGCAGGCGGCGGAGCCAGCACGCGGAGGGCTGGGAGCCGCCGCTGACCTTGGCTCTCGTGGCCGGGGCCGTCGTGCCGGCTGCCAGCTGGTGCTGCAGTTATCGCTGCCGCGCTGCGCCGCGGCCAAGGACTCGTGCGACTGAGGAGCGGGGGCTGGAGCAGCCTCTGGGCTTGCATGCCGAGGCTCCGCTTGGCGCTGCGGCGTCCAGCGCCCTCCGCTGCTCCGCAGACACCCAACGCGCGGCGTGTGCAGGTCACCGGTCCCCGTGCTGGTGGCCGTGCAGCCCCATGGCGCCCGCGGCTTCGCGGCGCCAGGAGGCGCAGGGATGCGCTCGTGGCTGCTCCTCCCAGCCCTGGTGGCCAAGGCAGAGCTCCCCAATCGAGTCCATGGGTTCCCTCCTCGTGTCCTTTAATGCGAGGCCTTGGGGTTTGAAAGCAACCTCCCTCCGCCAGCAGCCGGCGTTGGGTTTGGGGGCTGAGCCTGCCTCCGAACGAGGGCACATCTGCCCTGTGTGTCTCGGTCCTGACTTGCCCCCTTTGCCGTGCTCCTGCAGTCCTCGGTGTGCTCCAAGATCGTCCAGCTGCTGGGCCAGAACGAGGTGGACTATCGCCAGAAGCAGGTGGTGATCGTGAGCCAAGACAGCTTCTACCGCGTGCTCACCTCGGAGCAGAAATCCAAAGCGCTCAAAGGCCAGTTCAACTTTGACCACCCAGGTAAGCAGGGAGCTGCAACCGAGGGCTGGAGCGGGACCCCCGGACGCGCTTGGTTGAGCCCCCGTGCAGCTGGTGCTCCCCACCGTGCACCGCGTAACGGGTCACGTTCCCTCTCTCCTCAGATGCCTTCGACAACGAGCTGATCGTCAAGACGCTCAAGGAGATCACGGAAGGGAAGACGGTCCAGATTCCCGTCTATGACTTTGTCTCCCACTCCAGGTCTAACAGCTTTGCTGGGCCTCCACTAACGGCCTGTGCCCCTCATGCCGGACACAGGGGCTGCACCTGCAGGGAAGGCACTCAGGGACCTTTTCTAGGTGCCCTGTGTGACAGCCCAAAGCTTCAGTGCTAAATACTCCATGCTGCTTGGTTAGAGGGTGTAGGACAGGTCGAGCTTCACGTGAGGACCCAGAAAGCTGCACAGCCATGTGGTTGCATTCCATGTGCAGCAACGTAGACGTGGCAGTGGAGGAGGCCTATGGGCCCCCTTTCCTTCCTCTATCCACCCTCTATTTCCTCAAAAAAAAATCTGCATTTGCAGCTTTAACAACTATTTTGGGCTCCAAGGCATCAGAGTTGCCAGGAAAGGATGGATGGATGGATGGATGGAGGAGGATGTTCTTGCCCCCGTAACTCTCCCTTTGCATGTGATAGTCTTGTTTCTGCCTGCTTGCATTGGGTTTGTCTGGCCTTGCTTCCCGTCCTGCAAAAGTGCCCCGGTGTGCGAGGAGTGTTGCCCAGATCCCGCAAGGAGCCGAGCTGGCCCTTACAGGTGCCTGCAGGTACAGCCCAGTTTTCTGGCGTGGCTTGGGAGACTTGCAAGCAGCAGCTGGCCGAGGTGGGGGCAGAGAGCTGGGCTGCTTCCCGCTCTGCCCTTTGTCCTTCTAGGAAGCGCTCGCCTGCCTTGGACGCGCTTCGCCATGGCGGGGTGGGTCTGCTGGCCCCTCGCTCGCCTCCCTGGAGCCGCCGCGATGTCCCCGAGCTGGCGCAGCGCCTGGCGGCACCGCTGCTTCCCCCAGCCCTTCCCCGACCTGCCTTCCCTGTTGCCAGCGTGTTTTGATTCTTCTCCTCCTCCCTGCTAGGAAAGAGGAGACGGTGACTGTGTACCCTGCCGATGTGGTCCTCTTCGAAGGCATCCTGGCCTTCTACAGCCAGGAGGTGCGGGACCTCTTCCGCATGAAGCTCTTTGTGGACACGGACGCGGACACCCGGCTGTCCCGCAGAGGTGAGGAACTCGCGTGACCGTGCTTGCTAACGTCACTAACCATCTGGGCACCGGGTTCTCGGGGCAGGTAACAGTGACTGGAGGCTGGAGCAGAACTGCGATCAGAACAAGGATTTGCTGAAGCTAAAACAGAGCTTAGGGAGATTTCCATCCCTAATTCAGCACGTTGCACTGGGCAGCTTGTGGCAGTACCTGGCTCCCTGTCCTTAGGTCTTAGTGGGGTTTTTGCTGCCTAGTCTGGGAGTCCTCCGGTGATGCGTGCAGCACTGGGCCTGCCGGGCGTGCCGTGTCCTTGCTCGGCTCTGCGGGAGCCTGGTGACTAGGAGATGCTGCTTCTCAGCAGGTGCCAGCAGGAAAGTGCAATGGGCAAAGCAGGGTGACAGCTCATTCGAAATGTGGAGCCTAAGGGATCTTGCTCGAAAGGCAGTGCCTGAGGGGTCTGTTCAGGACCTGGCATGCAGGTGCGCCGAGAGGGGCGTCTGGGGATAAGGGTGTTCATCCTGCGTGGAGCAGATGGGGAATTTGCTTGTACCTCTTGCTCTGTGCTAGCACAGCCAGCGCAGTGTGAAGCCTCTTGAGGTCCTTCATACCAGGTGAAGGCTTTAGGAGCAAAGACCCTCTTGGAAACCAGGACTGCCAGTGTTCAGCCAGCCTGGCTGCAGGTTGCCAACTGGAATAAGAAGGTCTCCGTCCCTTTGTGGCTTGAGGTTCGGTTCATTGCTAACTGCAGGATGAATGTTGAAATCTGCCTTTAGGATGGGAGTCACTCATGTAGCAAGCAAGCGTCTGAGACTGAGAAGGCATTTGAAGACTCTTAGGGCAGAATCAGCTGTATCTGAGCCTTCCTGCCCCCTGCCATAGGATGTCTGCTTGGCAAAAGATGGCTTGGAGGCCTCCCTGACACCTCGGTGCTGTGACAAGAGGAGTATGAAGTTCAAAAGTCTCTAAAGCCTTCCAGGACTCTAAAGTTCAGCCTCAAACTGCTTCTGTGCATGGGGCTACCCCACCGGCACAGGATAGGTCTTGCCTGCTAAAAGTCCTGCAGCCCTCCTGCTGTCAGACAGGCCTACAGCCTCCTGCACCGCTGGGAAGCCAGCAGTGCTAAGTAAAAAAATACTTTTTACGCATCCCTCTTGACCCTGCCTGCCGTTCCTGCATGACTCATCCAGGGAGGTGACAGCACCGTCATCACAAGGAGACGCATTAGCAGGTCACGGACACGCGTTTGTGGGATACCGCAGTGTGAGCCTCATCCTTTCTTTAAAAAAGCAAGCTCAGGAGCTCGGGTTCATGGCCCAGCTGGGGGTAGCCCACGTGTTTGGCAGTGACCCGTGTTGGCTGAAGGAGGAGGAGGTGTTGTCTGTGTGTTTAACTAGCGCTGCAGTGCAGCACTGTGTGACCGCGCGTGGAACTTGATCCCTCCCTGGGGCGTGCAGTTCTGTGGTTTCGGGCTTGGTTTATAACCACGAGCTCGGAGCTTGATAACTGGTAGAGATCTCCTTGACTAAAGACCAAGATTGTCCGTCTGCCGACCGTGACGCAGAGCTAAACCCCACTGTGCTGCAGCTGTTGGACAGGATCCCACGTCACCTAAGGCCAGTCCTGGGAATTTCTCTCAGCCACCATCAACTGCAAAAGCTTTGCAAAGCAGCAGCGGGACTGTTGCCAGCTGGCTGAGGGGCTGCCGTGCTCAGGTTAGGGCAACTCACCAGCTACTTGAGGGGGGACTGACTCTTTGACAGTTTCTTGGTGGGCCTCCCCGAGTTGCAAGCACCACAGCGGCATCAATAGTCTCCTTGCTCTACGTCCCCCTGGCCTTTTTGGGAAAGGAGACCTCGTTTGTGAGGTACTGAAAGTGCAGTGGTGTCCCTGGAATGTCTTCGGAGGCTGTTTGCAGCGAGCACACTTCGGGATCTTGTATTGCGACACGGCCCTGAGTCATTGTGCTCTGGTGGAGCTGCAGCGAAGGGCTCGCGAGCCGCCTGGCAGCCGGAGACGACGTTCCTGGCAGCGAAGCTCACAGCTCGACTCGTGAGTAGCGCTGAGCTCTGCTACACAACGCTCGCGTCATCCCCTTTCTCAGGAACTCTCCCCTGACAGAGGCTGCTGCCAAGGCGCAAGGAGCAAAATCCAGCTCTGCGGGCGCCTCGAAGGGCCTGCCCCGTGCAGAGCTGATTCCAGCTGGGCCAGCTTCCGTAAAGCCGACGGCCGAGCGAGTCGGGCGGTGCACGCGTGCTTTAGGTCCGACTGCAGTGGTGCGCTGGCTTTGGACAGGCACAGGTGTGTCCTTGGGGTGTTGCAGAGCGATGCCTCTGGAGAGGCACCGTGGTCCCAGGCTGGAGCGCGCCCTCGCTGTGCCGCTTGCCGCCCCGCCGCAGCCAGCAAACAGGGCGTGGGGCCTGGGAAACAAAAGCCTCCCTTGTCTCGCCTCCTCTGTTTTCCCTGCCTTGTTTTGCCCCGTGCTGTCTGTGCCGGGGTTGGCTCCCAGGCTCCGGAGAAGACGAGGAGCCGGCCGGTGCCCGGCCCACTCGGCATCTGGGGCCAGCGTGGGAAGGCCCGGTAGAGCCGGCGGGCGAGCGTTACCCTCCAGCTCTGCCCGCTGGAGTTGAACAGTGCCTTGAAGTGTGTGTGGTGGGAAACCCACAGCTTTTCTCCTCCCTGGGCACCCCTGTGCTGGAACGCTTGGAAGAGCCAATGCCTACACTGAGAGCAGAGAGTCTCATCTTGGGTAGCCAGGGTGGAGGGACAGTCTGGGACACCTGAGGGGGGCACTGGTTATGCTGGAGTGTGTTTGGAGAGCTCAGACAAGGGAGGGAGGTCCAAAAAAAGCCCTTGGTTAGTCTGCTGGTCCTTGGCTCCCAGGAGGGCTTGGAAGTGGCCAGGGAACGTGATATGGGCTGGGATGTGCTCGGATGTGTGGGCAGCAGCTCTGAGGAGCTGGGGGCATGGCCCGGGGGGTGGTCCAGGCCAGTACATGGGGCAAGGGGGAGAGCAGTTCATGTGCTGACTCCTGACTGTGCCTCCCTTCCTCCCTGCAGTGCTACGAGACATCAGCGAGCGAGGCAGGGACCTCGAGCAGATCTTGTCTCAGTACATCACCTTCGTCAAGCCTGCCTTCGAGGAGTTCTGCTTGCCAGTAAGAGCAAGGGGAGGGACGCACGTTGGAGCCCGCCAAAAATGCCTTGTTGCCCATCCCTCCCGCCCCCAGCCAGGAGCTGTGAGTGCCCTGGCGCGCAGGTCACCCTGCCTTGGCCTCGTGCTCCCCTCGCGGGCGCTGGCAGAGCCCAACAGTGGGGGTGTGGGTGCTGGCCAGTGCAGGGCGAGATGGGGACTGTTTATATGGCCACTGCGTTCCTGGTGAGATCACTGTTCGCTGCGGAGAGGCATCCAACACCCCTCCCTGCGCAGGCCCTGCCAAACCAGCACCAGGTAGCTCAAGAGATGGCGGTCCACAGGGTTGGGGAAGGGAGATCCCTTGGGAGCTGCCAGCTGAAGCCGGGGTGGGAGGTAGGGGCTTTGCCAGGCAGGGATTTTGCACCTGGAAGACCACTGCAGCCCCAGGGAGCAGTAAATTTGCATGACTAGCTGTTGCAAACCTCCCCTGGCTGCTGTGCTCGTGGAGCGGAGGCTGCGCCTTGGCTGTTGAGGCTTTTCAAGCAGGTGGGGTAGTTACCGGGAAATTTCTTTTCCTCAAGAGGCTGAGCAAGCCAAGTGCTGCAGCCGGGGGAGCGGTAGCCAGCAGCACAGGTAGGAATTGAACCTGCTCCTCCAGCCTCAGGCCTTATCCACAGAGATATCGCTGTGGCTGGCTCTGTCCTTTCCCAAAATAGGAGCTGATCTTTTTTTGTGGCAAGAGATCCATTTTTGTGGACCCCAAAAGGTGCCCAGGTTCCCGGGTAGCACCCTCTTCCCTGTCTCATGCCGATGTGACTCTGGGAATTGAGGTCCGGTTTTGGGTGTCAGGCCTAGTAAACTTCCTTCTTGAGTCCCCAGCAAGGTAAATGTGCAGCTTTGCAAAGCAGTGGATGCAGCATCCGTCCCTCCTGCTGAAGAGTCGATAGGAGGGTGAAACAAGGCTGAAACAGATCCCCATCCTCTGGCTCTGCCGTGATCTGCTCCTTCTCCAAGCTGGTGGTGGGCCAGGCCACACAGCAATTGCACACGGGTGCAGAGCAGGCTCAGCCCCCACAGTTCCTGTTACCCAGCTCTGGATCTGGCAGCTCAGCACCCCCAGCCACACTGTGCTGGGGTTTCTGCTGTAGCTTGGAGCACCTGGAGCTGTTGGATGACGGCCTTGGCCCGGCACGCTGGCTCATGCTGCAGCGTGGCCGTCAGGAAGCTGATCAGCTATAAAAGCAAGTGAGAAAAGGGGAGGAAGCTGCTATGGCATCTTCAGGCAAAAATAGGCAGGACTGGCATCCTGAAGTGGAGCTTTTTTGCCAACACTGCTGGCAGAAAATGCCCCTATCCCACGTGGATTGGATGTCCACCCAGCCCCGGCATGCCAGGTCTTGTTTGTGTACCAAGTCATGCAGTATTCAGGGAGGAGGTTGTTCCCAAAAGCATCTACGCTTGGAGTCTTGTGATCGTGAGGCTTTTTTTAATTTCAGGTTTTATTAGGGTGATCTGTCCCTTACTGGAATTTGTTTGAGCTCATGGAAATAGAGTCAAGGCGCAAAGCACAGCCCTCAAAACACAGATCAGAAGGCAAATAAAAGCATCCAAAATGCAACCTTTGCACTAAGATATGTCTTGGTGGGTTTGGGCTTGATGAGAGGAGGAGGAGGGATGTCCCATGGAGCAGGGGTGATGTCCCACGGAGCGGAGACGATGCCCCAGCATGGCAGCTCTCTGCGTCCCCTGTAACACCGTTCTCTCTTTCCTCCCAGACCAAGAAGTACGCTGACGTGATCATTCCCAGAGGAGCAGATAACGAAGGTGAGCAGACCCAGACCCTGCCATTACGTCCTGGCAGAGATGACACCGATACCAGGAGGGGAAACGTGCCCTGTGAGGAGGGGAGGGGGGTCACAGCCGCCTTGTTTTCCCTGACACATCTCCAATTGATTCAAGACGATCCTAATGCCATCCCTCCCCTCTGTCTTTGCTCGCAGTGGCCATAAACCTGATAGTGCAGCACATCCAGGACATTCTTAACGGAGGACTCAGCAAACGCCAGAGCAACGGCTACCTGAACGGCTACACTCCCCCCCGCCAGCGGCAGCCCTCAGAGTCGAGCAGCCGGCCCCACTGACACCGGGCGGCCGGCGCGGGGCTGGGCCTGCAGGGCCCCTCTGTACATACTGTCTGTCCATCCCCCCCCTTATCTATTTAAGAAACCAGACGGAGACGAATGCCTTTAATTTTGTATGTTGGAAATGCCGATTGAGAAGCAGCCGGCCGGTCGGGAGCCAGGACCGCTCGCAGCTCCCGGCCTTGCTCAGTAACTCCTCCAGCACGGAACCGGCTATAAATCTCTATAAATATAGAATTGCTCTATTTTTGTGTAAACGCAGAATAACGTAACGTTACTTGCCTCAAGGTATTTGCCAGGCTTGGTGTCGCCAGGAGGGGACTGGAAGAGGGTCCTGGGGGATTTGGAACTTGGGATCCTCACTTCATAGGTGAAATGAAGAACATCCGACAGCTGCTTTGCAGTGATCTCCATTGTGGGGAGTGTTGGGCAGTGGTGGTGACAGGCTGAGTGTGGCAGGGACTTGGGGACTGGGCTGTGGTTGCCTCCCCCTATTGCTGGTGAGGTCCAAGCAGTCTAGTTTTACCAGGCAGCTACTTCTGCCACTGCAATTTTGGAAAAAATGATGGGCAGTGTCTCCCCTGAACACCTCTGCCTGCTGGGTCTGAGCAGGACCCTTGGGCCATAGCCGGTGTGTCCAGTGTGGACCCTCCAGCCGGGACCTGGCCATGCTGGGGCCGTGGTGGCCTCAGCATAGTCACATCTGCAGCAGCCTTGATGCCTGGCTTGGGTGGGGATGGCACCCGCGGGACGGGCCCCTCTGGAGCTCCGTGGCCGTGTGTGTGCTGGGACTGCTGGCAGTGCCCTCAGCGCAAGACCAGAGGCTGGGCTGGTGGTGGCTCTGCCGTTCCCCACCTGCAATGGTTTTGCTCTCAGACGGGGGAAGTCGGGTCTAGAAGGCTCTCCCAGCGCGTGCAGGTGAAGGACACGGCGTCTCTGCAGTGCCCCGGGCTGTCGGGCCAGGAAGGCGCTTTCCTGCTCAGCGTGAGAGCTGGGCTCCCCTAACCTGGTTGTGTGACACCAGGAATGGCACAGGCTGGGACAGGAACCGGCAAAACTCCTCCGGGCCCGGCTTGCCCCAGCAAAGCTGCTTTGTGGGCTTAATCTTGCACCCCACCGGGCCCTGAGCTGGTACCCTTAGCCTTCCTCCCGTGGGAGCTTCTTTCCTCCCAGAGCATCGCTCTTGCTCGGCATGGTTAAGAGCTTAGAAATCCAGTCCCACCGTGCCCCAGCCCCAAGGGGACCAGAGACAGGCTTTGATTTTAAGCAAGAGAACAAAAAGGGCAGCGGTTTCCCTGTCACCTCACAACGTGTCTGCAGACAATTCCCGACTCGTTCCAGCTGGCGCGGGCTGCGTTACTCCAGCGTGTGGCCCCAGGGAAGAGGGGCTGGAGCCCTGTGGCTCTGGGGAGGTTTCCTGGGGCTTCACTCGGCCAGGAGAGCTCCGGTGAAACAGCGGCCTCACCTTCCCCATAAACAAAGATGGGACAGAAGGATGCCGGCACCTCTCAGCTCCTCTGTGTTGGGCAAGAAGCTGCTGCTGGAGCCTCTGGTTTCAGCTCCCCGGTGAGTCCTGCGCCCCTGGGGCTGCCTCTGCAAAGCCCCTCAGGGCTCCCCCAGCTTCAGAGAGGGGCAAGCTCAGCCCTTGCCAGGGGGTCTCGTAGGCCAGTGACAGGGCAGGCAGGGTGACATTAGCACCAGCAGGGGAGCCAGCAAGGGAGAAACTGTTTTGCAAAGGGATAAGCCCCTTTGCGGCACGTCTCATAAAGCCCCATCGTGCAGGGGCAGGTTTACATCTGAAATCAAGAGCGAGGCTTGGCCAGAACCCCTCCAAACCTGTCCCAAGGGCCCTTACCTGCCCCGGGTGGATGAGTGCTGCAGTTTTTTAGTGTGTGTGTGTATATATATGTATATATATATATATGTATATATATATATTTTTTTTTTTCTTAAGCATTTAAAAATGCGAAGGCTTTGCTGCCGCCAGACCCCCCATGACAAGCACAATTCCCTTAAAAATTCCCGCAGGCCGGTGCTGAGCCCTGCCGTCTGCAGAGGCCCAAGCGCTCTGCGAGGAGCAGCCAGCCCCTCTTCCCAACGCATCCCCTCCTTTTGCCTCGGGATGGGCGGCGCTGCCTCAGACATTTTGCTTTTCTCGAGGCTTGACCTTTTTAATATTGCAGCAAAGGAGCAGCCTCTTGGGGAGCAGCTCTTTGGAGCTTGTTCAGCTTGGGAGGATGAGTCACTTTGGGCAATCGCTGCTTAAATTACAGCAGTGCCCCCCCACCCACCCACATGCTCAGCTCTCCTGGGAGGCACCGGTGCTGTCACCAGCAGGTGACAGGTTTGCAGTGACGGGCTCCCTGCCAGCACCACTGCTCGGAGCCCAGAGCCACGAGCTCCTCCGGGCACCACGTCCCCCTGGGCTGGCGCATCCTAAGGCGAGAGGAGACCCAGCTGCCTCTTGCCAGGCTCTGTCCGTCCCTCCCACGCTCCTGACTCATTAAGCTAATGACTCATTAAGTTCTGCGCACGTGCTAGCAGTGCTTGGTGGTTCCTGAGAAGGGCAAACCTGGGTCCTCTCGCCTTGCCGAGGGGGGACAGCTGAGAGCTCCCCACACCTAAGGGTGTGGGTCTGGGTGGTGGTAGGGAAGCCCTGAGCTCTGCTCGTGTTGGTTGTTAGAGGGAGCCAGGGTCTGCAGCTTCTGCCCTTCAGCTGGACACAGGGTCTCGCTGTTTCCCTGGACCAGCTCTTGCTGCAGGTGCAGAGGTGGTGCAGCCATTATTTTCAATTATTATTTTTATTTATTTATTGGTGGGGGGAGGAAGGAGGGAGGTCCTGGAGATCTCAGTGGTGAAAAAGTCACGTAGCTCCTTGTGGAAAAGGAGCGGGTACTGAGCAGGACCTACAGTGAGCTACAGCTTTTCCCCATGTTTTCCCCTACAGCCTCACCCTTTCCCCATCTTCCTTGACTGGCCCTCCCTGCTTAGTCCCTCCTCACTCCATCTCCTAGGCCCTTGCTCCCTCTTTACCCCCCTGCTGCACTGAGAATCTCCTGCTGCCTTTGGCCCTGCTCCCAGACGCCCTCTAGCAGCCCCTCGCCCCATGCTGGTGCTTGCACCCTCTGCCCTGACCATATTTGCTCTTCCACTTCTGCAGGCAGCAGCAGCCTGGCGCTCTCATTCACCTCAGGCTTCCTGCAGCCCAGATTCTCCTTCTGTCTTCAAACCTTGCTGCAAAACAACGTTTTTTTTTCCTGCTCTGGAGCACCTTTGGCACTCGCTCCGTAGTGCTGCCCGGCGCTTGCTTTGCCGGCAGCTTTCCTGGCTGCAGGATGCCCTTGCCCTGCCCGTGGCTGCTGCGCTCCCTGTTCAGTGCTTAACACGGGTTTTCCATGTTTAATGCCCTCGTGGATTTTGCCTTCTGTTGTTTTGCCTGAAAGCTCCTAAGTGAGGGGGATGCTTTTGTAACCCCTGTCCCATCGCACTGTCCTAGTGCGCTGGACTCGGGATACGGCGGGTTCTGCTCCACTCCGTTCACATCCTCCCCTCTCCCAGGCCACGCTCTCCTGCATCGGCTGTGCTGCAGCTTGGGGAAGTCGGAGAGGTTGGAATTCTGGCGGGCCTGCAAGCTGAGCTCCCTCCTGCAAACCTCAGAGGGAAAGAGGCCAGGGACGTGGCCTGCTGTTATGGACAGGTGGACTGTGGGTGGGCAGGAAAGCTCCCAGCTTGAGGGCATGAGCTCGAAGACATTGCAGACTACCTTTGTTCTAAATGTTGTTTGGAGCCCAAAGCAATTCGGCTGCTGCAATCAGATTCACCGGTGACCATAGGCAGGTCCTTTGCCACCCCCTTGGACTTGGAGGGGCAGGCGCAGATCCAGGGCTCTCTCTGGTGCCTGTGCCGGGTCCCTGCTCCCCAGGGCACCTCGAGCATCATCTCAAGGCCAGGAATCTCCCGGCTCCTCCAGCCATCCCCTTGGGGACTCGTATATATCTATAGCTCACACTGGCACTGCAGGCAGCAACTCACCTGCAACATTCCCTTTAATTAAGCGCCGTGCCCGAGCTGGGCTCGCGGAAGCAGCTGGGAAGGGTCCTCTCCTCGCCGCACGCCTCCTCGGCCTCCCTGGCGCCCTCCTGGCAGGGGCAGCGCAGGCGCCGCAGGTGCTGGCTCACGAGCGCGACGTTGGCTTCCACGTGCCGGAGCACGTCGGAGTTGCTGTAGCGCCGCGACTTTGTCTCCGGAGGCTCTGCAGCTGCTTGGAGCATCTTCTGAAAGAGAGAGGGTCTTGGAAAGGGCCAGGGCCTTCTGGAGAGGCAGCGAGTGGGATAAGGAAAGCTCGGACTAAGGAAACCTGTGGCACGCTCTCCTGGGGCTTTCTGGCCTGCGTTGCTCTCGATTTCCCCATCGAAGAGGTGTTGGGCAAAGCTGCCCCCAGCCCAGCCCAGCCCAGCCCAGCCCCTTGTCCTACCCCACTGCGAGGCTGCCGCGTGAAGCTGCTGAGCGAGCGCACGAGCAGAGCCGTGCTGAGCAGGCACGGAGCCCACCAGTCCACGGAAAACACCCCCACCGTGAGCAGCCAGGCCAGGCCGTCCCAGAGCGGCTGCAAGGGGAAGGGCAGGGGCCAGCGCGGCGGCCGGTCCCCGCGCGGAGGGGCCGGTGCTGGCGCCGGGGGCAGAGCCAGGCTCGGCGCGCCGGGGAGCAGCGCCAGGGCGCAGAGAGCCGAGGCCGGGAAGCCAAAGCCGAGCATCGTTCCCTTCCGGAACCCAGATCCCAAGGGATGAGCAGGGAGGAGTCCGCTCAGGACCGCTACCGTGCAGCGCCGGCCGCGAATGCCGGCGCTGAGGCCGCTTTCTTGCATCACTGGCCTGCGGCTGATGTCCGAAAGTACCCGCGGTGTTGCAGAGGCGCCCGCAAGTGGGAAGAGATGGGGAGGAGCCGAGTCAGGAGACTGGGCTTGGTAACCTGCCCAGAATCTCCTGCGCAGCCTTGGCATCATCCCGCCCCAAACCTCCTTTTGGGCAAAAAGGAGACCCCCCACATTAATAGGAAAGCTGAGGATTTATCGTTAGCTTGATTAAAGTCTTCACAGTCTGGAATTTTATTGGGCCAAGTGTACTTCATGCAGCAAAATTATTAAATGCAACCCTATGCAAAAAGTCTCAGGAGCAAGAACATGCCTGAAATTTGCCAATCAGCTTTTAGCCCTTGCTCCTCCTGTACTCGTCTTCAAGTTGACGTTGCATCTGGTTATACTTCATACGCTGTGTTTTCTGTCGGCAAGGTGCTGCTTCCTTGGTTTCTTCATGAACCCTAAAACCAATATTGTCAGCTCCAGCTCTGCATATATGTAAGCGCGCTGGGCAAGGGGTTTACGGGATCAGCAGAAGGTTTAAGGGACAAGCAGAGGTATGAAAAGATGAAGCTGCTCAACCCAGCAGGACAAGCTGCGGGCTGCTGTTTTTGGGAGCAGCGGCGCTGGGGCGGCGGGCGGTGCTGGGACCCTGCGTAGCTCGCTCTCTCCCAGCTCCTCCTAGCGGCGTTCCTGAAGCATCGTTGATGGTTTTGGACGTGGGTCCTCACAAATGCGGATGCTCCCGTGGTGCGCAGTGTGTGAGGACATCTCTTTTTCCTTTGCCCCGGGGTTTTGGGCTGGCCTATCGTTGCAGTGGGGCAGGATGCCCCTTCCCTCAGCCCCAAGACCCCCTTTACCCCCAAGTTTTATTTTGGAAGTGAAGGAGTTGCCGATGCTGCCAAGTGATTGCTGTGAGAGCTCCTTAGTGCTGCGTCCTCGGAGGAGCGATGCAAAAACAAAGATTCCGCCATCAAACCGTCTTGAGGGAGAGATGGAGCCATTGGAGTCTTCGCAAGTTAGAGGCCAAACTGCTGCTCTTTGAGATGGGGCTTCTAGTTGCTTTTCTTTCCTACGTGACCCCCGGTCGCCATCATCCCTCGGTCACCTGCTGCTTTCCGCTGTGCGTTACTGGTGGCTACGGGGTTGCAAAGGGGGACGAGGACACCCATGGCGACCCACGGGGACATGGCTACACATGGGGACCCCCCCGAGACACGGCCGCTCCGTGGGGACAGGGCTACGGGCGGGCACCCCCGTGACACGTGGCCACCCCAGGGGACACGGACACCCTCCGAGACGTGGCCACCTCACGGGGACACGGCCACCCCAAGGAACGTGGGCACCCGCGGCCACCCCAGGGGACACGGCCACCCCACGGGAACGTGGGCACCCGCGGACACCCCCCGCACACACGGGCACCCCGTGGGGCCCTCGCTGGGACGCGGCCCCCCCGGGGGGACCCCGCGACACCCGCTGTCCCCGCGCCGGTGCCGCGGCCGTTCCGCTCCCCCCGCCCTCCGCACAGGGGGCGGGGCGG
>VZSV01000431.1:91255-119534 GCA_013398735.1 Nothocercus julius | reverse complement strand
GGCCTGCGGGAGCCGCGCGTGGGGCGGGGGGTCCGGGCGCCGTGCTGTGGTTTCGCTCAAACTCTGCCCCCCAAGTGGGCGCTGCTGTGGGGCCCAGGGCTCCCCTGGGGCGCGCTGGGTGTTGTGCGGAGGGTGCTGTGCTCATTTGAGCCAACTTCTCCTCTGTTAAATGTGTGTTTTCCTTTCTGCAGGAGCTCTTCAGCCTTATTCTGTCGCTCGTTGTCTTTCTGTTAGTTTTCCTGTTTTTTTTTTTGGTGCTAGTTTGGGTTTTGGATAGCAAGATTTTGTGGATATCAATATGGTTATGCTTTTAGTCCGTTACTACGTGAAGAAAAGGTGACTCTTATTACTTTTCTTTTACTACATGAAAAAAAAAGGTGACTCTCACTGCTTTAAGTAATGATTTAATTGAACTTATTCCTGACTCAGTAGTCATTAAAATGAAATCAAGCTGGTGGATGCCCTTGTGGGAAATAAAAAGGAGTTAAGCGCTGCTAGAAGTTAGTATTTGAATAGGGAAAGGGCCCTTCAGGTTGCAACTGTAACCGCTCTCAAAAATATAACTATTTTGGCTGGAACTGGTGCGCACAGGGAGCATCCTTAACCCCTGCAGAGGCAGCACCGCTGTTAGCATGGCGCTCACCGCGGGGGCACAGAGTTATCCCCGATATCCAGACATCGGGCGGATCTTGCATCAGATACTGGCCCTACGGAGAGGCTGCTGAGCTGTTTGCCAGGCACCAGCCTGCTTAGATCTACGATTAAATATACAGGGGAGAGCCATTTCCTGCCTCTGACTGAGGTATGTGAGAGAGAGAGAGAGCACCCCGTTAGTTTGGTTTTATATATATGTATTGTTTTCTTTGGTAAAATAATCCGAAGGATTCGGGGAGGAAGGCAGCCTGCTGAATTTATGGCATGCGTGTTCTGTTTGCCTAAAGAATCATTATGCAGCTGTGGCAAAATTACTTTTAATGATGATTATATTTTCTCCTGCTTTATGGTCGCTGCAATCTAGGCATCGTTAATCCAGGCTGTGAATTTTACAGCTGGATAAGAGCTTGGAGGCCTGTTATTACATGGATGCGGCCACTTACGCTGTCCTCCCAGAGCCGTACTGAAGAAAGGAAGGAAGGTGCCCTTGCTGTGGAATATCACACTTTTTATTTCTTCTTTCTTGTCTTAGATCAGGTCTTGAAGCGTGGGTGAAGGTTTCTCTTCACGGTGCATGGACGGAAAGCCAATGCGCAGGTAAGACGTGAAAATAATTTCCTTTTTTCTTACCCAAGTGTGCTCAATTACACAAGTTTCTTTCATAAGTACTTAGAGCATATATATCTATATATATATATATTCTAGCTTTCCTGGAGAGATCCTAATAATATATAATGTATATTATAATATATATAATATATATATATTATTAGGATCTCTCCAGGAAAGCTAGAATATAAAGCATTTATCTTTACTCTCTAGTTCCATGCGCTTAATTTTCAGCGCTTGCAAGACCAGATGTCTTTAGGTGAATATGCTGTTGTGGAAAGAGAGTAGTGAAGATAAGTTTTCATAATTCTCTGTGGTGATTTTTTTTTTTTTTCCCTTTAGTTCACTATCATTTAATTTTCTTTTTTTTTTTTTTTAATTCACTTATGTGTTCTGATTCTGTGAAATAAATTGCCTAGGAATAAATTTAAACATGTTTTTGAAGTATTTTAGGGTATTCTCACCCTAACTATCAGAATATTGCTCCTGTGATGGGATAGAGTCTCAGCTGAAGAAGGGGCTTCCTCTTCTAATTACAGCTGTCAGCTGCTTAAGTTCTAATGAGCTGAGAATGTGGCTGAAATTTAAGTAGAGGGAATTGTGACATAAGGAGAGCAAGAAACTTCCTGCTTTATAGAGAGGGGGAAAAAAGATTGTCAGGTAAAGCAGGATAGTGACAAGCTGGCAAACAGGACTATCTGCTTGTTCCAGTTGCTTTTCACTATCAGTTGCCAATCCCATGGCAAAACTCCACAGCAAACATATTTTTGCATCTTGAAGCAGTGAATGGAAGCAAAGTTTTGCATGTAATGCATGAAAAGTAAAGAGAATCAGTGCAAATCGTGTCATCTTCCTATACCTTTTAGGGTGTTAGAAATGGGAAAACTTTCTTAAAATCAAGTAGCTTGCAGATTGCTTTATTAAAAACAAACACTAATGCAAAAGAAGGCAAGGAACTTTACCATATGTGAATATGGAGAGAGGTTTTTAGTATGTGCAGAATGATTAGGCTGAGTTCTGTATTGTAGCAGGAGGCAAGGAATAAATAGTTAAACCCTTGTCAAATGAGACTATGTTGCTAAATTAAATGAACCCTTCAAGCACAACAGAAAAGACTGTTTGTGCCATTGCTTCAGATAAGCTAATGAATAAACCGTGGGACATGACACGGGCATCCCTGGTGCTGTGTATTGTTCAATATTTTGTCCAGATAAGGAGTCTGTTTGACACAATGAGAAGCTGCATGAGACTTTTTACAATGAATTCCTTTTTCTCCAAAACAGGTTAAGTAACAGACAAGATCGCTTCAATCTCAGTCTTCTACCACTGAGACCGTTTAAATCTTAACCAGTGTAAGATCAAGTTTTTGCAGGTTCTTATGTTGTACTCCATTTATCAAAATGTTTCCCAAAATGCCAAAATGACATCCAGTTGGTGACTACCTTGGTGTGTTCTCATTTTCTCTCTTTTATTTTTGTGCTCCCAGTGGAAAAATTGAGATTCTAAATTACTGTTTTTTTTTTTTTTTTTTTTTTTTTAATATGTCTGCTGTTTTCTGCATGTGGTATTGAGGCAGAGAATGAACATGCTAAAGTTTATGGTTCCTAGCTCTTTTGTGGCTTTGTTCAGTGGTTTCAGACTTGCCATCCCAGAGATTCTGTGTGCCCCTCGGACTAGGGTAGTTTCTGGTAGTTTTGACCCTCGAGCTTCAGGCAGTTTTCTTAATTTTTAAAATTTGTATCATGGATGCAGAACAGGTCTTTCAGTCTTTTTGTTTTTCCCTCCCTCTATGGCAACCCAGCGTAGAGCATGGATTTTCTGGTTTGATATTCTTACAGGAACTTTATTTTTTGGGAACTAGCCCCTCAGCTGAGTTTTGTGCCTAGATGTGTTGTTGTGCTGGAGTCGAGCCAGACAGGTATAGACCTGTAATGGGCTGGGGACAGATAGACAGATACAGACCTATACAGACCTATAATGGGCTTAGCTAAGCTGCTAAGGAATATGAAAGTTTCTTTTATTATACTGCTTATTTTAACAGCAACAAAAAATAAATTTTCTGATTAGGTTTCAGGCTCACAGATCTTAAAATCCTTTTACTCAGGCCTCTGTTCACAGTGCTGTGTGAAAGCCCTGCCACGTGCCACAAGACAAGTGAGCTCAGGTTTATTCTGCACGGTATTGGTAAATGTGGTGAGTTGGTAATCAGGACTTTGAAGATGGAAAGTACAGTTTGAACAAAAAAATAAATTGCAGCTATTCCTGTCAAGATTAGAGAAAATGCACTGAAGTTCAAAGTGTAGCTCTTCCCAAGATGAGATGCAGAGGTTTTAGGGAGTTAGCTAGAGGGCTACAGTAATGAATTCATCTCTTTGCGTATGGACATTGCCATTCTTGGTGAAAATGGAGAGTTCTCTGGATTTGGGCAGTGAAAAATCAAGCTAAATGTAAATAGGAACACGTTAATATGTATGATTTAATAGGATCATTACAGTTCTTGTTCTCAGTAATTTAGAACGATATTGCAGTTAAGTTTATCTGCTTGCTTGCTAACTCAGAGGTGTTGAGAAGGTGCATCTAAAACTTGCTGTTTGGGTAAGGAAAGAGCCAAGTATGATTTTGTTCTCAGTCTGTGGCTTGCTCTTATCGCAGGCCTTGGGTTAGCCTAGTATTTTCTGCTAAGATATGCTGAAGTTTATTTGTACTCTCACACTAAAACATAATCAGAAAAAATGCTGCTATCTCTGACCTGAAAGCTAAGGAACTATAAGACAGCACTGAGGAATGTTTTCCTTAGGTACCTAATCTTAGGCTTTGCTTCTTTTTTTTTTTTTTTTTTTATTTAACTTTTAAAGAAGCTGCTACTCTGTACTCTAAGGATGGATGCCTTATAAAGGCCTGTGTGAATGAAAAAATTACTGGGAACTGACATAGCTGAGTAAAATGGAGGCAGAGCAGCCTATTTATTTAGCTGACTTAGTGTTGCAGGTTGCCTGTGTTCCTGGTTGTACTTTTCAGCAGTGTGCTACAAAACCTGATCCTTTGTCAGCTCTTTCTTAATCCTATTGTAGCTGCAGATTTCCCCAGCCCTGCATTTTGATGGAAGCTAATCCCAGAATATCTGCATAGCTGAGTGGGAATCTTTTATCCTCACAGACACATTTCCCCTCTGATCCTCAACTCTTTTTAATCACCCTGGGTATCCAGGAGCAGTTCTTAGCTTTATGTGTGTGTGGCGGGGGGAGGCAGCCAGCCTAGGATGTGAGAATGAAGTGCTGCCTTCTGTCTTTCACACCTCTAAGCTACTGAGTCACTGTTTCATTCCCTATGCATATATCTGCATAATGCACACACAGTGCAGTTAGATTGGTGTCCTCGTGGAGATAGAGGCCATCAGACAGTATCCTTTTAATTCACGCTCAGCAGCCTCCCCCAGTGCCCAACATCAGCATCTGGTTTGATCCTCTATGGAAATTCCCAAACCCGGTGAATACTGGCTTCTGACTTACCCAGGGATAAGTTGTGGGTAAAGCAAGAGTGCTATTTTTCTTTTCCATCCAGCACTTCCTTTCCTCGAGGAAGGCTACCAATATTTTTTTAAATTTGTTGATATATGTTTTAGTGTGAAGAGTACAAGTAAGCTTTTGCGTAGTATGGCAGAAAACATTAGGTGCCAGTGTAGGCACTCAGGTGAATGATATTGGAAACAACGCAGGAATGCCTGTAGAGACTCCTTTTCAATTAGTTAATTCATAGAAGAGTTCAATGGACCCTAATTTGAGGAGAAAATCCTGTTTTGTCCTAGCTAGGAAAGGGTTAGTTGGGAAAGCACAAGGATTTCTATTGCCCAAATCCATCGAAGTAACCACATATCCTAAAGTTAGTCTATTATTTAGCTCTCAACATCAACCAAGACTTCTGGATGGTGGGGTTGACAAGGTGCACCACATTTCTTGTATTTTTTCATAGTTTTAACCTAACCTGTTTTATAGGCAGAATCTGGGGCACTCCAAGAGCTCTTGAGCAGCCTTAAGGCTGTTTTTAGCAGGTATTCTATGTTTGAGGAAAGCCTAGTATTTCTTTAGGGATCCTGTTTTCTTAAAAAAAAAAAAAAGGAAATAGGGGAAATAGAGCCTCCTTTGTGAGCGGTAATTGCATGAAATGTTTTGTTTTGTTTGTTTGTTTGAAGGATGCCTGTGTCCTGCTTAGAAGATGCTTTGACAGAGGGTCTGGTCATGATGGAATTATAGTAGCATGCATCTTACTCATGGTTAATTTTTTCTTTCTTAGGGGTTTGACGTAGATTTTTATTGTGCTTTGGGAGTTTAAAGCTGTTTGGCTTGCTTAACAGGAACTAGATTTTGTACAAGGGGATTTTTTTTTTTTCCCCCCACGTTTTGAGTCCCTTTCTTCTTCTCTTGGCAGAGAGATTAAATTACTCTGTAGCCTAAGCTGCTAAGGAATATGAAAGTAAACCAGTTAGGCGGGTTAATTAATCTTTAGCCAAGATTTCTTGGGCTTTTGTGGGGATACCATTGAACCTAGTTTACATACATCACTGTAAGGAGAGTTTACCCACATGGTGGGGAATTTAGCACTTCTTTGAAAAAGCCTGTTGAGCCTCACAAGGTGGATTTGGGTTGTGAAGGAAAAGTGGGCATAGGAGAGGAGCAGGAGAGGCAGTATCACAGCAAAAGGATTTGTCAGGGCTGTCAGGAAAGGAGAAGAGTGATGTATATAAAAAGGATAGAGTAGGGATAAAAAACAAGGTATTTAAGGTATAGAGGCTGAACGGGAGTAAACAACAAAACCCAGAGGGGAGACCCAGCTGGATCTGTGGAGCCAAGATAAGAGGAAAAGGTAATGGTCTGAAACATCTGAATTTGATGATCAAGGACAGGGTGTGTGGGGGAATGGGAAAACAGTCTAGGATGCAAGTGAATAATCTGAACTGCTGCAAAGAGCCCAGTTTCCCTGTGGTTAGAAGGTGCATTTGACATAATAATGAGAGGAGAGGATGTGAGTTATTTTTTAATTCTTTCCTTCAAGCATGCTGCAAAATTTTGACTAATGGCAAAATGAAGGTGGATATCTTTTTAACTCTTAATGTGGGCAAAGCGAGCTAGTGACAGCTCACAAATGCCAGTGTATAATAAAAAGGTTGGAAATGGGTAAGATGGGTTTTTCAGTGTCCCTCCAAGCACCAGTGCATTCACTGGATAATTCGTAACCAT
Source organism: Nothocercus julius (assembly GCA_013398735.1). Lineage (NCBI taxonomy): Eukaryota > Metazoa > Chordata > Aves > Tinamiformes > Tinamidae > Nothocercus > Nothocercus julius. The sequence continues at coordinate 113,037 of VZSV01000431.1, read as the reverse complement.
CAATGTTTTGACACTTTGCTCTGTGTTCTTTAATTGCCCTAGGTGATGTTTTCCCTTTGGAGTGAATATAGACAAGAATTCCCTGTTTTTATGTTATTTTCATAGTATTTGAAATCTCACTGGTGCTGATGTGTATTTTTATAATTGTGCATGTAGTATTTGCCAAAAATTCAGATATGCCCCAGCTATCCAAAACAGCATCTCAATTAAATGTGTGCTAATACCTACAAAATCAGCCTGATTGCCCAATGCAGAACTAGGTTTAATTCTTTTCACTTAGTACTGAGCCCAGTTTTTTTTTTGCAAAGTGAGATCTGGGGAGTAAAGGAAAGGTATCCAGAGTCTTAGGGGGGACAGCAAATAGTTGCGACTTTGCACGTGGAACTGTGAGCGCAGTACTTTTTCCCTACTCTGTGCTGAAGACTTAGTTTACATATCTCAAAATGGCTCCTCATTTCTGAAGTTATCGTTTTAACTGCATTTCCTTCCTCTTTTTCCAGCCTGACAGTTGGAAATGCCTTGGTTGTTTTGACTTTTTTTCCCTGGTTGGTCTAATAATCCTGATTGCATTCTGCAGTTCTTAGCCTGCTGTTCTTGGGAAAGATTAAACTTCTTTTGAAACGTACTGAGGAAGGTGGATTGTGTCAGAAATGCCCATAACTCAAAAAAACTGCAGAGGTAATGATTAAATGAATGATCTGTGAACCTGAAATACATTTGTGGTAAGCTGCAGGGCACTTTTAACTTATGAAGTCTGTGTGGCAGTTTGCTGTGTTCAGGTATAACCGTGTTAAGTGGCCCTATCAAAAAGGTAGGTGGAAGAACAGAGAAGTTTAGTTAAAGCAGATAACAAGAATTACGCTTTACAGTGGCAATCCAGCTCTGGCAGGAAAAAAAAATAAAGAAAAAAACCCTCATGACACTGGGCAAGTCAGTTCGTCTCTGCTTTGACTCACTATCTATGAAATGAGGATAATGTTTCTCTACCTCACAAGGTTATAATGAGGTTCAGTTAATAAATATGTACGTGCACTTGGAATATTACAGCAGTGTGTCATAGAAAGCATATAGAAATAGGTATAAATACAAGCCTGTTTCATTCGGCATTTGTTTATTTCTAAGGACACTTCGAATTGAGGCAGATTCTTTTTTTGTGGGATCACGTGTGTTTATTTCCACCTTCTAGCTTGCGCTGGGGTCACTGCTCCCTTGTGTTTCTAAGTGACACGAGCTGTGGATGGTGTTTAGGGATAAATATGTGGATGCTGGTCCTGCCTCACGGCTTGCTCCGTTGCAGGTGCACTAGTACTCGACCAGGAGAGACCGGAATGGACGTGACGAGCCGTTGCACCCTTGGAGATCCCAACAAGCTGCCAGAGGGGGTGCCGCAGCCCGCCCGCATGCCCTACATCTCCGACAAGCACCCTCGGCAAACTCTGGAAGTGATCAATCTCCTGCGGAAGCACCGGGAGCTCTGCGATGTGGTGCTCGTAGTTGGCGCCAAGAAGATCTACGCGCACAGGGTGATTCTGTCAGCCTGCAGCCCCTACTTCCGAGCCATGTTCACCGGGGAGCTCGCGGAGAGTCGCCAGACAGAAGTCGTGATCAGAGACATCGACGAAAGGGCCATGGAGCTGCTGATTGACTTTGCGTACACCTCGCAGATCACCGTCGAAGAGGGGAATGTCCAGACCTTGCTGCCAGCTGCCTGCCTTCTGCAGCTGGCTGAGATCCAGGAGGCCTGCTGCGAGTTCCTTAAAAGACAACTGGACCCTTCCAATTGCCTGGGCATCCGAGCTTTTGCTGACACTCACTCATGCCGAGAGCTGCTGAGGATTGCGGACAAGTTCACACAGCATAACTTTCAGGAGGTAAGACACTAGTGTACTGAATTAGGTGAAAAACGTACTGTGAATGTGCCCTGTGAGAGCCTTGGCCAACCCTTGTTTTGTGTTTCTTTCCAAATCCTGCCCTACTCTCTGTTGCATCTGGTAGGGTGCCAACTGTTAGCTGGGGAACAGAGAGAAGAGGTACTTGAAGGACTGTGTGATATTTTCGTTCAGGATCTGTAGCATTTCTCTTATTCAGAGTTCTGCTGTGAATTCTGTATGGAAGGCAGGGTCGCTGGCACTAGCTGGTGTTTGGTATTGTGTATGTGGAAGATTGCCAGCTACAAATCAGCAAAGAATCTGTATAATAGTGTGGGATTGTGTGAACAGTACTCAGATTGATAAGAGGGGTTTTCATTGCACCGAGCTGCAGAGAAGAGATCAAAACCTTAAAGTGGTTTATTCCTGATCCCTAGTTGAGAGGGCAAGAACATAAGTGTGTTTTGGAAACAGCTGCTCTCTAGAAGGAGCACTCTAAGCATGAAGGTCTGTTTCCCTGGTGGCCAAATTTGTTTCTTACCTTCCCTAGACTCTGCGCTTTTCTATCTCTATCCTGGGTAGGCTGCTGCAGAGAAATCTCTCTACCTGTTTGCAGGCCTCTTTCAAAGGGAGACAACTTCAGAATTCACTTCTGATGATTATTTAGCTTCCTCAAAGAAGTGGCAGCACATAAATGCTATGATTGCAGTTTGCCCACCTTTTTTTTTTTTTTTTTCTCCAGGAAAGGGACTGGAATTGTATTCATTTCAGTCAGGTTGTACTTAAGTCATGGGAAGAAGCAAACACAATTGAACCTGACTACTGGATGCACCGAAGACAATAACTGATATTTAACTGTAGACACATGACATCAGCATACTCATAAATTTGTAGTAAATACGGCTTTCCTAACCATAAAGACTATAAAAAAAAGACTTTGCTATGTAAGTTGAGACCTTGTTTTTTTGCAGAACTTGGTGTTTTTCCAAAAGCCCAACATTCAAACCCAACATTTTAGCTGGCCATTTCATGTGTGCTGTGCTTGCTCTGCATTTCTTCTGCATTTTTTTTAGGGGGAGCAGAATGGTAACCAGATGGTCGCTTATTTTCAGTGCTTGGTGGTTTTAATGGTTAGAGCTAGTTCTTCTCATTATTACATGAGCAGGGCATGCTTACAAGCCTCTAAACTTTTTTTACAGCACAACAATTCTGCATTTTAGCGTTTTAGCATTAATACACACAGCAGGAATCTGAAACTGTTAAAAGAGCTGCCTGTTGTGGGGGTTCTTTTCTTTTGCAGTCTATCAAAGGCAGCTTTCCATCTTCCTTATTCCTGTGAAAGCACGTGCAGGCAAAACTTCTGGACTCTAGAGAACACTTTCCCTCAGAGATGGTACAGATTTTAATTTGCTTAACTAAAGTATGGCCTCCAGAAAGGAATTGGTTAGATTGGAGCACTCCCTGCTTGGAAGGTGGTGTTTAGCTTTTTGTGCCCATCCACGTGGAGGTTAAAAACCGATAGGAAACATTCCCTGCTCTGCAGAGACTGTAACCCCTCCAAGCTGGCCAAAAGGAAAAAAGCAGGAGAACGGGAATCTCCTGGATGGCAATGTAAAATATTAAGCATTAGGCATCATGCCAATCCATGCAGTTACTTTGAATGCAGTCTAAATTGCTGCATGTCCTCTGCTGTGCTAACCTCCAGTTCTATTAGTTTTTATGTGTATTGCTGCATTACATCATTAACTCCTTGGTAAAATGTTTCTCCAAGTCTTCCATTCCTCTCAGTTTGATTTGTTGCCCAAAACCCCTAGTGAATATGGTGCACGCAATGTGAAATGGTTCTGCTAACAACTCTGCTGTGCAAAAAAACCAGCCTTCATGTTTTTTGCTTGATCTGACATCTGTATGAAGTGAAAAATATACACAGAGATGACTTACATACTTACAGTATGTTTCAGTAGGCAAAGATTGTGCTCCATATTCTCTTACATTTTTTCTATCTCTATGTAAATGCAGTAGTGAACAGTGCTGTATTTTTTTTTCTGATTTTGTTCAGTGTAAAAAAAAAAAAAAAAAAACCCGACCATCTTGTTTTTGTTCAGTGTTGTGAGCTTCTAGCAAGTAAATGTCAGGCTATTAATATTAGTCAAATAGTTTTTAATGTCCTGATAATTAAGCCAAAAATAAGACTGACTGTTTAAAAGTGTTTATTTTACTGTGTAAACTAACAATGTGCATAGCAGCAAAGACTGGATTTGCAGAAATGCTGGCAGTATTTTGAGTTCAGTGAGATATGATGGTGTTTTGTGAGGGTGTAAGTTATGTTATATCCAGAGCCCCTATTTTCAGATCTGAGGGTGCCTTTACAAACGATCAAGGTAAGATTTAGACATAAGCTGACCTATGTAAAAGTGAGGAAGACTCTGCAAAATGCTGACATGGGTCTTTGTGGCTGTCTCAGTTTGAGCTCAAAGGCTGAGGAAGTGTCTGAGATAACTTTGTTGTGACTCTTACTGCTCCCTGACAGTCCATAGGATCCTGGAAAAAAAGCCTGGTAACTGACCTTGTTTTCTCTTGCGTTTCCTTTTAGCAGTACTTGCTGTTGTCAGCAGCTTGGCTATTTTTTGCATATTCATTTAGTGTTCTTGAATCTGTTCTTGAAGTAATCAAAAGGACCACGCAGCTGATTCCTGTTGAGACGATAGTATTAAAGAGAATGGATTTCTCTTTTGTTTGTGCCGCATAACCTAAAATAGGTCACAGAATGGTAATGTAGTTGCAAAGGAAAGGAAAGGCCAATATTCGTTGTTTTTCCATCCCTGAGGCTGTGCAAGGTTCCGGGCTGCAGCCTGCAATTGCTTGCGGGGAAGTTGTGTTGGGAATCAGCAGTCCAGCTACTTCTGCAGCTCCCTTCTGTTCTTCCTCCTTTGCCCTGTGCCCGAAATGTGGGCATGAGGCAGGGCTGGGTTGCAGCTCTGTAACTGCTCACAACAGTCTCCAGGCTGAGCCTGACACATGTGAGTTTTGTGGCATGTTGTATGAGCAGAGGGTCCTCTAGTGGCAGCTCCAGCCTCCTGAGGAACGCCGTCGCTATCTGGGGTACTGAAGGAATTAACATGTTTGCAGATTGTCAGTGCCTTGAATTTCACAAGAGATCAGTCCTTGGGGCCTTAGCAGGCTCTGATTCCTCCTTAAGTGTATTTGGACTCGCGCATCCTCTCAGTATATATTTAGAGCAAATGAAAAAGAGACAGGATCAAATGAGTCCATCTCCTTGTCCTGAAATACTTGCTGTTCTGCTACAAATCAGCATTCAGGAAGATCTTTCCATATTCTCTACAATGCCTCTGGTAACTTATTTCTGAGATTGTTATTTTTTGTGCTCTGTTTCGGATTCATTATGAATAAAGCCTCTCTATTCTGATACTGTTTTTCTGACAAATATTTACTGTCTGCCTCACATTTTTATTTCTGCTTTATGTATTACACAGGGCAAATAAGGAGGCTGGGTTTAAATAAAGGCTTTTTTTTTTTCCTGTATTTTAAAACCTGATCAATGCATTCTGTGGCTTAAGCCTTCAAAAGCAGTCTGCAGAACTTTTATATATATATATATATATATATTCCTTTCACTTGTATCCCCATCTAAAGGTGACTTTTGCTTTGTTGGGGACTGCGTTCTGGTCTGTGCAGTGAACCCTTAGCTCTGGCTGGTGTCTGTAACAGTTATGGATATTTGGCACTTTGTGGGATCCATCCATGGGGCTCTAACTGGAGCAAACCCTCTCTCCTCCAGCCTCACATTGAAATGCACGAGTGGCAAGTGGTTCTGGTGCTTTGACCACTGATCTCAGGTTTCTCTTTACTTCTTTCTGCTTAACCAGGTAATGGAGAGCGAGGAATTCATGCTGCTGCCTGCCAACCAGCTCATAGACATTATATCCAGTGACGAGTTAAATGTTCGCAGTGAGGAGCAGGTTTTCAATGCCGTCATGGCCTGGGTGAAATACAGCATTCAGGAGAGGAGACCCCAGCTGCCACAGGTAACCTGGAGCAGAGCAACACATGAGGCTGCTTTGTCCAAGGGAGGATTAATGAGGGCTGAAATCGTGGTGCCACAGCACTGATCTGAGTGCATTTGGTGATTCTCCCTGATTTCCGTAGGGGTTGGAAGACTTTTTTTTTCCCCTTTCATCTAGGCTGAAGGTAGCCAGATGCTGCAGTAGGGGCTTTATTGAATTGTTTCCAGGTAAGCCTTGCCGAACAAGATCATTCCAGCAGTGAATCCAGACAAACCTGCCTGTGTTGCTTAGGGTGCTGTACAAAACAAGATAGTCGAATTGAGGCGGGGGGCGGGAGGGAGAGAGAAAAAAAAAAAAAAAAAAAAGCTTCATTTGAGGTATATTTTTAACCTCTACTCGTTGATTTATGCCTCAGTCCTTATGATCTTATACTGGAGCTTGTCAGAATGCTTTTGTTGAAAGATCATGTTTTGTCTAAAGCCAAAACATTTTGGAAAGATGTATCTATTCTGACAAAGCTGTCAGCCAGAAAAGCTTCTGAAGTCTCAGGCTTTCTGATCAAAAGAGGTGAGAGACTGTCTGTCTCGGCTTTTCTGCTTTGGAAATGGATGTTAAGCACAACTTTATTTAATGGAAAGCTTTTGAAAATTGTTAAAAAGGAATTGTTTTCCTCAAGCTAGCTTATTAATACTCATACAGCTCTGCCTTTTGTAGGTCCCTCTGTGTATAGCTGATTATGTCTAAAAAGTCTAAGCTTTTGTGAAAGGGATGCTATTTATTATCATTCATTTACTATACAATGCCACTTAAATTTAAGAGGACTAAACAACTCTTAATTGGTGATAAAACTCCTAACTAAGCTAGTGCTTCAGACAGCCGTTTTGACATCTGCAGTTTTGCAGAGGTTTTCAGTTGATAGCTTCTTTTCATTGAATTGTCCCATTTAAAACACGAGGCTGTTGCCTGTCTGAATTGATGCAGTAGACAACTAGAGTGACAGTTTGCCTATGTAAGTGATCATGCTGTTTGTTTGCCAGAAGAATTGTTTATCAAAACTTGATAGCCAGCGACTGAATAGCTGAATATTTCTGTTTGGCCTCTTATATCTCCGGTGGTGTCTATTTTATCTTTAGTGATGCTTTTTTTGTTTTGTGTATGTGTGTTGTAGGTCCTGCAGCACGTCCGCCTGCCGCTGCTGAGTCCCAAATTCCTTGTGGGTACTGTGGGCTCTGACCCTCTTATTAAAAGCGATGAAGAATGCCGGTAAATCTTCTCACTGATTTGCAGAATGGGATTTCATTGTATGTGGGCGCCTTATTTGTGTCTGTTCTTTAAAACTGTGTTAAATTGCCAATGGTAAATAAGTGTTTCCTCTTTGCAACTGGGAGGAGAAGAGTTTGTTTTTTTGTTTGTTTGTTTTTTCAAGTTTTCAGTGAAATAGCAAATTTTGAGTATACAATTTGACTCTCAGTAAAATATCTTCCAGCAGATTTTTTTCCATTTCACCTTTTTTGTTCCTGTAGTCATGGCCATTCAGTACACCCCAATACTCACATGGCATTTGTGACCCTGCCACGGCTTAAAGCGATGTTTCTGTATCTGAAACATCCTACTTTTGACAAGTGAAACAGCTCTGGGACTGGAATCTGCCATTTCCCACAATGGTAGTGCAGGAAAGCTGTAATTTCCTTCTCTTACGGTGCAAGTCTTGCCTTTCTGGTTCTGTGCAGTTCTGTTATCCATAAAGCACTCAATTTTTGTTGTGCTTCCTGAAAAATTGCGCAGTGGACAGACTCAGCTGTTCTCATTCTGAATAAGAGTTACCCTTGGAGGAATTCCATGTTTGTAGAGGGAAGGACTCTCTTCTTTTTTGTTTTGTTTTATTCAAGGGTTTGGAATATTAGGATTAGTCCAGGTGACAAGTCATGAATGGATGGACAATGTGAGATGGCCAGAGCTGATGGATAAAATAATCATCAGAAGGGTAGTATCTCCATCTCTTGGTCTTGTGTGTGTATTATGTATATGTACCCTTTTCAGTAATTTTCTTGTTCTTAGGCAAAACAATTTAGCTTTAGCTTGAAGCGGACTGGGTTTTTCTTTTCTGCATTGTAAACCTGATGAATCTCCCACGCAGTCTTGTTGTCGGTGTTTATTGCTAGTAATATGTAATATTAACACTGGCCAAATATTGATGCTGGTCTACGTCTGTGTCACTGTAAACAACTGGTGACCACTTGGGTGACAGAGTATGTTTGAACTAGAGTTATTCATGCACTTAGGTAGTTTGTGAATAACTGAAGTGCATGACCAGTGCTGGCTGCTCTTACTATCAGTTTTGATTTGTACCTTCTCTCGAGACCCCTGTTGTGTGAACAATTAGAATTAATATTTTCCTTGTACAGGGACCTAGTGGATGAAGCTAAAAATTACCTGCTGTTGCCTCAAGAGCGGCCACTGATGCAGGGACCAAGAACAAGACCACGCAAACCCATCCGCTGTGGAGAGGTGCTCTTTGCAGGTATGTGCAGCTCTTGCTGGTTTCGGAGATTTAAGTCCATGGGTTTTCTGGTTATAGGACTCCTGTAAGAGCAGACTTTACAACCTCTTCCTTCTGAGGTGATATATACATTAAAAATACTTAATGATTTTAGTTCTTTATAGATTAATACTATACTGGTCTTCTAACAGTGGTCCTCAGGATGAGTGACCCTGAGAGGTGGGTTAAGGCTGGCAAAGTCCAGAGGAATCCCTTAGAGCAGGCACACCTGCAGCATGTGAACGTGATGCATTATCATGACACTCTTTCTTGTGTTTTGGTTCCTGCAGTGGGGGGCTGGTGTAGCGGGGATGCAATTTCCAGTGTGGAGCGCTACGATCCTCAAACCAATGAGTGGCGGATGGTGGCTTCCATGAGCAAAAGACGCTGTGGTGTTGGAGTCAGTGTTCTGGATGACCTCCTCTATGCTGTGGGAGGCCATGATGGTTCCTCTTATCTTAACAGTGTAGAAAGGTAGGTCTGCATAGGGTTGATGCTCTGAGGGTTTACTCTGAGCATTTAAACCTGGTGTAACCTCTCAAAAAATGGATCCATTTTGCCAGCTGTGTTGCTGAAAAACCTGACATTTATATTAATGCTATCTCCATTTCTTCCTCCTTTGCCTACCTCTTCAATATTGTATTGCAGTACTGCTAAACTAGGACTTCAGGCATAACAGCTTATGTCATGTTATCCTCAGCTTAGTGAGCCAAGATGTAGTCTTTGGTATAAGGAAGGAATATTTAAGAGGTAGGTCTCACTGCAAGTGCTGAGAGGAGTGATGGTCTTGGTTAACTTTCTTTTGAAATTGCTGGTTTGTTCTTAGCATTGCTGAGGAAGTTGAGGTTATGGCATGTAAATGTTGAAGGAAAGCACTCGGGCGTTTTGTTGTGACTAGAGAATTAAGGAACCTGGTAAGTACTTTCACAGAAGAAGGAAAATGGGTCAGATTTAGACCTCTGAAAGATGTAAGTTGAGCGAGCTTTGTTAAACTTCCTACTTGTGGGACCTGTGTGTTGACAGTCCCTGTTCCTTTGAGCCCTGAGACTTGTGCATTCTTACTTAGTGCTCTAATCCTCAATCCTCCAACAAAATCCAACAGCTATAAAAATATCTTCTTCCTTCCCAAACCTTCCATTCTTTCCACATACTTTCTTATATATTCCCAGCTTCCCAGATGAGGATGCAGGCCTCATATCCTCCATGTCTTGCATTTATTTTCTACCTTACTTCCTAGTCTCTGGTTCCCAAGCCAGTCCAGCTGGCTCATCTTTGTCTAGAAGTGCCAATCCTGGTGCTCTGAGTTTGCGTGGGCTGCAGAGAACATGCAGCAAAGTAGCTCTTGGTGCTGCTGTTTGCACAGAGGCAAATTGCCACATGTGAGCCTGGCTTGGCAACCTGCTCTTTTGTGAATCTGTAGCTTTGATCCTCAGTTTGAATCATCTCAAACTGCAGTTTGGAATCCCTGGAATAGTAACATGTATTGGATGCATTGCATTGCCTGAGGGCCCTTATCCAACTTCCTTCTAAATAGCTATGTTGCAGTACAAGCTTAAGATAGGCAAATTCCACTGTCCCAGTAGTTTCTAGGCATGGGAGAATCTGAAACTTTCCTAGACAAGCAACTTGTGCTGTTTGGTGTGTTTTTCTAGATATGATCCGAAGACCAACCAGTGGAGCAGTGACGTGGCCCCTACCAGCACCTGCAGGACCAGTGTTGGAGTGGCAGTTCTCGGGGGCTATCTCTATGCTGTGGGTGGCCAGGATGGTGTCTCCTGCCTCAACATTGTGGAAAGGTATCTCAAAAATAAATAAGTAAATAAATAAAATACAGAAAGAAAGAAATGGAGCAGAGGGAGAGGAAGATCTCTTGGTAAGATGCAGATGAGCTGTAGAGAGAGAGGTAAATGCTGTACAGGTTTCATGGGGATTATTGTTTGGAGACAGGCAAGGATAGTCTGCCTGCCTGTTTTATTGTTTCGTTAGGTACGATCCAAAAGAGAACAAGTGGACTCGTGTGGCTTCCATGAGCACCAGGCGCCTAGGAGTGGCAGTGGCCGTGTTAGGAGGCTTCCTGTATGCAGTGGGAGGCTCTGATGGAACTTCTCCTCTCAACACTGGTATACATTTTGCTGTCTCTCATTGCAGTCGTACTTGCCATGATCTTGCTTTGTTGTGTCTATAGTGTCCCTGGATGAGTATTTTAGAAATCTAGAGAATGAATTACTCTATAGCAAAATTATGTTACAGAAGGAAACATATAGCAAACTGTTCTCTAAGTCCCTATTACGTTGTCGTATATGTCTTTTTTCTTCTTTTCCCTCCTCTCAGTGAAGTTACATCTGACAGCGTGTCCTGAAGCCAATACTTTGTTCATTTGCTGAGCAGTTGCAAACTCATCTTTTTCCTGCAGTAGCCTTTATTGCTATAGGAAGGAAGGACGCCATAGGCCACACTGCTGCAAGATGAAAATGCAGAGAAGTTTGTAGCATTGACCAACTCATTCTTGAGTTGAGATGCATTATGTGACTAGACTATGTAGCCTTCCAGGGATTGGAGACAGGAGAGAGAACAGGCAGACTTTTGTAGCAGGCGAGCATTAGAGTGGGGGATCACAAACTGGTACATATTATTTTTAGCGTGTGGAGGCTTGCAGTGTCTTACAGAGTTCAAAAATGCGACTTCCTCCCACTCCACCAGCGTTGTTGACCAAAGCTGTGTCATTTCCTCTGCAGTGGAGCGCTACAACCCTCAGGAGAACCGCTGGCATACAATTGCACCCATGGGCACAAGGAGGAAGCACCTCGGCTGCGCTGTGTACCAGGACATGATCTACGCTGTGGGAGGCAGAGACGACACAACTGAGCTCAGCAGTGCAGAGAGATACAACCCCCGGACGAACCAGTGGTCTCCCGTTGTGGCCATGACGTCCCGCCGGAGCGGGGTGAGTTTGGGCTTGGTTTGCCTGCTTATACTATGCTTAGTGACACAGGGAGAGCACTGGGCAGACTGTCAGCTTGTGAGATTCCTCTCTAGCTTCCTCTGTACCTTCACTCATCCTCTATGAGGGAAATGTTTGTTAAAAAGGCAAAACTCTGTAGCAAAGGAGAGTGAAATGTTAGTGGTGTCATACCATGGACTTTCAGCTCTCTAATATGTCAGGAGATGTGTTAAGTATCCATTAATCCAGACATTTTTGAGTGTCTTTTGAAAGTAATTTTGGTCCCTTGTGTTGATTCAGCTACTTGGGCCTGAAACAGAGGAATTCTTTCATTTCTCACTTGGTGAAGTAGCCGTGCCTGCTCTGGGGAAACTATTAGAGAGCAGTGTCAAAATTAGCACCTGGGTCTTACCTTGTAATGCACTTTGGATGACTCGGGAGATGAACGTACCTGCTTGCACAGAAGAAAGAGTTCAGAAACTTCTGGGCAGTTACTTGCTTAGATACAACTTTCTAGTTAAGTCTTTCTCATTGCCTTGTGAGATCTGTGTGGGAACAGAGTTTCCAGGCTCTTATCTAGAACATTGCCTCCTCACAGTATCATGCGGGGAATGACAGCATGTCTTCATCAGCTGCTAATCCTCCTGCTTTCTGCAGACATAGGAGCCAAAGATTAACATCGTGTTTTAAGCAGTCGTAGTGTTTGGGCAGATGCAAATGTTATGAATATTTAACATTGGATACTGGATTATATAGTACAGAGTGGATTAATTCTGTCTGTACATTAGTATTTCAGTGTCTGAGGCACGTATGAATCATAACTTGATTCATAACTTGTTTTGGGGGGACAGGAAGCATATACTTATTTTCCTCGCCAAAGCATGTAGTACGCAGTTCAACGTTGTCCTCTGTAGTTGCAGATCACACGTTGACTTTTCATGAGCTTCTATATTTGCTTTTTGTAGAATTTGATAAAGAGATGCATCTTTTTCTGTAGGCCTCCTGAGTTCTCTTTAGCTTCCTCAATGCCAAAACAAAGACCTTTTTGCACAGTGTTCTGGCGTTGTTTTCTGTGCTGTGTCAGGATGTTTTCACTGGAAGTGATTTCCACGACCACAGAACAGCTGGAGATTTGAGTAACTTTGTAGCTGGTAATAAAGGGAGCCCTCTTTTTTCTTTTTTTTTTTTCCTCTAAAATATCTTCCCTTTTGTGATCTATATCTACCTTTTACTCTGCTTTTATGTATCATCCTGTGCCAGTATGTTCTAGTTAGATGCATCTATTGATGCATCTAGTTAGATACAGCATAGGCTACTTTGTTTATCTTTTTTCTTCCACACCAAACCTCTACTGCAGACCGTGTCTTTCCCCAAACTTGGTTATTGAAGACTTTAATATTTCCATTTTAACCCTTGTTTTCAGAATATGGTAAACATCCCAGCTAAGTAAGTACTGTCTGTAATGGTTGTTTTTCAGGTGGGACTTGCCGTGGTGAATGGACAGCTAATGGCAGTGGGGGGTTTTGATGGAACAACGTACTTGAAGACCATTGAGGTGTTTGATCCAGATGCTAACACGTGGAGGTAACCTTAAGCTTGTGAAAGAGTCAAATAATACTTTCTGGCTGTGGCTGCTTCAATCCAGCCAGTGTTTGGAGCTGTTCCAGACAAGTTAGAAATGTGAAGTGTGGCATCATAAGGAGTTTGGGTGCGGTAGCCAGTGTAGCAGTCATGGTGTGGCTTGTTGGCTTGCATGAAAGTGCATGAAAGAGAATCCTGTTCCAAAAAACTGAGAAGTGCTTAACTTCCTTCAGCTCTCCACTCTTCATTATTTCTGAAATGTAATTCAGGGCTAAGAAATAACTACATAAAAGGGGTACTTGTCATTTACAGCATTTCACTGAATATCAACCTTGTATTTATGAGTGCAAATGGTGTTTGACTACAGAGACCCTCACCATCAAGATGGCTTTTCCGTATAATCTTGGATAGAAATCAGATACTTCAATATGCCAATACACTATCTAGCTATGGCACCCTATGGCTGTTGGAGTAGTGGGCTGTTGAGAAACACTGTCTTGCAGATTTCTGCTTGAATTTGCTTGAATTCTAGTTCTAGCCATCAATTCCATTTTTAAGTAAAACAGAAATGTATTTTCCAGAACGATTTTTGTTTGTTTGTTTGGCTTTTCCACACCCCCCCGCCCCAGCCCCTCATCTGAAGATATCAACAAATTTAATAATCATTTGGGAAATAGTCTCACTGCATCTTTTGCAGGCAGGAAAATGCTGCATAGGTAGGTTACTGAGTCTCAGAGAAAATAAATGACTTGACAAGTGTGCTGGATAACAAACAAAAGACAGTGCTAAAATGTAATTTGTTTGAGTGCTGCTTTTGAACTTAAAAACTGGGCCACACTGAAACAGATCTACCCCTTACGTTTATTTTGGAGTGAGTCTGCTCTTGCTTCCCTATAAAAATAAGCTTACCCTTAGCAGAAGGAGCTCACTGTCATGGTATAGCATTCGGCCTACTCATTTTTGGGTTTCAAGTTGAGGCTCTCATTTCCATGTTTCTGGAAGAGCTGAAACAGAACAATTTGAACCTTTCCTGATGGGAAAATGTGTATTGAACAGGAAGATTCAAGTGTAAGATTGCACTTGAAAGCAATTGTCTGCATATTTATTCACAAGTCTAATTACTGCAGAGTTTCAGGCTCTTATTTATGTTTGTTCTTTTAGTAATCTGTCAGGTGTGCAGGTTAGTAAGAAATTTATATCTTTATTCCTTCCAGATTAGTAATACTAGAAAATTAACCCTTTTCTGTTGAGATAGTCTGTCATAAACCATGTAGGAAGATGCCCCTGTATGCTGGTTTGTGCACAATGCCTTTTGAAATGCACAGAAAACCAGCTGAGTAGAGAGTAATATGCATTTCAGATTACTTAGCTGAGAGATTTCAGCTACTTACAGCAACTATAATGGTAAATAAAGTATTTAGAGTTAGGGGTTAGTGCCTGGGTAGAAGTTTAGGCAGCTGTTCAAGGTATTAGTCTGTGTTTTCCCTACTGAATTCAATATAGTTGATCAGCATCGTGGTCCTCTTTGTTTGTTTTTGGTCTTATTGCTATAAGAAGGGTTTCTTTTGTGTAGTCCAACTGCTTGCTGTGCGTTTCGGGCCTAACAAATGGCATTGGAAGGAGTTACTTGAAGAACTTGCCTGTGGTGTTTCTGCCAGCAGATTGTACAGACACCAAGAGGAACAGGCAGCTGAAAAGAGTAGGATACTGGAGGTCACAGGGAGCAGATTTCCATATGAAATGCAGGCACTGTTTCAGTAACATATCTTGAAGAAACAGGTGGTGTTTGGGATGTGCTAAATCTTGGGTGAGATCAGCTGAATATAGGTTATCAGAAACGTTACAAAAATTAACTGGAAGGAGCAGCTCCTTGCTCCTATGTTACCCAAAATGTACCCCAGGATAAACTACAACCAAAAAAGATCTTTTCTATCTTGCATGTAACCAGGCAGAAAGTGATTACTTAAGAAACAGAGAACTGCTGAGCATCCAACCAAGAAGCAATTCCATTTTTTTTTTTCCTAGGGAAAGATGTGAGCAAATATAATATATTTACCTTGGAAATATGTACAAAGACTGCTGCCCTGCTTAGTAATTGTGATCCATGTTAACCGAAGGCCAGAACAAGGCCTGGGTCACTCTCTCCCACAGTAGCTCCATGAAGGAGCTGAACCTGTGGTCACTGGAGCCTTGTCTTTGCAGGTTGTACGGAGGCATGAACTATCGGCGGCTGGGAGGAGGCGTAGGAGTTATCAAAATGACACACTGTGAATCTCATATATGGTAAGGAGCAAGAGGGAGGGAGACCCGTGGCTCTCCTCCTAGAAAAACTGAAGAGACTTCTTGACACTGGACCTCTTTGCAGCTCTAGTACGAACGGTCTAGATCCAAGGTAACTCTTTGCCAGTGACTCTTTCTAGCAGATTATGAAAACGACTTCCGTGAGTGTGCGCCCAAGGGAAGATCGCGTTGTCAGACTCCGGGGAACCACTGGACAGAAGTAGGAGTGTTGCTTATGTCCTTATTTTTTCCAAGTAGTCTACATTTTTGGATAAACCAAACTGTAAATGTTGTTATAGTGCAAACAATACCAGTGTAGGGACTACAAGCTATACTGGGAGTCTGGCAAGAGGGAGGGTTTCCCCTGATTTCCCTCCTCCTGGAAGCAGCTGATGTGGGCGAAAGAGGAAAGTGATGCAGAAAACATTGCTTTTGCCTTATTTACAGAGAGCTTCAAAACAGTACTTGACCTGCAAGGTGCCACCTTTGCACAGAAGCTTTTCTGTGCACAGAGTATATTTATTTTTTCATTTGATTTGTATCATGTATTTTCTTTGTATCGCTCACGATGGTAATTCCAGCTTTTTTATATGCATATATATGTGTGCATAGATATATATTTTATATATGTGTATGTGCACGTGTATGTGCGTTTTGAGTTTTGAGAAGCTGATGATTAGGGCAGGGCTATGTCCTGCAAGATGTTGTGGTTCCAACCCTTATGTGTATTGGGATCTCTTTGAGAACAGGAGAGCTCTGCAGATGGGTTCCCCGAGTATCTTATCTGTCTTGCTGGAGGCAAGAAGTAGAACTGGAACTCCCCATCTATCAACTGAATCAGTGAAGTGCCCAAAAAAAGAGGGTGAGAGTGAAAAGGATTTTAAATGATGCCTTTTTACTGTACAGTGTATGGTACAAAAGTTCAGCTTTTTTCTCTCCCCTTCCCTGTGTATGAACCTAGAAACAACTTGTTATTGCTCACCTATAAAAACCCTTTTCTCATTCCTTTTCTCATTGATATCTGCTGGGTATCAGCTCTTGTGTGAAGCTGGAATGCAGGTACCACTTGTTAATTCTGACTAGCCTAGGTAAATGCTCACTTCTCAGGTTCTTGCTACTGTGGCAGACCCCCCAGCCAGCTCCTGCTGAAAAACCCTTAGACCAGCATTGTCTCAGCCACCCTCCCGCCCCTTGTCTGTGTCTTCAGAATTCCTGCTGGAAAACAGTGACTGTGAGGAAGTGGTGCCCACCCTTCTGCTGGTTTTCATGCACTTTGCCTGTGTTGGCTAGAGAGCAGGGAAAGGTATGAGGCTCATTAAAGAGGGGAGGGACTGCTCACTGGCACCACAACTGCTGTGTTTCAGTGGGTGAGGAGGCACCTGGGGATGGAGGGAGGAAGGAGCAGCTCCACTCTAGATGTGGAGGTTCTGACATATTTGCCCGTACGGACACGGCTACCCAGTACCAGACGGTGAGTTGTTGCACCTGATGTAACTTTGGACCTTACTAATCTGACTTTTAAAGAGGACTGTAAATTCTTGAGATGAACAAGGCACTGCTGACATCTTGAGTTCTTTAACGTCATGGTTTGATTCATGTAACTTGGCATTTTAATGTTCTTGAATATAGTAAAAAATACACTGCAGTAATAAATGGGTCATTCAAACTTTTTTTAAAAGCCCCTCTCTCCCCCGAAAGGTTGGTATTCTTGTGTTTACATATGAAGATCATTTGCACCTTTACAAGGAAAAACAAGTATTCTGTAAACAAATGTTTACATATATCATTTATGCTTTTTTCTAGCATGAGTAACTTGTATAAATAGTGCTATCTTAATAAATTTCTTCTATGCTGTTCTTTGTGTGTTTCTTCATTTGAAAAAAGCACATGATGCTTTTATGTAGTGTGTCTAAGTGCACTGGGTCACTTAAATGTTTTTTGATATCAATGCTGTTTGAAACACTGTATGAGTAAAGTGGCTTAAAACTTGTTATTCTGTATTACCCTCAAAGATTTAGGAGCACCTTATTCACAAGCAGCTTTTCCTAGAAGAAAGGATCTGCAGCTCTGTTAATCCCAGGTTATAGATGGCCATGTAAAAAGAGGAGGAAATAGCTCTTTGTTCCAGCAGTGCCCTGGGGATAGACTAAGCAGGTACTTTCCTAAGTTGCTGCTTTAAGCGTGTGCACTATCACTCTTGGAAGCTGAAGAGGCCTGTATTAAAATACATAAATGCAAGGATTCTGCTGTAGACTTTTCTGAGATTTTGTGTTAGTCTGTTCCTAAAGCAAGGAAGAGGTTCAAAGAGGCTTCACCAGACTTAGTATTTTGGAGATTGTACAAGCAAGGTTGGTGGAAGGCTGGAGATTGGGCTTCAAGAGTGAGAATCTTAATGCTTTAGGGTTAGTGTTGTAACTAAATACAGGTGGAAGGTATGTCAGACTTCCAGCTGCTTTTCTGAATGGAAACTAAAGCTAACTAAAATAAATAGCTGCTGGGCAGCCAGGACCTTCAGAGGATATGTTTCCAACAGGGTAAGAGTCCTTGGTTTACAGACTACAGCCTATACAAGCAAAAATAATATACCCTTAACTACTAAATAAAAAGGAAAGTTAGTGCATTAATTTTTGGTTAATTGTTTTATTCTCCTTGTACAGGTCTCCTTTAGTGGCACTGTATGACAGAGGAGGCATGGAGTTTTGTTCCTGGGGATGGTTGCATGGTTGGTTCCTGGCATTGTTCAGGGGAGGGGACTGTAGCAACCAATTTTAGTGACAGCTGATAAAAGTCAGGGTTGGTAAGGAAAAAAAAATTGCACCCTTGCTTACAAGAGGGTCATAGCTTCACTTACACAGTGTTTGTCTGAGCAGTTGAGCTTGTGCTATTACAAGTGAATTTCTTAAACAATTGTGAGTAAAACTTTGGTTAGCTATTAGAAATCTTTCTAAACTAGTGATCAGTGACCTATAGCTTGCGCATAAAACCTACACTTGTATTTTGCTTAATAGGCGGAGATTTTTCTTAAGACCAAAATATAGCAAAAAAGCAAATATTCTTTATTTAGTACTATAATAATAAAAACACATGGCATTTAAGATGTACATTTAAACTATAGGCAAGCACTATGCACTAGCTATCTGAACCTCGAGGGAGAGAGCAAGTATAAAGTTTTAGCACCTATAGCTTCAACCTAGAGCGCTCGCAAGACTACAGGATTACAGTGCAGAAGATTAAACACCAGGCATAACACAGCAACTCTCTTATAGACAGTCCTTGATTTTTCTCTGCAGTAACTTCTCTGTGAAGAGAAGCAGAGCTGGAAACAAGGCAGTTGTCAGTTAAATTTTTTTTTGTTTGTTTATTTTCTAAACCCCACTGGGGAATGAGTATACTTTGCTACTGCTATATGCTGGCCTTAAAAAGACTGTGCAGCCTTACTAATCTGAGGTTAAAAACAGGGATTTTTCTGCCCCATAAAATACTTCTCTTCTGCAGGCAGGCTTAACTTTGCCTTTAGATTTTGGCCCAAGAGTATGATTAAGTTTAGCTAAGAAAAAGGGCCCTTTGTACAGGCTGTCTAGTTTAGTGAAAAACCCGACTGACATTCAAAAAACAGCAGAAATACCTATCATTAAGGTGCACTGAGTTTGCAATCTTTTATCTCCTAGTACTGTGGCCTTTCCATTACAGCATCATATCTGTTCTTTTTGGGGGATGATGATGATGATCAATTATTGCTAGTCACAGGTTTGAATGCAGGAGTCCAAGAAAGGAAGGTTCTGCAGGAGCAAGTTTCCAATAGGATTCTCAGCTTCAGTCTTGCAGCAGGAAGGCCTTTGGGGGATGAAAAAGAGCTGAAACAAGTCTCACTGGATCTGAGAGATTGCTAGTTCTGTCAGTAGCATCAACACTCCAGTTAGGTATTTGCTTTGTAGAAACTGTAAAAGAACCAAGAGCGAATGTTAAAGAAAATTGCAGTGGTTAGTCTGGCACAGAAGTCACATTATTTAAGATGAAAAAAGAGCAGTCATAACAGCAACAAAGTTTTTCATATACTGCAAGGAAGATAAACTTCCAGCTTTAAGGAAAAGGGGAGGAAAGAAGACATAGAATCCTCGGAAATTCAAGCTAAACTGCTGAAAACAAAATTTAAGAGTCTAGTTGGAAAATACCAGTATACCTGCTGTTAATACACATTGCAGCTGAACACTCAGCAAAAAGAGCAGAAAATTACAACTCAGTGCTGCTTACTAAAAAGTAAGCTACTATATTTAGTTCTAGCCCAAAACCAGGATTACTAGGTTCTGCTGCAGTAAAATACCATGTTGATAATTGCCTCATGTTGTCTGAAACTCCAAAACTAATTAAGGCTAAAACAAAGTTGAGGTTTTAACCAACTTTTAGTTGGGAATTATGCCTAAGAAATACGCAACTTTCATTCTGTAAAGGAAGGCATCTCAGGTTAAGAAAAATTACTTAGTTTGGCCAGCACTGGTTAGGATAGCACGTTTACTTAAAAATCTCACCTTTATAGTCCCATTACAGTGTGCTGAGGCAATCGCTGTGGAAACTTTCACCAGTTTTGTAGCTGACAAGTGGATCTTAAAGTGTCTGTGGAAGTGAGAGTAAAGGCAGTCCATGAAGAGATCTACCTCTTCTTGAGTGATCTCTCCTGGGGTTTTCTGTACTGTGTCCCATAGAGCTTTTGCATCTTCGGGGTGGATGGCATAGGATATATCCAGAGGCTGGGGAAGACAGGGAACAGAGAAGACTAGTTCCGTGGCACATGCGGTTTTTTCCACGCTGCATCCACTCCACATGGCTGCCATCCAGCTGAGGTTGAGAGGGCTGATGGACAGACGGCAGAAGTGGCAGTCAAAAGTCTTCTGAAACCAGCTCCCGACTGTGGCCGTGTAGCTCTCCGCACCATTAGCGAGAAACAGTGGCAAGCAAGTGAAGTCCTCGGGCACGTTCTCCGAAAAATCCTCTCCAGACACGCAGCAGAAGCAGCCTGACCACATCAGCTTCTCGTCTGAATTTTTTGGGGAAACTGATGATCTTGAAGAAAGCTGGGATGGGGGGGGAAAAAAAGGAGTGTTTAATGACAGCTATAGAGCAAATTTGATACTTTACCTAGTAAACAGAGTTGAAGTTTCTTCTCAGAACCTCACATGCAACGTTTGTTCCTGAGAAGCTCAGATGGTTATGCTATCCATTACATCCCTAAAGAATCTGGGTATTTCTATTGAAAAAAGCCGAGAGAGTAAAAAGTATATATGTGTGTTTTATAAGAGTATGTTTTATAAGAAACAGACCCCAAATCTGCATTTTGCTGCATAACTTGGAAAAGCCATGGTGAGACTTAAAAACACTGCCATACAGAGCTTTGCATTCAGCAGTGTCTTTTCACTTGAGCCTTTCAGAAATGTTAATTAGGCCTGCGCTATGGCAGGGGGGGACAGGATTATACCAACTTCAAGAAGTTAAATAACGCATCCAAGAAGTTAAATAACCTGTCCAAGATCTTTCAGTACTGCAGAGCTAAGAAAAGAGGCCAAACTTGGGAGTGCTGACCCTTCCGTTCATTCTCTTATCAAGGACTCGAACTTGGAAAATGCAGCCGAGCACATCCATTATTTATCCACCTAAAAATAGGCAGGACCCACTTTGATTAAGCCTCAGAAGAGAGTAATTTCTGCGCACAGCTAGAGTTTAACGGACTTCTTGTCACGAGCGCCCCGTCGCTTACGACCGAAGGCCCCGGGAAGCCGCAGCTCTCGGGGCGGCCGTCACCTGCACGAGCATCGCGGGCTGGTCCCGCTGGCCGCCGCACAGCTCGGGGAGGCTGCAGAAGGTCGCCTTGACGTCCAGGTCCGCGCCGACCCCGACGGCCAGGCCCTTGTGCTTCTCGGCGGCGATGAAGGCGCCCAGCAGCCGCGCGTACTGCGCCAGGCGGGCGCCCGAGAACTTGTACAGGGGCGTCACGCTGTAGAGGCTCCACTGCTTGCGCAGCAGGGACGCGGCCTTCTGCGGATCCGCGTTCTCCTGGAGCGAGAAAGCGAGGCCAAAGGGGCGCGTTACGGAATGGGAAAGCAAATACGTGAGAAATAAATAAACAAGCAAAGGAGGGGTGAGGAAACAACGGCGCGTTACCCCCTCCGGCGCGGACCCTCGCGAGGGGGGTGGCCCACCTGCGATGGCGGCGGCTGCGCCCCGCCGGAGCCCAGCGTGAAGCGGCCGCGCGCCCGCCCGAAGAGCGGCCCCCGCGAGAGGCGCCCGGCGCTGGGCAGCGCCCGCGCCGCCGCCTCCGACTCCATCACGGCGCCTCAGCCGCCCGCCTTCCCGCCCGTTCGAACCGCCTTCCCGTGCGCCCCCGCGGCGCCGCCCCGCCCGACATGTTGGTTGCGGGCGGAAGCGGCCGTGTGCGGCGGTGCCATCTGCTCGCGCTCTGCGCGCGCCTCAAGGCCTCGCGGAGCCTTTTCCGCCGTCCGTTCTGGTGCCGGTTCTGGCCATGTCGCTGCGGCCGCTCTGCGGGGCCCTGCGCCGGG
>VZSV01000431.1:68716-86532 GCA_013398735.1 Nothocercus julius | reverse complement strand
AGCCTAGTTTAAAATAATGAATTAAATTTTTCAGCATATATGGAATGCACTGTTATCAACAATTCTGGCATGTCTTTGGCTAAGCTTAGACCCTTTAAGTCTGTCACTGCACAAGATACGCTTAGAAAAAGTTTCTTGGAGAAATGTGGTGTGCCTCTGTTTGAAGAGGAGAAGTTAAATTACTCTTGATCTGAGTAACGCCACTGCAGCCTCCTCTTGTAATACTAGTTCTCAGCTCTCACCCTATCTGAAGCATGTGTTTGTTCCTCAGGGTTTGTGGATGTAGAAACTCCAACGCTCTTTAAGAGAACCCCAGGGGTACGTATGCTATCAGAAATAAATGCCTTTTAGACACCTGCAGTTGTACAGGCACTTAATTATTGAACTGTCTTTGTTTGTCACAATGTTTTCATTGCTGCATTCCCACTAATTAAGAGCTCACTTGCAATTGCTAACATGATATATTGATGCTTTTGAAAGTAGAGAGGGTGAATGGGAAAAGGTAGCATCTTCTGTCTTAGCTTTGACTCCTTTCATACCACAAAAGAATAAAACTTCTGTCTTGTAAAGTGCAAGCTGAGTGTGAGCTGGACACTGAGAGCGCCAGGTAAAGGCCAAAGTTTTCCTCTAAACACTGGTTCCTTAGGATTTCTCTTAACTGTTAGGTCAGCCTAGAGTGGATAGAAGGGCTACAGTGTGACCTTATATTATCAAACACAGAAGAATCCGGGAGGAAAAAATGTCATAAAATGCTCCATTTGGTGCAATTGTTATCAATTGCCAGGTGAGGTGATCGTAGGAAATGACTCTTCTAGTTCAGGTGTTCACTGAACTTCTTGCTTTAAAACACATTTCATGATAAACTTGATGATTTTGTCTTACTGCGTATACTTAACACAATTCTGAGCAAGAAAAGGCAGAGTAAGAGAAAGACTTGAATCTTCTGAAAGAGCTGGGGGCCAGGGGAAAACGGCCTAAAATCCAGTCAATTTTATAAAGTAGCAGGTCTTTTTTACTAGGTCCACTCAGGTCTCTGGTACTGTAAGAAGAGGTGTTGTTTTAATAACTGCTGACAGTCATTTGATCATTTGTTAAATTTCAAGTTTTTTTTCTCCTCTTTCTGATGCCAGGGGGCAAAAGAATTCCTTGTGCCCTCTAGGGAACCAGGGAAGTTCTACTCTCTGCCACAGAGTCCTCAGCAATTCAAGCAACTCCTCATGGTTGGAGGCTTGGACAGGTAAGAGTTTCTTGGAATCGTCCAAGAACTTGTCAGATATTTTCTGATTTAAAACGGATTCCTTAAACACTTTTCAGCCAGGTCAGGCCCTTTAGCAATAATGCTTCCTGATAAGAGGAATTGTATCCCTTTTTTAATGGTTGAAATTTTGACTGTTATTTTAAATGAAAAATTAATCTTAGCCAGAAATGTAGGAAGAAGGCTTCAGGGGCAGGCTGCCTGCAGCGCAGAAAATCATGTGAAATCAGAAAATCAAAGAAAATCAGCAATAACTTACAAAACCAACAGATATACTTATGCAGCTGGCTGTGATTAGGACAGGGAAAGCCTGTAGCTGGGGCGCATAATACAAGCTTCTAATTGGGCTTATTTCCCCAAATAAAATTGAAGCTGGCCAGAGTTCATGCAGTGAACTGCAATCTGGGTCCAGACTATGAATGAGTTCTGTTTGGTCCTTAGTAAAGTCCAGGTCTGGAGCAGAAGTTGGGAGAGGGGATTGTTCGTGCACAGCTCACCTACTAGGGGAGAGCCTCCTTGGAGGATATGGTTGGAGATGGACACAGTTGCTTCCACTGTAGTTTTCCTGCTTTTCGGGGAATGGGAACAAACAGGACTGTGAGCAGTCATGTGTTCTTGCTTCTCTGCTGCCCTTGATAATCAGTTTTATAGGCACAGTTGAATTTAGGCTGCTTCAAATTTCCTATCTGAATAGAAGTAGTATTGCAGGTACTTCCAGGTTGCTCGCTGCTATCGAGATGAAGGTTCCAGGCCTGACAGACAGCCTGAATTCACTCAGGTAACCAGCTTACACCTTCCTCCTCACTCCCAACAACCTGTAGTTGTTTTCCCTTCTGAGGGATCAGTTTTGGTTAGCTCTGATGCTGTTTGGGGGGAGCAAATGTCTCTGCTCTGTGTTTCACAGCACAGCCCCGAGAGGAGTTTCTCTCCTTGGCTGACTATGCAGTCCCAGGTGCCCATGAGTGGCTGTGGGGACTGTGTTGAGCACTGACTTGCTTGATGATGTAAATCTGTGCCTGTCCCGCTGAGCTGGGCTTCCCATTCCTCAATCTTGAGGTCCCAGACAGAGTGAGCTCAGCCTGTTCAAGGCTCTTTCCGGTGTCCTTGTCATCGTTGCCTCATTGAGGGTGCTGAGGAGGTTGTTGCCAGCGTCATGAGGCTGCGGGGAGATCACAAACACCCGCCGTATAAAACAGTCATGCTCTGATTCAGTGTAGTGTGTTATTTCCTTTTGTTTGCTTTATAATCAAGTTCCTACCAGCAGCTGTGCAGAAGCAAAAACTCTTAACTAATGTGGAATGTTTTTATTTTCTAAGATAGATGTAGAGATGTCATTTGTGGATCAAAGTGGGATCCAGAGACTAATAGAGGGCCTCCTGCAATATTGCTGGCCTGAGGAGAAAGGCCCCATTACCACTCCCTTCCCCTCCATGACATATGAGGCGGCATTGGCTGACTATGGGACTGATAAACCAGACACTCGCTTTGGCATGGAGGTGAGAGGTTAACCAGTGGAAACTTGCAGCTTTTCCCCTTCTGTTTGCTAGTGTTTCTGAGTATTCTCTGTTTAAATCATGTTTCCATGCTGTCGTCAGCGGAGGTTCTTAATACTGCGACATACCCAGCTCATTTTTCCCATCACTGTTGCTTTGTAGAGGCGTTCCTAGAAAACAGAAGTGTTTGATATATGGCTGTTAGAAAATGGATCTTAGAACTTTTTAAAGGTAATTTAGTGCTAGGAAGCAAATCATTGTGGCTGTGCTAGGAAGAGAAGACCCCATGGATACCATAAGTATTTTTATACATTTATACATTTTGCCCCAAAACATGCTGCTCCTAGGTGAAATACTTGAGCAGGCTTCTCTGAGCTAACCAGTGCCCTGTGTTAGTGTGCACACACATATAGAAGGATGAAATAGAAATGCTGATAAAAGTATTGAGAGGAGCAGTGCTGAAAAGCATCTTATATCTCCCTAGAAATTAATTTGGGAGATTTCTTTTTAAGTATATGGGCCCATCCATTGTGTCTTTACCTTTCTCCTGTTTCTTCCTGCCCTTCTCGCATTTTTTTGGTTTCTGTATCTCTCAGGCTTCTACGGGTTATTCCAGCTTAGCCCCATTCCTTTATGTGAATCGTGTGATTTCTCTGAGCAAGGAAATAGTGCCCCAAGCAGTGGTGTTGAAGGAGTTGCAAGATACAGATGCGGGATTGTGTTGTGTTCCTGTCACTACTTTGTTTTCTTTCCCACTCAGATAATGGATATCAGTGATTTCGCACAAAATTTGGGCATTCCCTTTGTGCGGAATGCACTTGGTTACCCGCATGGCACTGTCAAAGCCATTTGTATCCCTCAGGGAATGGTAAGTGATACTTTTACTTATGGCTTACGATTTATGTAAAAAGAATAAAATAACAATTTATCTTCCTTGATATGAAGTGTCCTTTGCTGTCAGTTGTGATTGAGCTCAGGTTTGGCTGAGGTGCATTATGACAGAGGAATGGGGAAGATCAGGTGATGGAAAGAATAATTTTGTCCTCCAGAAGGCCAGCAAGAGAACAGAGCTGCAAGGTCCTTGGGACATAGGGAGGCCTCTCTGACTTCGGTTTGCTTTCATCAGAGCTGGCTTCTGTCTTGCATCTGAAAAATAAATTGTGCCCCGTGGCAAGAGATTAACAAATTGCCAAGTGGGGCACAGCTTGTTTCTGGACTAGTGAGAGAAAGATGAGCTGCTTGCATGCCACTCATTTGCTTTTGTCATTTTTGTGGACGCGACTCGTGTCTTGTAATGAGAATGTCAGAGAGCAAATCCAAGGCTTGAGAGCCTTGATAGATCCAGATGCTTATTTGGCAGCATCTGTGTATTCTGTTAGAAAAGTAGATGTGATTCTGGCTCTAGACATCTTTGCAGCGTGTGAGCACTGTGTTTTATTTAGAGAGTAGGACTGTCAGGCTATGGTTTCTCTCTGATTGCTGCAATTTGGCAGAAAATGCAAGTTTGGGGCTTCCCACGAGAGGGCACTAAGGCCTTTGAGCAAAACAAAAGGGAGATCTTTAGCTGTAAATATTGTAGTCAAGATCTTGGTGCAGGACCTCAAACCTGCTGCATTTCTATAGCTCAGGTTTTTTTTGTTTTTTTTTTTTTTCTCCTCTTGTTTCTCCAGTTTGAGCCATGCCCTGCACGTGGACAGTGCATTGGTCCTGATCCGTAACCTGCCTGCGGGAGACGGTTAATTGGCAGGCTCTAACTCTGCTGACCAGCTGTGTCTGATCTGTGAGCAGGGCAAAAACAATCTGTATTTGATGTGCTACCTCCCAAAAGGGCCTCTTGCTGAAAGCCTTTGGAGAAGACACTTTGCTGCAGTTTAGTGCTGCAGCCCTTTCTTATTCTGCAGCCCTCTTTTGTTGGAAACAGAGTTATAGAGGGTTGGAAACAGCTGTGTCTCAGTAGATTTGAATTGTAGCCAGACTTTTCACAGACTTTGCTCATGTTTAATGTCTCTTCTCTCTCTCTTTCCCCAGAGATATCTTAAAAATAAAGATATTGAGTCATTAAAGGAGGCTGCAAGATCCCAATTTAACCAGGTGAGACAGAAACTCTGCTGAAGCATTGGAAAGAGGGAAGGACAAGCTATATACAGTGTTATGCAATTGCAGGCAGAGGAAGACCGAAGAGCAGTTTTTAATGAAGCTCTTCTGCTGAGCACCAGTGCCTGAGCTTACGATGCTTCAAGACAAGAGGGCAGCACTGAACTGAATGTGTTGCTTGTCTTTACTGGTTTTCTGCATTAGGAAATTGTGGATATTGTCTGCAAGCCAGATGGAAGCTTGAAGTCGCTGCTTACAAGGTTTCTTGGCCAGGAGCAGCAGTCAGAGCTCATCCAAGTGCTAAAGATGCAGGCGGACGACGTGGTCCTGCTGGCAGCTGGAGAACACAAGCGAGTGGTAGGATGTGCTTCTGGGTGGCTGGGAGCTGAATGTTGCTCATGGTAGCTTTGGTGTTCTCTCTCCTTACCCTAATTCTTCTGACTGTTAAGAAAGGTCATCAGAAGTTCCACATTACTCTGGACCTGAAACTGTAGTAACAGCAAATAAGGCATGAAGCGTAGCTATTGCTTCTGCCTCTCCTGGTCAAATTCTGGGGAAAAATAAAGGGTGAAATGAAGGCCAGGTTGTAAAACATGATTGTATCAGTGCCTCATTTTCTGTCACCTCGTGTTAATATTTTCTAACCCCCACCACCAAAAATTAGAAAAAAAAGTCAGCTAGGCAACTTTGTCTCCTATAAGCAGAAGCTCTTACCTTTGCTTTCACAATTAATCTATATTTGTATAGTACAGTGAGATCAGTGTAAGAGTTCTGTTACAATGGAACTTTTGGGGAGGGGATTTTCTAGCTCCCCACATGGTCTTTCTTTGTAGGGCTTTAATCATCTGTCCAAACCCTGGACCTCCTGCTGCCTCAGTGGAAAGGTGATGCCTTCTAGGAGAGGAGGAAAAAGTGTTTTTAAGGCAGCACTACAACTGGTGCTGTCCGTGATGCTGCCTTTCAGGAGAAACCTTCCCTGGCCTGTTTGACTTCCTGGAGTTTCTGGCGTTAAAGTTGACCTTTCTTGTTCTCTCCCTTCTCTTTTGCAGTGTTCTGCTTTAGGAAGCTTGCGGTTGGAGAGCACCAACCTCCTCGAGGCAGCTGGCCTGGTACTCCGTGATCCAACAGCTTTTCACTTTCTCTGGGTAGTTGATTTCCCCCTTTTCCTCCCCAAGGAAGAGAATCCTGCTGAATTGGAGTCTGCTCATCATCCCTTCACTGCCCCCCATCCTTCAGATATGGACCTCCTCTATTCCGATCCCACAAAGGTAACTGAGCCTCATGCCCTCCATACTGGTCCTTGTGATGCTTGGGCTTGGGTTCAGGTCCTGAATTCAGCCTGGGTGCAATTTTCTCTTCAAATTGTGAAGCAAAAGCTATAACGAGCTATAGAGGATGTGCCCCCATGATTTCTTATGTGTTTGTGCCTTGAGGAATATTTCAGAGCTGCAGCCCTTCTGGGGCTGGATGTTCTCAATTCTGGACATTGTCAGGGCTGGGATGCTACAGCTGGGATGCTACCAGGAAAGTAGCATTTGGGGATATTTAGTGAAATTTGTTACCCCTAGTGGAATTCAGTAAAAAGTTTTCTCATCTTTAGTACTTTGAATCCCGTATTAAATTTCTGTGAATTCACAAGGCTCCATAAAGAAACCTGTGTTGTTGTATGCTGGGTTCCAAAACTTCTTTGCTTTCTGTGTGCACGTTGGAGTTAA
The DNA here is from genome assembly GCA_013398735.1 of Nothocercus julius. Taxonomy (NCBI): domain Eukaryota; kingdom Metazoa; phylum Chordata; class Aves; order Tinamiformes; family Tinamidae; genus Nothocercus; species Nothocercus julius. The sequence continues at coordinate 79,975 of VZSV01000431.1, read as the reverse complement.
ATGTTGCTAAGGTGCCTGCTCATTTCTTTCCTCAGGTCCGTAGTCAGCACTATGACCTTGTGCTAAATGGAAATGAAATCGGAGGTGGCTCCATCCGAATTCATAATGCAGAGCTTCAGCGTTTTGTGCTTGAGAAAGTGCTGAAGGTAACAGCTTATAAATATCATACACTTAGAGATGTAAAAGACAATTTAAATAGTCATTTAAAATCCTATAAGAAACACAGGTGTTTTACTCGGATAAGCAGAGCTAGCTGTGAGAAATGGATGGCTTCATTGTACCTTCATTTTACACTGCTAGCAGGAAAAGCTTTACTTTTCCAGTGACACTTATTATGTAACTTTGCAGGAGGACTCTGAAGTGCTTTCCCATCTGCTTGATGCTTTGGAGTTTGGAGCTCCTCCTCATGGAGGAATTGCTTTAGGTAGGTCCTCTGCAGCTCTGTAGAATGCAGATGTCTGCTGACTTTTCTTTGATGTAACAGACCTCAGCAAAAACCTCGTGTTTGTCAGCAAGAGCCTTGTCTCCTCCTGACAGAGATAACTGTTCTGGTGTGCTATTTGTCGTGACCAACCTGGTTAGACTAAACTGGAGCTAAACTGGCAGTAAACAACTCCTGCCAAAGAAAGACTGTGTTTTTTCTGAGGGGTTGACTCCCTGGTCTGGCACCACATGGGCCTGAGGAATGCCTGGGCCAACGTACTGGGGAGGTGGACCCTGTAATCAGAGGGATAGGGAAGAGACAGCAGTGTTGGTTTAGGCTGTTGTGGCATCCTCTGAAGTCACAGCATTACAGCAATATTGTATTTTTCTCCTAGAATCTTGCAAATTTCTGTTTTGGTTTTTAAAGGTAGTCTTTTAACTTAAAATCATTCTGGTTGTCTGCTCATCAAGTCAGGCAGAGGCTCTTGCTCATCCTGAATTTCTCCTCATTGTTGTAACTCTTTTTAGCCAGGAACTATTTTTGACCAGTTCAACAGAGCCCTGAAAATGTTCCTGCTGTTTGCCTGCCCTGCATCATTCTTTTCTGTGAAGGAATTGTCTGAGTCCTTGGTGTTCCACAAATTTTCTTGTAACAGTGAGAAGCTTTTATTTTGCTGGGCATTGCCACTCTCTAGGAAGTCTGTTTCTCTGCTTACTGCTTGAGATTAACTTTTTCCCTTATCTGCTTCTGTTTTAATGTTCAAGCCCAATAATACCATTTACTTCCATCTTCCTGTTTTTGGAAGGAAAGGGAGTAATACAAGGCTTTTACAGAGGTGGTTCACTAACTTGTTGTCTGCTTCCAGGACTTGACAGGCTGATCTCCCTCATCGTCGGTGCTCCAAGTATCCGAGATGTCATTGCTTTTCCCAAATCCTTCAGGGGACGGGACGTGATGGGCAGTGCTCCAGACTATGTCACTCCAGAAGAGCTTGAGCCATATCACATCCAGGTTTCCTGGCCTGTTGCAGAAGCAGAGGCGAAGAAAAACTGACTTAAGCCAGTGATGTGAGGTGGTCTGTGTAACCGGTGATGGGTTTGGCTGCTAAATTCTAGAATTTAGTTCAGAAAACACCAGCTGATATTGGAGAGTGCAACCCCACTACACCATGGTAGCTTCAGAATTGAATGGGGGAGATATGAGGGCTCCCTGATAGGGATTCACCTAATCCCTAGGAAATGGGAAGGAGAAGTAAGAGAGCAAAGCAGAACCACCTCATTTTAGCATAGGCTTTTGAGAGAATTGGCTTTTGGCTCTTATATTGGAGTGGAAGTGAGATTTTTCTTTTTTCTTCTCTCTCTCTCTCTCTTTTTTTTTTTTTTTTAAACCCTTCACTTTTTACATGTCCTTTGTAAAATGTTCACTCCTCCCATCTAGAGGAGATTGTGTCAGCTTCTCTGGAAAAGAAGATACTTGCTTCTGATAATCATCAAATCTCCCTAAGGTGAGGATGGTTTGAACAGAGCAGTGCTGTGCTGGGCCAAGAGCTTAGCAAGTCTTCAGTGCAGCCAGTAACAGTTCTCTTGCTGGAACGTACAAGATCATCTCAAACTTGTTGCAAGGAATCTGTCTTTTCAGGTGTGATCCCTAATCAAAGCTGGGGGAGGGAGCATGCAGAGCACTTGCATCAGTTGTTCATGTAACACTCATCAAACAGGAGGTGACCTGTCTTTGGGGCCTGTGGTCCTGTTTTCAGAATGCTAGTTCTGAAGTTTGTATGTTTGTAAATAAAGCTAATTTGGCAATATGGCTTTGACTGAGCTTGATTTAGACTTCTTTGCTCTTTCTGCTAGTTCCTTATGACCCTGACCAGTCAAGGAAGTGACAAGAAATTAGTGGCTGCTTAGCAGGATTGGCAGTTTTGCATGAATTCTACCTTCTCCTGCAAATCTGCAGCTGCAGCAGTGAGTGATGTGGCAGCAAGTCCCTTGCCAACGATCTAACCTGTCCTGTAGAGGTGCATTGCAGAAGTAATGTTGTACTGAGTAGATCGTGCTGCCAGTTCACATCTGTTCTTAATTTGTGTTGCTTGTAGGTGGGAGTACGTGGAGAACTGAAGGGAGGGACAGAGGAAGGCAAAGCAGGTGAGGAAAAGAGAAGCAGGACAGGCAAAGCAGGAAAAGAGAAGCAGGAAGTGTTGACAGGTTTGGGGCTGCTATGCGGATTTTTTACTAGTTTACTGGTAACTACTATAACCAGTGCTGCATCAAGAAGCCTGATGATGTGACTGCTTGTGGGGCTGAGCTGAAAAGTAGATGCCTAAGCAGGTCCACACCAAAAATAATCTTGCTTTAGAAAAGTGAAAATAAATTTTAGATGAGACACTGCCTGATACCTAGTGCTGAAGCTGCTTTGATACTGATGTTGTACCAGACTCACCTCTAAAGTGTTAGTTGTTAATGGTAGTTTGCAAAAAATGATCTGGTAAGAGGCAAAAAGCTCTTGGATATTAATCATGTAAGTAGTTTTGTAAAACAAGTGGCTTTGGTTGAAGAGCAAGCTGTTTATAAATGGCAACAAACTTGAAATGTACAGGTTTGATGAAAATGTTCAGATCCTTTTTATTAGCGTTATGCCAGAAACTTCATTCCCTTGTCCTGCAAGTGATAGCAGAATGAAGTCAGAAAAAAAGTGGCGTATTGTATTAAAGGTTCTTCTTCAGAGGAGGGTAGACTTATTTAGGTTCTTTACTGATAGTGAGAAAAAAACATAAGTGGAACTTGCTTGATGGTGACTTTTTTCTTCTTTAAAACAGGGATATTGGAGTCTCCTTTAAGGAGATAAAATCACAGAAAACACTGTTCTGAAAACAGACAAAGGAGTCTTCACTCCTCCAGACTATTATTTATAGTAACTGTAAACATAACGTGTGCAACTTTTTTATTGTGAAATAAGGGATACTGCATCATTTGGTAAGTAATTGTTTACAAAGGCAAGTTCTGTTTACATCTGAAAAGTGCCAGTTTCTTAGAATTATTATCAAGTGTTACATGGGTAACTGCTGCGCTAAGAGGCTTCAATGGAAATGTAACAGTGCCTGGAACATTCTGGTCAAGGCCACTTGTTATAATGTGTGAACAGGCTGGCTAAGACACACACATCCTTCTTGTGCAAGCTGTTTTCTGTGATATTTGTTTACCTACTGCTGTATGAAGGACTCATTGCCATTGTAAGTATGTGACACAGCTACCATTAACTACAATGTAAAAATACAACAGAACCTGTCACCTGAACTAACACATTTCTGCCACAATTGGGTCAGTGGAGAAGATGTGTCTAAAATTCATGCGAGTGATGTGAGCTGGGTTTTGTGGATGAAGGCAGGCGACATGTCAGGTGTGCAACATAGCCACAAGCTTGCATAGTGCCCGTATGCTCCTACCTGCCTTTCTTTCCACTGTGTGACTTCCAGGCAAAACTGGGGAGACTTGTTGCTGTCGGGTATATTAGAAGATACAAAGTCCTGCACTCATCTGTTAAGGGTGAATCTTTAACAGATCTTTCTGTTAGAAGTGGAGTGTGGAAGAAAAGATGGGGAATCTATATTGCTGCCTGGTTTGGCAATTTTTTTTTTTTTCTTCATTTCTTCTTTTTTTCCCTCATGCAGTAGAGGTTTCCAGACTCAGTCAAACTAGCAGTGTCCATCTTTTTAGCAGGTTGGGAGGCCAAAATATTTAAGGATCCTTTTATATGTGTGTATATATATGAGTGTGTGTGTGCGTGCGTGCATACATATATATTCGTGCAAAGAGCAACAAGTACACAATTAGCATGCACAGCTCTCCTTTTGCTTCTTCAGTATGTTTCAGTAAGTTTGCCTGGAAATACTTCTATTAAGTATATGCCACCCTTCCTTTGTAAATTAGAGGTAAGTTTGCAGTGTGTTTTAGTATTTTATCCCTCTCAACAGCAACATAGCACCTTGGGGTGATTCTCAGCAGGCAAGATGTGCTCTTTGCTGAAAAGCTTCCAAGTCTCTCCAGAATATTTCAGAGACAAGCAAAGCTGGGAAGCTTTTGATTTCAGCTGTCTCAGATGGCTCAAGCAGGTTTGGCTGCAAGGACTTGGTATCATCCACCACAGTGACACCTGTTTTCAGAGCTCAAACTGAAGTTTAATCTTCTGTTGTGCTGGCAGCTACCATGTCTAGAGTTAGTTTAATTATAACAGCCTTTCACAATGGTTTTGTATAACGCTGTAGTGCAGATACCCAGGCTGAGGATAGCCCAACTGCTGTAGCAGCTACAAGGCTGCTCATAGGATAGCAAATTTTGCCCACGTTCACTCAGTGTTTTCTCGTAGAGGTGCCTGCTTTTCTAGTTGTGCCTTTGGCGCTTGTGCCCAGAGCAGCAGAAAAGGGACTGACAGTTGGCAGCCTACCAGATGGAGATCTCCTTATAAGCTTTCTATGAACTTAACTCTGAATGTTTGGGCTTGTATTTTAGGTTTGTGTTCTAGCTTGTCATTTTTCCAAAGCATTGTTTTATGTAATTAAAAATGTTGCTTACATGCAGTCACCAGCTGTGCTGGCCTCGCTTACAGCAAGCAGAGCCCTGTGACAGATTTACTCAGCCTCCACGGGTCACGTTTGCTTCTAATAATACCATCGTGTTCCAGCTTTCTTGTCATGTTTTGGTGGCCTTCATGTTTAGTGTAATGTTTAGAATACTACTGAAAAGTGTGCGTTATGCACTGTTCTCCTGTGCATTTAACTATATGTCTTGTGATCGTTTAACCAGGTACCTTCCTACGTAGGTTATTTGAAGGAATGAGTACATAAGCTCCTGCTATAATTTCTATCTTATTCATCACTTCACAAACTATTCATATACTGTGTTTTCCAGTCATGCTCATTTTAAGCTGCAAAATTTTAGGCCATTCCATCTCTCTTCCTATGGACATCACTGCATAATTCCTGCATTACCATCAGTGGCTTTCCATACACCCATCTACATCTGAAGTGGCCAAAAATGTACGTTATTGTGGGTTGTTTGGAGTACTTTTTTTTCCTCTTATTGCCACTTTGTATTAATTATCCCTTATCTTTTACTCGCTACTGCATAATTGTGTTGGACAACTTCATTTTCGGTGCAAAAACTATTATTAACCCTAATGTACTTCAATTGTTGTTTGGAAAAGAACAATCTGATAATAAAGTAGTCTTTCTGTTGATTATCTTATAGTACTCTGAAAGAAACCAGAACTTTATCGTAACTTTTATCATAGCTGTTTTGGTTTTAGATTCAACAAAGGCAGTGGGTGTGTTAATTCTCATGAACTATACACAGATGCAGCAACTCGTGACATGTACCCAAGTTGCAGGTGTGCGCCAACAAAGTGAATTATATAAAAGCATTTCTAGGAACAGTCAGTACAAGGAGACTACAATTGCAGTTTTCTCTGAATCAACACACATTCTGTACTATTGGATTTTTTTTGTATTACCCTCCATTTAGAGAGTGAGAGGTTTAAAATGAAGATACTCTCAGTCCTGAGAATGTTACTTGTTTGCTTAGCGGTTTGAAGAGAATTGCAGGTGAAGCCTTTAGCTCTTTGGTGGTGTCGCTTGAAACACAGACTCCTCATTTGCCATCTATTCAGTTTTTCTTAGCATTTAATTGTTTGCTCATTGTGCATAAAGAAAAAGATCTCCAATACTATTTAGTAAAATAAAAACCTTAAATGGTTTTGTAGCCTGAGCAGAATTAATCTGACAACAATTATAGCGACAGGGCTTGGACTTGAATATGCCATGGGACTCTAATCTTTCTTTCTTTCCTTTTTTTTTTTTTTTTTTTTTTTTTCCAGTTCCTAAAGCATCTCTTTATTTTCAGTGGCAAAACAGCAATGTTGGGAGTGAAGGAGATTGATGTTTCTCCTCGGTAGCGCAGCTCCCGGGAATTGCGGCCCACTCTTGTTCAAGGTGCTGTACAAACATATCAAAGAGCCAGTAAGCCAGGGGAACAGATGACGGGTTGATTTACTACCTCAGGGTCACCCAGTGTCTTGTCCCTGAGGTAGCAGCCCAGTAATGTTGTGACAGATTGGGTAGAAAGCTAATGTGCTGCCAACCCCTGATATTTCCCTACAAGGGAAGAAAGCCACAGTCTAATTAAAAGGTACTGTCACATACAGAGTAAAACCTCTTAAAAATAATTTTAAAACATTATAGCTTGATTCAGATGTTTAAGATGTCTTCCTGTAAAAACCCCCAATGATGTTTTAAATTGTAAGAATATCAAGCTGTGAATTGTCATTTCACATTTTCACTGTTGTTCTAGCATTATCAAAGACAGATCCAGCAAATCTCTTATGCTGGTTAAGAGAGAGAGGAGAAAAAAAAAAAAAGGATCCTTTTAATGAAAGGGTTTTAATTTTAGCAGAGTTGCCACAGAAGTGCCCAGTACCAATCTCTGCCCACTGTTACATTTAGAGAGAGTTTACTGGTTTTACTATAGTTGCAGAGGCAATGTGAAGAAAATACCTGGCACACTATATTATTAATTTCATTAGAGGAAGAGTCGATAAATAACAATGAATATATAAACCCTTGAACCCAGACTTGCCAGTTAAATAAGTGCATTAACTAAATAATGAATATAGAAAGAGGAACTCTGTAGCCAGGATGACCTTCAGCAGGTGAGACACCTTCTGAAACGCCTTTTCCTAGAGTTCATCAACTTACCTATTCCAACTGAACAACGTTCTGGTCAATATTAAGTAGTGATTTTGCAGCTTCCTTGGCTCTGCTGACGAAAATGTTTGAAGGATGCACGGAGGGCAACACTTCCTTGTTTTAACTGGGATTGATCTTTGGATCCACCTTGCTGCACAGTCTCCCAACAAAAAAAGTTGTATTCTTAACTCAGAATGGCTTGCTATTTTTAAATAGAACCGTGCTGTCCACAGCAAGGACAAGGTTCAGCACGTAGTCTTTCTAATATAATTTACAGATAAATCCACTAAAGTGAGTGCAGTTACTTCTGTGAGTGGAAGCAAGAGGGATCTGTGAGTTCATGCAGTTGGTTCATGCTGCCATCTTGCGGCTCCTGTTTAGGGAATTAGAGAATACAAGGGGAAGAAAAAAAAAAAAAAAGTCAAAATAATGAAAGCCCATGAAGCAATTAGAAAATGAGATGCTCTCTAAATAGCCAGTGGCACAGCTAGAACAATTCCATGTATATTCCTAGGCAATTGCTGTTCCCTTTTGTAATCATAAAATGAGCTGCCATTTTTCTCCTCAGCCTCTTCAGGGTAACGTGAACTCAGTGCTAGAGTGGGTATTTGTATGTATCCTCCCTGATGTTATAGATCTGACTGTGGTGGGCAGCAATATGCACGTAATCACGTAACGTGCAATGAGAGAGATTCTTTTGTAGATCTTTAACAAATTCATGCCGTGAAATGATGTTTTAACATGAAAATCTGTCTATAATGCACCTTCACGAATTAGGTTGTTGTTGAGCCTGTTATACCGTTATACTATGCAGTGGCGTTATAATTTTCACCTATTAAGTTGTTGTTATCCCTCAAGCATTAGTAAAAAGGAGGATGAGCGCTCTGACCAATGTGTGCTGAAGGCTTCGTCCAGCCCTAATGACATAAAAGAAGGGAGGAGGAGGAGGGAGGTGAGTTGCTTAACTCTCCTCGCTTTCAGCGTTCAGGAGTCGACATGACGCTGTTAAACAATAGGTTGTTTGTAACACTTTCATGAAATCTTGGGCAGCGCCTGCGTTTCACTTGACCTTGCATTTGAAGTGCTGTATTTGCTTTTCCGCCCCTCCCCCCCAACAGTGTCCCAGATTTCTTGGTGGGCAACAAACCCTGATTCCCTTAGTCATTACAATCCCAGGGACTGATTTCCTGGTAATTCCCTGGCTGTATCTGGATCTTCTTTTAGGGCCCAGCTTTTCCTTAACCACTAGTTATTGTAAGGCTGTCAGGCCAAGGTTTTCCTGACTTTATTGAAAATCTCTTGCTGTTGTCCAGTTTGGATGCCTGTTTTATAAAAAAGTTCAGGCTGATATCTTAAGTGCACATCTAGAAATATATATATATTTCTAGATATATCTATATAACTTTATTATAAAACAGGTGCGTGTGTGTGTGTATATATAAATATATATATACCTTTTCAAATCCCCTTCTTTTTGGAAAATTTTCACGTTTCCCTCTCTAGTCCATGTTTTCCTTTCTTTTCAAGTGTCTTTTGGATGCTGCAGAAGCCTGCATTATAAACCAATTAATCTTGCTGCTGTTGTGTAACTAATCTTCCCACCTTCCAAATTTCTTCCTCTTTTTGTGTAAATAGCTCCTGGAGCTGTTGTGGTTACATCTCCTTTCAGACACAGGCTCTAGCCTGCTAGTTTAGCATTTTAAAAAATCCGAGCCTGCACAAATTGGCATCACTTAGCTTTTGCTATTTGTCATTTACAGTGTTTGATATAATCCCTGCTTCTCCACAGACTTGTCTTTATGTATTTTCCACTTGGATCTATATGCAAATGTTGTGCTTAAGTTTGGAGGCTTTTTGCCTTGGCAGCGCCAGCGTCATACGCTGCATACTCATCCTTCCGCTGCACCTTGAGCACATTTTAGATAACAGATTTAGATTTTAGATAACAGATATTTCCTTCGATTTGCTGCTGGCTGAAGGCAGAGTTTCTATTGCAAAGCCTTGATTTTTTTTTTTTAGAGATGCTTTTGAATTCTTCCTCTCTATTGATTTTTTTCTAATAGTTATCAGTGTTTTTTTTTTTAATGTAATTTCTCTACTCCTTTGATAGGTGATGTGTTTGGACTCTGCTGCATAGCTTACATTGCCAAATATGTGGGGTTTGTTTTTATTTTCTTTTTTTCCTCTTTCAAGAAGATCAACTAGATCTTCTTCCAGGTCACCTAGCTTGGAACTTGACTCTTGAGGAACAGAAGTGGACCTTTGATGGCAGGGACCCGAAGTGCCCCTAGCAGATGAATAACTATTTTTCCCTCTATAACCAGAGGATTAGTTTATCTCTCAGCCTGCAGGGCAAGTACTTTTTGCTTTGTCACAATCCCTTAATGTAAGAAACACTTTTGGTGACTGACAATCTGTTCTTTCAGTAGTCCCAGTAAGCACCACAGACAAGCGGACCAGCACTTTCCTACTTTCCCTGGTCCTCCTCTTACTACTATGGTACATGTGGAATAATCATGGGAAAAGAAAGATTTATTGAAAAGATGTCAAAAAGGCCAAACTGTTTATTTTCCCCCCATACATTGTTATAAAGCTCAAGAGGAAAGAAGTGACTAGGACTGCTGGTGGTAGTGTGAAAATAGTGAGATCTCTGCTTAGAATTGGAGAAGAGTGTGTTCAAGAGTGTTCTTGGGAAATCAGGTGGTTTCAAACTGTCTAGGGGTCAGGAATTGTATTAAAGAGCCAGCAAAAAATGGTTTTGGAATCATTTGTGGTTATTTTTCACAATTTACAGTGGATAGGTGAGGTGCCTGAGTGCTATAAAAGCCGGGCAATACCTGTCTCTAGAAGGAATAAAAAACAGGTCTGGATAAGAAAGATCAGTAAAATTTTCATTTACAGATTAAAAACAAATTCTGAAACAATAGCAGTCTGGAAGAACTTGGACGAGGAACAGATCGTGTGGATTCGTTGATGAAAAGTCATGTCAAGCCTTAATAGTTATCATCCTGTGACAAGATAAAAAGGTCTTAAGCTAGGGGAGAACGCAATACCTGGCAGCATATTAAGTCTGTTTGGCATAGTCTATGGCAATCTAATGATGAGATTTTTAGACCTATAGATTTAAAATGGTTGGATAACACTATTCTGAGAAGCATTTTTTGTTATGCCTGAGAGAGAGGGAGTATTTCCAGGTGCTTGTCCTGGGAGCATTCCTTTCAAACTTGTTTGTGAATAGAGAATGTAAGTTTGTGCACTATTTAGGAAAAAAAAAATAGTGTAAATATGGTAGCTAGGAGAATCTGCAGGCTTTTAGGAGAGGAGTAGGGTGAGAATGCCTACCTTGATAGATAAATGGTCTTGGAAAAATGAGGATGCTATGCAGTAAGCGTAAATGCAGGCTACCTACCGCAAACCCCAGTTGAAGACTGGCTATTCTTCAGCAGACACCACTGGTGTTTGTACATAAGTCAAAAAAGTCCTGATATGAAGAAGCAAATACCCTGAAAACGTGTGTTGCAGTGTCTTTGTTCTGCTCATCACGGGGTGGTCTCAGGTACAATGCTGGATTCTGCGTTTGGAGCTGTGCCCTTGGAGTGGTTGTGTGTGCTGTCGTCATTCCCAGATCTGTGTGTCTGCACCAGGGAAAACAACACTGCTTGTTACCTCATCTCTTGGAGATGAATGTTTCTCACTGAAACAGCAAGTCTGAGGCCCCCGTCTGAGATCAGTGACAGGGGAGACTGATGTGAGCAAGTTGCCCTAAAAAGTTGGGTTCTCCCTGTGGTGTCTCATTTTGTCCTCTTCTGAAGGTCATTTCTGGTCCGTGTAGAGTTGATAGAAGAGACCTGTTGTCTTGGTGCACTTTGACAGTTAGTTTTATATTTGGGCCAGCCTGTCTTGTCTGGTAGATACTGGTATTTTCCAAGATGGCTACTGAATGTGTTGCTTCAGTGACAGATCCAGTTTTTCCAAAAGGTGTGAACTCCTACAGTCTTGCCAGAAGTGATGGAAAATTTGCTTTTGTCCATAAGGATTGTCTTTGTAATGGCTGAAAGAAGGAGCAAGACAGGTGTTCAGGTAGCTATGACAGTGCCTT
>VZSV01000431.1:37293-68615 GCA_013398735.1 Nothocercus julius | reverse complement strand
TGTGTGTGTGTATATGTGTATATATGTGTGTGTGTATGTATATGTACATGCACACATATATAAGCACATTTACACACGTGTGTGTATATATATATATAAAAATATGAAAAATTGGATCTCTCTGCAGATTTCATGTACAGTGAAGGCAAGTAGCCTTTAACAAGCTCCTAGGCCATGCATTAGGATGCTTGCATGCTCCTCTCGGACATCTAAGCAATCTTTGCAGGTCTCCCTGCGTGTTTTCTGTAGTACTGTCAATATTGATGTTTTTCCTCTTGAATTTTTGAGCTACTAACTTTCCCTGTCAACAGTCCTGTAACTTTCTGTCTTATCATGCGTGCCTTTATTTTGTGCCTTTTTTTCCACAGCTTATCAATCTCCTCTGCCAGTTTTAGGGAGCTGGGATGCCTTGAAGTTGCATGTTGCATCCTTGGACACAGCTGAACCCCTTGCAGAGGAGGTGGACGGTTACAGAGAGAGGGTTGCACCAGCCCCAGGCTTGGAGGCGCTAGCAGAGTAGGTATCAGACAAGTAATGGGTTAGGCCGCCGGAGACTGGAGCAGGGTGATTTAGAGCCAACCTCAAGAACCAGAGCCAGCCCCATCTCCCCACAGGTGTCAGTTTTGGGGGTTGCACTGGCTGCTTTCTGGGCCTCTTAGGTGACAGAGCTTCCTGATGACTCCTGTCTACTTGGAACGGGCTTCTGCTGCCTTGCACTGGGGTTTGCCGGGCTGCACTGATAGAAATCTGAAGCAGGGATTAATCAGCAGACACTTAGTCGAAGCTGGCATGCGGTTTTCCAAGAATGTAAGCCAGTTCACAAGGTCAGCTGGCTGGAGCGTGTTTGTGTATGCTAGCCAGTGTCATCAGAGCATCTAAATACAACAATCTCTGCACTGGAGTGAGATGACTGGGTTTTCTTTAGCAAGTAGTGCTCCCGTCACCCCATTTTTCACAGAGGGCAGAAACAGGCACACGTCTTCTCCAAGGGCAGCTTTCTTTAGAAAGCACTGCAGCAGTTTTCCCACATATTAGCTCAGTAACACAAGGGCTAAGTAAACAGCAACAGATGGCAAGTGCCCTGTTCTTGGGCACCACAAAGCTGGAGGATGGCTCCGAAATGTGTTTTGCAGAGCCGCTGCTCGCAGCGGGCGAGTGTGAGCAAGCAGCGAACTACAGCCGGAGGAAATGAGAGAGCAGCAGGAACGTTGTTACATCCTCCTCAGACGTGATTAGGAAGGAGGATTGGAAGATGATGACTTACCTCTAGGCTCTGTCCCTCGCTGCGTGAGTGGGGGTAAAGGCGGAATTAAGAGTATTTTTTGTTGTTCACATTTTCCCCAGAAGCTCTTTATCAAGAGTGTTGTTTCTAGGGATATTTACTATAGACGAGAGAGAGGTGGTGATCTCAAGAGTCCTTTTCCAAAAGAGCTCGCTGCTGTGGGATGCTTTAGCAAGAAAGACTTTCTCCAGAGACTTTGCTTTCCCTCTGAAGACTGATCTGTGCTGCCGAGATGGTTTTGTCTGTGCTTCAAAGACTGATTTCTGACTCTTTGTCTGAAAACAACACTTCAGACTGGCTGTAGCCTCTGTTCTGTAGTTTCCTCTGTGAGATGGTGTTTTCGCCTGCTTTCCAGACTGGACTTTCAACCACACAGAAGTTATAAAACAAATGCTTTTAATTGATGCCTTGGTTCAAAACTGTCTCTAGTTTGGACTCTGCCTAAAGACATTTAAAGCCCGAGGTCACCATCCTTTCTGAAAATCATCCTCCTCTGCTCTCAGACAGATGTCCAAGAACATCTGTCAGTATCTATCAGTATAAGGAACTAGTGGAACCGGAGACCAGGGAAGCAGCCACAGTTCAGTGCTGTTTCTCTTGGTTATCCTGTGGGAGAAAAATGGCCAATTCTGCTATTTGCTAGCACAGTTTAGCCAGGTAAAAGGCTTCGCTGGAGTCCTAGGGTCATAAAATCAACGCTAGACAAATATCAGCATCACATTTCCTCCCAGCATCACCAAGCGATGGTATCCAGAGCTGAAAAACCTCACAGAGTGTAGTGCATCTGAGAAGTGTCTGAACAACCCGCTCTGTGTTTTGCATTTCTGAGGCTGTGCATTGCTGGATTCACAGCCCAATTTAAGCAGAGAAGGATGTGTGTATGAGGGAAGAGGAGTGTTATGGGTGGGCTGTGTACAGGTGAAGCTTTGCAAGGAGCAAGGTTTCCGAGGTGAGATCCAAGCCACCAGCCTTCCCAGCCTGGGAGCTGCTAACGGCAGTAGCGGTGCTGCCCAGACTGAAAGATGCCCTGGGTTTTCTTTATGCGCCAGACACTCCGCGCTTCTGTGAGCGCCCCGTCCACCACGGGGGCTGTCCCTGAGCACAGCGGGGTTGTCCCCAAGCACAGGCCCTGCCCTGATGCTGTCCTGCATGGCTGCAAATGAATCCGTCCCTTATTCAGGCCCCCGCCGAGCTGAGCACTCGGCACTGCTCCCGGCTGCACGTGCGCTCGGCCAGCCGAGCGTCCACACGCCACTGCCTCTAATCCTGCCCAGGACAGCGGCCACGGGCAGACGGACACAACGAGGCCTCTATTCTTAGCCCAGAGGCCCTCCGAGCTACTTCTGCAGGGCACAGAGCTGTGAATCTGCAGTTACTGGAGCTCTCAACAAAGCCGAGTGAATAGCAGCGTTTGGCCCTGAATGTGTGTTCCTCCTTCACTGCAGCTCTTCACAGTTACATAAATATGGCCTATTTTTCCCGTGAATTAACATCTCGCTTGCTAAGTTTAGGCTTTCATGCACATACCAAACGAGCCATCTGATTTTTCACGCGCAGCTGGAATCCTGGCTCAGCAGGGAAAAGCCGTCCCCGCAAGCAGTAGTACGGGGCGGTGGTGCCAGCGGGGCCCCTCTGCGTGTGTCCCTGGGAAATCCTGCCCGCTGCCTTGCGAGCACCCAGGTGCCTCGTCCTCTCCCGCCGGGGAAGCCGGAGCCCAGCAGTGTAGATGTGAGGATGCAGGAGGTTCTGTTTTCCCCTGGCAGGCTGCTGCATGGCTACACTTTCCAAGGAGCAGGAGAGCTTTCCTCTGTTCTGGGGGTTGGAGAGCTGGCTGCATGCTTTGAGGCATAGAGCAGATGGTGTCTCGCTCCCCAGAAGACACAAATCTGGGTATTTCTTTTCCCCAAAGATGTTTGTTTTTTTTTTTTTTTCCTCCCTCAAAATACAGTGGGAGACTGAGCTGCTGCAGTGTTTGGAGGACAAAGCAGCCCCATAAAGAGGATGTCATTTGGAAATCACCCACTCCTGGGGTGTTAGGAGGCTGACTTACAACCAGTGAACTTAGCACTTACTGAAATAAGTAATACAGAGGTACAGGGCCGTGAAACCAATTCCTGCACATATTGCTGCCTCCTTCAGCAGCCTAGGAGGAGCCAACTCCAATACAGGAGATTGACAGTGTCAAATCTCAGCTTCTTACTTTCCTGTTGCAGAGGGAATACAGAAAACTGGCTGCAAGTCTTTGCAGCAGCTCTGAAATTCATCATCCCGTGGGCCAGTGAATCTACTACTACAGCCAGAGAGCTCCTCCGTACCCTTGGTTTTATGGTGAGACCTTTTCAACTCTTTTCCAGCAGGACACTTTGCCTGCAGCAACTGAAATACGGTCTGTGTGTGGTCCTAGGTGAGTCCTGCAGGTGTATTATTGAATGTGCACATGGATTCACTGAGAGGCAGGGGTGGCCACGTGGTGTCCTCTCAGGTGAGCTGCTGTGGGGAGTATTGACTCACAGGCTTCCTGTACTCATAATCCAAGGCGCCTCACCTATTGATTTTTATTAACAGCAGCCACATGGCCAGATTTCTGTGTGTCTCTGAAACCACCAGAGAAGCCCCCGGAGCAGGGAACTGTGCCGAATGGGTGACCAGGGCTTTTGTCAGATGCCTGAAGCATGTGATATCTTTTGCTGTCATCCTTCCTGCCAGTGAGAGCCAGTCCCTCTGAACATTAAGGTAGTGGGGCAGAAGAGGAAACGGTACAGGGATTTTCAAAATGCTGCTAGAGGCATTAGGTGCAAAATTCTTGGTTTCCTTCAAAGGGCCCTGCATTTCTAAGTGTGTGATGCTTTAGAAAAATGCTCTCCAGAAACTGTGGGTGGGAAATTGGGAGGATTAGGCCAGGTCTGTGGATCCCTACACTTTGTGTCTGTCATTAAAGCAGGTGACCCAGAGAGCGTGTCTGTGACTGTCAGCACCCTGCCCGTAACTTTCTGTGCCACATCCAACTGGGAGGTGCCTTTCCACCCGCTCCGACAGCCCTGCCATGCCTTAGACCTAGCAGGGCATGACCCAGGTAACGGGAGCGCAAGGGGAGGCTGCAGTTCAAAAGATGCTGGTGTTTTCTGGCCGTCTTGATGCGCTGCTGCTTTCAGCCCTGGGTCTGGGCAACCCTATTCCACCTCTCAGCACAGCTGAGGAGCGCTGGGGCCTGGGAATTTTTTTATGCTCAGGATAAATGAGTCATCAAGGAAAAGCCGGACTTCTGTCAGTCATCATAATCCTTTCCTCCTCTCTAGGATGGCCCTTTCTCTCTCAGGTAAAAGCAAACAAAGGCATTAAAAGCCAAGCTGGTAGTCTTCCTTGCTCCGATGGTCCCTGTCTCCTTTTTCCGCCGTGTCCCCCAGACAGCAGCGGGTGCTGGCGGGGCCTCTGCAGGCAGCCCACAGCAGTAATGAGTAGTGAGAGCCAGTCAGTGCCACCCTCTGCGAGCCCCTGCGCACTCTGTGCGTGTGCCCGCGGGAGCCCACGCTCCCTCGCTTTCACAGCCCCCCTTCCTCCAGCTCTTGCTCTTTTCACGAGCTGCAGGGCCAGGAGCGCCAGGAAAGGGGCACGTCCTGCCGTTCCTCTACGGATTGCTGCATCTCGGCTGCTCCTTCGCCCTCCCCACGCACCAGGAGAGCGCAGCCTGTGTCCCGCAGGGTCCTCACCAGCCGCGTCCGTCCAGCGCCAAAAGCCACGTGGCCGCTGCCCTGCTGCCAGCTGCAAGACAGGTAAGGGCTGGGAGAGCTTCCTCGCTTCCTTGGAGGGCCTTGCAGGGATGAAGACCCCTGGGGTCCTCTGCTAGGACACGAAGGCCCAGCAGCGTGGATTTCGCTTGCTCCGGCTCCGTTTCAATTGGATTAGTGGTGGGCCTTTGATGTTGGCAGAAAACATTAGTCGATGCGGGTGCCTGAAGCTCAGATCTTCACTGCATTTTGATTTCCGCCCCCCCTTCACCATTACTGTCATTTTTAAGGTGGTGGATTGCATTTCCTTTGAACATTTGCGTCGAGGTTATCTGTGACATTGCGACTAGCACCAGGGCCGAACACTGGGGCTGAGTTAGTTAAAAATAAGATTAATTGGAGCAAGAGGAGAGTATGTCGGAGGGGAGAGAACTGCATCGAGCAACGGCTGCAGTGAAAGCTTGCAGATGGCAGGAGTGTTTGCAGGTGGGGGAAGAGCCGAAGGAAAATCCAAGTGGGCTCCTTTTCCTGCAGCACTGGTTAGGGGGCTGCTATCCGTCCTGGAGGTCAAGGAATCTGCTGGAGAAGAGGATGAGCCTGTCTAACTCATTTCATTTATGTTTTAATTAAAAACTGGAGCAGCAGCTTCCAGAGATGAAAGAGAAGCCCCAGCTGAGCCAGGCCGTTAACTGTGTTTGTATTTCATCATACAAGTCTGCACTCAGAAGCCCACGTGTTTGAAGTTGAGCACGTGCTCAGGTGTTTTGCTGCAGCAGGAGTGACCTTCCAGTGCCACATTGCATTTCTGTGTAGTGGTGAATGGTCCCAGCAAATCCTTGCTGCAGGACCTGGATGTCCTGGAAGTCCAAGGCTTTGAAATAGCAGTGGTGAGAACAAACAAACGCAGACTTTATCCCTCGTAAATGGATTTGTGACTGCAGCCCTGAGATCTCAGCGACGATTTCTGGCATTCAGGAAACAATGAGTTCAGAGTGTTCAGTGAGCAAAATTCTGGCTGCAGAATTAACCCTGTCTTCCAGCAAGCCTCCCTCCCTGGCCCGAGCCCAGTGTTGGATCTCAAGATGTACGAGGGATGGAGCATCTGCGGTAGTGGGGTTTTGTGGAGCTCTGTCAGAGCGGATCAGTCTTGGCTTCCCAGCCGCCTGAGCTGCAATCCAGACACTGCCATATTGACAGCGGCAGCAATGCTGAAGCTGGGAGGACTCCAAGGCTGCACAGAGCAGCTCCGTGTCAAGTCCAATCCTTTCTGCTTCCCTGCTTTGCACATACCAGCATCCTTCCTGAATGATGCGCGCACACATACGGAGGCACCAACGTGCTGCTTGACTTGGAACTGCTCCTGAACATGGGAGTAAGTCTCCTAAGAGAATAGTTATGAGATTATAATAATGTGCATTAAAGGGGAGACTCTTTCCCTTCATTCCTGCTTGCACTCTGTCCTCTCCCACATGGCTTAGCTGATGGTTTTATCCTGCCTGCCTGCAGGGTTTGAGGAGAGAGTTGGGATCACCCTGGCTGGGCCCAGGAGGCATCTAACAGTTGGAGGCATCTGTTCTGCTGCAGCAACCACAACACCCGAGAGCTGCAAACATGTCCAGGACACACTTTTATCATTGACAGGGGGTAGAATTTAAATAGCTGCTCTTCTCTTAAGCTAAACCAGAGACAGAATCGTGGATCACGTTTTATGTAACTCGTTTTTATTTTTGAACATGGTCTCTTGTTTTCAAGGGGAATTCAACTCAGTGGGTGTCTCCTAGCTCCTGCCCTGTCTCATTAGCACATGAGATGAGGCTTCTTTTATCAATACCTCCCATCCAGTGCATCAGCTGCAAGGTTTCCTCACCTACCCTGAAACTCCGGCTCATGTTGTTTCACCTCTTTCTTTCCCAGGTACACAGGAAATCCTGAGGAGTTTGAGGTACAAGGTGAATAAAAGCCTCAACTCCTTTAAAAAAAAAAAAAAAAAAAAGTAAAAAAGTTTTGGGCTGCATTTGTGGGTGGTTAGTGGTGGCACTTGGAGCTCCTTTTTAATAGCGGGAGCTGTTCTCGTGGCTCCGTCTCATGGAAAGATGGTCTGTAATTTATTTTGCAGTTTAGGAACCTGTCAGCGTCAGCTGTAACATCCTCTTGCCCAGACTGTCACCTTGTGCTAGACCACGTGTATTTTACGGCAGACCCTCGGACGGGCAGGCAGCCTGACACAGCGACCAGGGCACTGGATATTGCTATCCAGTACTAACAGCACTTTTATCTCTTAACAATTTTCTTTCAGCAGTGATGGAGGAAAGCAAGCTCTGATGACAAACTGATCACTAGTTTGAATAACCTTGGCCTTGCACCCTGTATATACAGACCAGCTTCTGGATAAATTCTGAATGACGGTGCGTCAGAGGGGGACCAAAGGACGCTTGGTTTTGGGAGAGGTTCCTCACAGTTTCTGCATGAAGTGGAGGGCGGTGGTTCATGCCAGCCCTCCAGCACCAAACCAGAAGCTCTGCGGGGTCCTAGCAGAAGCTGGCCTAAGGTGGAGGCTTTTGATTGAGCTTAAGGCAGCCTTCACAGTGTGTGGATCATGACTTCTGCTGTGGGGACGTAGCCGCCAAGCATCACAGTCCTTTGGAGAAGCCCTTTCTTGATGCTAGGAGAAAATGCACTTGGCCTAGCGAGACATGGAGCACAACCTCAAACAAGTTTCTTGCAGCATAACCAAAAGAGATGCTGGCACAGAACCAGCAAAGCAACAGCAAACACAACCCCACGTAAGTTTAAAACTCATGCAGCAGGGATCACTGTGAATACGACAAGAGCTCGAAATCAGAAATGAAGAGTGCAAGTGACAATGAGGGACTCAGCATGACGGCTGGTTAAATATGAAACAGGGGAGTCCCACAGAGGCAAGCAGACCCCCAAAGAAACAAAAGCAAGAGTGAGAAGATGGGAGCAGTCCGCGTAAATGTCAAGGTGATGGAGATGATCTAAGCTAACCACTGAGATGTCAGCCAAGAAGTGAACTAGTCAGTGAAGACTCTCTCTGATGTGCTAGGTGCAACCTGGCTAAGGTGGGGTCTACGTTGCCTTCAAGAAGGATGGGCAGATACCAGCTACAGGAGGAGCGACTCCTTTACTGGAGATGCAAGGGGCCAGAGCTGCCTTTCCTCAATTTTTATCCAGTAATTCGGTAGCGGTAACTGGGACCTACTGAAACCAGTGGTGGTGGTTTGTCTGGAATATTTTTTGGGGGTAAAAAACACTTGAATGACAGTACAGAATGAATGGAATAGGCAGGAAAGCCGTGAAAATAATAGGGTGAAGATGGTAGAGATAAAATAAATCTCCAGGCTGGCAAATTCCCTTCCAGCCTGTCCAGTCCCAGCCAGCAATCCCAGTGCTGTGCATATTCACTGCCTGTGCATTTGCTATTCATAGGTCATGAGGAAATTGCTTTTAAGTATTTCTTAAAGAGATTTAAAATGTTGGGTGAGATCCAAACCTAATATCAAAATGGGTTATTTTATTAAATGCTTTTAAACAGAAATATAGAGTAGTCAGAAACATGAGGGTCTTTTTAGAAGGAATTTGCTATAAATCTCTTCTCCAACCTCACAGAAGCTTTCTAAAATATTACCCTCTAAAACATAATTCTCTTTATCTGCAATTTAATTACATTTCTCCTAGTGCCTGTGTCAACACAGCGAGCTTGCTTTGTTCCCAATTAGCTGAAACCTGTCCTGGGAAAGTAAAAGAAGGAAATAATTTTCAGAGTCACTGTGGTCTGCTCCAGAACCATTTTTTCACCTCAAGAAATGAGCGTACTAATTATTGGAGTAATAGGGACTGGAGTGTCCGCCCAAATTAGTGATGACAGTGAGCTAGCAGTGTGTAAAACTGGGGTAAAAGCAGGAGATAGTGCTTACATGTTTGTTTTTTAATTATTATTTATCTCACCTAGAGTTAGGCAGAGATTTTGATTTATTTCAGACTGAAGCGAAGTCCAGTCAGACAAAAAATGACATATTAGAAGCTAAGCCCTCGATATCATTATATTGAATTTGGCTTGGGGCAAGGGCTGAAGTTGATTGTTATTTAACTTGAACAAATTAGCCTGTTGTACCAGAGGCGTAAGATGAACCTCACCCTTTGACCTTGGCTTCGAGGGGGTTGTATCAGCCCTTGCATTTCTTCAGTCTTCTGGCTGCTGGAGACGCGATTAATCCGAGCCAGGGTGACCTGGAGTGTTGCGATGGGAGAAAGAGAACAAGGCAGGTAATTTCCTTGCTAGGTTGTGCAGTGCAGGAGAGGAGCCAGGCTGAAGAGCTGGGGTCATTCCCCCAGTGCAGCCGGTTTTTGTAATTTCTGATTTTTTGCAGGGCTGTCTTTCCGCAGGGACGTTGCCAAATGGTGCTGCGCTTTCTCAAGGCACGCTCCCGTTAGCGGCACAGGGATAGCAGCAGGCCTGGCACTGCTGTAGTGGAAGAGAGGCAGGTTGACTCCAGGCTTTCAGAAAACAGGCAGGATAAAGAAGTGATAAAGAAATGACTTGTTTAACTGCAGAGGACACTTTAACCTTTTGTGGAGATCAGAGTTAAGATACAGCAGAAGCTTGGAAGAAACAGGAGGCTTTGCAGAAGAGTCAGTGTGGCAAAAGGGTCACCAACCGTCACCTGTAGCTGGGACACAGAGGTCCCGCATCACGTCTGGTGCCCAGCCAGGGCGGGCTGTGACCACAGCACGTCCTGGCACCTGGGAGCGGTGCTGGAGATCCCATGGCTTGGACCCTCAGCCACCCTCTAAGTCCCTGGTGCTTTTCTAGCCCCCAGTGAAATCTGGGTGTCACATTGTGGATGAAGGAGCCAAGGCCCAAGCTGCAGCCCTGCCATGGGGGTGCATGTGGAAGCCCTCCTGCATCCTCTGCCAGCTCAGGAGAGAGGTCTGGGGCCCGAGAGGAAAGGGAATCGGAGTCTGTATTGCAGGTGAGCAAACTAGGGACGGCTGCAGGGACCCGCTGGGGGCAGAGAACAAGCGGGGCTGCAAACATCAGGTGAGAGGCAGGTAGAAGGGGTCACTTGCTGTCACTAACTGGCCAGGTGGAATTTTCTTTTATGCCATGTGCTGCAGTAAGGTGCCTCCCTTGGCTGCTAATGGTTTTATTTGGCCCTGCTGCCTCAGGGGCTCTTCAGTGAACCACCCCAGTGCTTTCTTCCTGTAGCAACTCTCGGTGATCCGTGATTTGAGGGCTGGAGCCTTCCTTAAATCTCAGAGGAGGTGATTAAAATGATGCAGGCTGCTGCTTTATTCCTGCATTCCGAGAGCGACAACAGCAAGAGCTTTTCCCAGCGTTTCCCCCTCTCCCGCTCCTCGGAAGCCGCTGCCTGTGCCGAGCCGGAGCCCATCCGGAGCGGGCAGAGCCGGGGGCATCCGTGAGCAGGTTTGCCCGGAGGTGGGTGCCGAGGGATGCAGCGAGACGTGCAGATCAGGTGGGATCTCCGGCAGCGCCCCCGGTGCTGCGCGCGAGCCGGAGCCGAGCCCGCCGCGCTGGAGAGCGCTCGCTGGATGCGGCCCGGAGCTGCGCGCGGGGAGGGGGGACGGGAGGTGTGCTGAAGTGTGACTCGCGCCCGGCGTGGGGGGCTGTCCCTTAGGAGGCTCTTCTGTCTCTCCCCCAGAGCCTCTCCGGCCGCACTGCTGGCAAAGACCCACTGGGAGAGAGGACAGGTCAAAGGCAGTGAGTATCTTTTCTCTGTGCGTGTCTGTCTGTCTGCAGTGCCTCTGCGTTCAGTTGATATGCTTTACTGCGTGCGAGTGGATGGTCTTTATCTCTTGAAGCCTCTTAGGTCTCCTGGGTTTTATACTGCTGTTTCCTTTTTCTCTTGGGCTGGCTTCTTTATCTTTGCTCAGGTGATTTCCTGGGGTGGTCTGAGAATCTGAATGTCACAAGCAAAACATTCCCCTCCCTTTCCTTCTGCCAGGGAGAAATCCCCAAACACATCCATGATGAGACCGGCAGTTCTCCTTGACCGGGGCCCTTTCTTTGGAGCGGGGAGGCAGGATGAAGCAAAGCCCTCACTGCAGACCCGTGCTGAAATGCCTCTATTACACTGTTGTTATTATACCTTTAATTTCTGATGTCGTAAGGGACCGGCTGTATTTGCAGCCGAAGGGGGCACAGTGGGAAGGTGAGCCCAGCAGTGGGGCTGGGTCTTTGCACCCACACGGTCGGAGCACTTTGGGACCAGGGGGAAGTTCAGCACCGCTCAAACGTGCGGGATTTTGTTGGGAGCAGCCGAGCAGCGAGAGGGGTTAAACAGTACCTGAAAGCGCAGCTGCTAGAGGGGACCACAAGGGACCAGGAGCCCAGTGGGCATCCGGATCCGCTTCCCACGGGCAGCGTGGCAATGGGAAAGCGGAGTTGGGGGCTGCGGGGCTCCAGGAGAGCGTGTGCTGTGGCCTCACATGTGGGTGAGGTTGTTAATGAGGAAATTTAAAGGGGCTTAAGGAATTACAAGGATTGATTTCAGTTAAAGCACAGCAAAGCAGCCGGTCAGGGTGGGATTATGGAAATGCACTCGCTGGCATGTAGTGCAATTCCGGGCCCATTAATTTAGTTGGGAAGAGGCTTTGTGCGTTTTTAATGTAATCAGGTTTTAAAACGGATGCTGTATTGGGCAGCCCAAGCTTTGGGACCTTCCCAGGCCCAAGGAGAACCACAAAGGTGACCTGGCTTCCCTGCACACAGTCTCTTCTCATGCCTGTTTCTTTGCTTCCTCTTCACTGTCCCCTCTGGGCAAGAGGACATGGAGGTTATCTGGAATTTACCTCTGTGCTGACAAGTAGGAAACGTTTGTGCTGTGGACACTATCCAAACATCTCGGTGCTGCTCTTTGGCCCGTCGGCCTCCTGGCCAGCGGCCTTTGCCTTCATTTTCTGGTGTGAGATTAGTTCAACCCGCTGCCAGTGTGCCAAGGCCGACGGGGATGCTGACGCCCCTTCTTCCTTTCCCCCACACTTCCAGACCATAAATCTCCCCTCTGGCTCCCCCCACCCAGAAGAAGAGGAAAGGCTTTGTTTCGTTATTTTGTGTGTGTGTGTGAGTGTTTGAGCCTGTGATGTGAAAGGACCAGCATCTGCAGACACGTGAAGTCCTCCTGTTATTTTATTTGCAGTGCCAGCTTTTCCATGATGCCTGGCCAGTAACATCAGCCATGACGTGGAGGGACAGGGACGAGAGGTAGTTTGGTCTGCTTAGCGAGGGCAATCCGGAGCTTTGCCTGTTGAGGAGAGACCTGCAGAGGTGTTGGATGATGAGTACGATAATGTCAACTCCTCCTGCTCTCTGGTGAGCTGTGACGCCAAAGTCAGATCACTTTAGACCTGCAGCTGGACTTAACTCACGGTCCTGGTCTTAGAAGGAAATGCTCTCTCTCCTGTATGACAGTCCCTCAACTCTGAACATCTTCTGTTGAAAAAACGACTTTCCACTCTAGGAGGAGAGGATCAAATGGGTTGAGAACAACTGGCCCTTCTCTTTTGCAGAGGATTCCTTGATGTATTTTTAAGTGCCAGGACATGAAAAGATAAATCCCTCCTTCCTGCACTCCTATCTTCTGCAACCAGCCCAGGCTGCTGTCCAAGCCAACCAGTTAAAGGGTTAATCGTAGCTGGATGCCTCAATGGCTGCCTTACTGATCCCGCGGAGGTAACTGAAAAGACATGATGCATTCCTCACCCCTGCCCATCCTGTTGCCATCTACCTTGTCCACTGAATCTTTCAGTTCGCTGCAGTGTCCTCCCTTCCCTCCTGCCCTTTCCTTGTCTCTTCACCTCCTGCAGACCCAGTTTCTTTTCCTTTCCTTCTCCTGTGTCCTGTCTTGGAAGTCATGACCTGGAGATCCGTGTTCCATGAGAGATGAGCTCCTTTCTCATGCTGCAGCATCTCTGTCTCCCATAGCCTGCGATTCCCTGCTGCACTCCCCTGATCTCAGGCATCAGAGAGAAATCTGAGCAGCATTGCGGTAATGCATGTCACACCTCTTGCTGAGAAATTTGTGAGCTTTCTTGCTGAGAAATGTGTGTGAACAAACAGTGCAGGGAGGATAAGGGCTGGGGGCATCAGGAGGGGTACCAGGAGGATCATGTAGCGCGAGGGTCGGACTGGAGCAACCCAGCACACCCCACTGCGAAGACAGCGCTCTGCATGCAGTATTCTGCACTGGTGTTTGAAGTTTATGTAGCGTTTCATCCAGAGACCGCTGTATTTTGAGGCTGTCCGACACTTTGTGTGACTAAAGATTTCAAGGTTTTGTGCCTTTTAAATGCTGTGAGCTCTCAGTGCTGCACCAGGGAGACAGTCGTTGCATTTAATTAACATTTAATTTTCTTTAAGATTACATGAAAATGTGCAATAATAGAAACTATCCGAAGGGCGGGAGGAGAAGGGGGGAAACAGGCGTGCCACAGATTGGCTCAGCGATCAGCACTGAAGTGTTCTGCAAGGATTACATATGGAAAGGAAAAAAAACCTGTGCTTCCCTCTGCAGTCACAGAAAGTATTTGCTGTCTGTTTGGCGCTAGGATCAGTGAAGGCCTTCCTCCTGCTTTCAAGTGGGTCCAGCAGTTGAAAAGTGCAGACCGGGTTATTAAGCTCTCCTCCTATGACCAGGGCCCTATTCACTGTTGGGGGCAATTTAGTAGAAACGATGCCCTTAGGCTGGAGAGGCAAACGAGGACAATGCCCTTCTTCTAGACGCCATTTAAAGCCATTAGCCAGCATCTGTATGTTTTTGAGAGGAGGCAATGCCAGCCCGGTCTAATGCATGCGCGTGTTGCATTTCCCTCTTCTTTTGTGTTTCCTCTCTTTCCAAGTGCTCCCAGCCTAACCGTTATGTAACGAGTGATGCTGTGTATGTGTTGTCCGTCCAGGAAGGGGCTGGCAAGGACGTGAGGGGCCTGCAGAGGAGCAGAGGCTCTGGGACTGTTTTAAAATTTAGAGGAAAAAGAAATGAAGCCATTTTCTGCATGGATAAACCTGTCACAGAAGAGACAATTCTGGTCTGTTTACGTAACCCTGAGCCTACAGAACCCATCCAAGATCCCAGCTGGGCTCTCAGGGCTCTGCAGCTCAGGCTCACGTGTGCAGGTGCCTTGCTCCCTCTCCTTTTCCTCCAGCCCCTTTCTCTTCTCATGCACTGGTGTTCGTGCAGCTCTGGCTGCTCCTGGATCATGGTGACGGATTGTTGGTATTGTGGCCCTTTGCTCTCCTCACATCCCTCCCCAGAACAAAGCTTTCCAAGAAACCATCCCGAAGAGCAGCCTTTCCAGTCTTGTTGCTGGTCGGACCAGCTTAATGACTGGTCTGGAGGAGCTTTTAACTGCTCTGGAGCTGCGTCTGCCCTTGCTGTCTGCTTGGCCTCGGAGATGTTTCAGGGTCCCTGCTGCAGAAGAGGGCACCGGAGACCCAGGTTTCATTAGCTGCAGAGCCACTGAGGTCTCTTTTTGTGACTCTGGCTAGATTTGTAATGATCATCTTCTTTGGTTTTCCCCTGCTCACACCCCTGCTCCCCCACATCGACCACAGGAACAGAGGGATGAGGACTCGCCTGGGCTGCCTGTCTCACAAATCAGACTCATATAATGATTTCACAGCTATTCTTCCGGACAAGCCCAACCGGGCTTTGAAGTGAGTATAGCTGCAGCATCCCACCCCATCCCTGTTTCTGTCCTTCTCCTCCCACCTACCCCCTCTACTTCTGTTACTTTCCGTTTATTGTACTTTGCATAGGCTTTGAAACCCAATTCTTGAAGCCACGAGGAGGGAGAAAAACACAACAAAGTGGGTACAGCAGCATTTCTGTTTCAAAAATACCCATATCATTGATATTATTTCATCCCTGAGACAAGGCATGCAAACTGTCTTCACTGCAGCACACAGGGCGTCTGCACATCTGCGAAGACAGTTATGCCTCTATAACAGCAAATTTAAGTCTGAGCAGTTGACTCTGTGTGAGAGGTGACCAGCATAAATTTCAGGTCATTACCCTCCTTAGCAAAGTTTTTTTTAGATGCTGCCAATATGTCCTGTATTCATTCACACATCACTTAGAGAAGATACTTTCCAGAGTGATGATTTAAGAGGAGTTTTTGGATTCATTTGATCACAAGTTGTTGCTTTCATCTGAGTTAAACATCTAAACTTCCCCTTAAAGTCAACTGCAGGGCTGGGTTTCATTTCACTTAGCTTTTGACATCTACGGTGTGTCTCCATCTGAACTCATTCCCTGGGATGCTCTTTAGAATCAATGACGAAGAATTGGCCCCCCTTAAAGTGATTCATCTGGCCTGTTTTATCGACCTACTTGAGGATGAGGTGAACCCTCATCCTCAGTGACTCTAAAGAGACCCCAGGGTGACTTGCTCACCTGGAGACCTCTACACTGTAGATACCGGAGCTAGGTGAGAAGGATTCCAGTTTTGGTATCCCTGTGAAACAGCCCCAGAGAGAAGTGACAGCTGTGGGAGGTCTGCAATTTGTTTGTCTCTTCCTTTCTTTCAGAAGACTATCAACAGAAGAGGCTACAAGATGGGCAGATTCCTTTGATGTCCTTTTGTCCCACAAATGTGAGTAGAGATCAAATCCTACCCTTTGTTCCCCACAGCCTAAAGAAGGAGTGACTATGGGGCAAGCAAACGTGTCCCTTGGGACCCTCTGTCATCACTGTCTTCCCGCTAGGCAGCAGTCAGTCGTTTGCAAGATGTCCTGAGGTTAGAAGGTGGAGAGCGCTTCTATGGCAGGCACTCCACTTGCTAAACTGCCTTGTTTCTCAAGTCCTCTCCTTCCAGCCGCTGTCCTGGGCTGCTGCACCACTGCTACAGAGCAAGAGTCGACTGCAGGAAGCAGAGGAGGGTTTCCCCTGGGACATCCTTCATGACACTCATCACTCCACTGATGTTATATATGTTATGATGTTATATATGTTAGTATTTTACCTTCACGTTTGGAAAGGCTGGGCAAATGAAAAAGAAAAAAAAAAAAAAACTATCAATACAATCCACTTGCAAAATATTCTCATTCAAGCCAACACTGCAGCTTAAAACCATCTAGTGAACCTGTCAGGCTGTTCCTGTTAATTTTACTGGAAAATCTGGTAGATAGTTCAGTAACCTTGAGCAACTTGATCTGTAGCCGTCCTCACTGGAGAAACTACGCATGGTAGCACCTAGCAGGATGTAATTTACAGTTACCAGTGCAAACCTAAAAGTTTCACATCCAGAAACCCAGTGCAAACATATAATCAACACACTTTATTCCACTCAGTGGATCAGTTCTATTAGAAAATACTATTTTGCTTTGCTAACGTATTCGTGCTGAGAAATTATAAACAAGATAGCAAAATTCACGGTGTAGATTCATTAATGTATTTCTGATAGGGAATAAAACAGGAGCGCGTCAAGGCTGGGGAGATGTCAGTGTGGGCGGTGAAATATTTTATTGCAATAAGGAACTGACTGACTTTTAAACCAGTTCAGTTTTTTTTCTGCCCTTATTTTAAAGTATAAGTGTTGAATTATTATTATTTTAAATAAAATGTAATTTTCATGGATTTTTACTGAAATGACAACAGTTTTGGCAGTAATTAACTACCAACTTTAAACAGGCTGGCTGTCCTAGGCTGAAAAAGCAGGATATAATTTTAGTTGCAGTATTTTGTAGAATTTATTGCTCTCACAGCCAGTAATTTTTTTTTTTTTTTTCAGGGTACTGTTGAGAGGGAGCATTCATTTTGTCAAAATTCAAAATGAGAAGGGAAAATGCACTGAAGTCACTTGGGTGCCTGGGGGTTGGGAAGTGGGAACAGACAGGGCACTCACCTTAGTATTGCAGTTCTTTCTCTAAGCTTGAGCCCCTATTCCTCCACCAGCATAAAAGTCAAAATTTTCCTTGTTAGTGACAGACGGCAGCAAAAGAGCTTCAGTTATAAAAGCCAGTGAAGTTGTACATCTAGGTACTGAAACCATGCAGATTGTTCCTCTTCAGCTGACTGCTGTGAGTGATATATCAAACCTTAGTACAGTCACTTCATCCAACAGCCACCACAAGAGTATTTGCTTTATTAGTAAATTAGCCCTAGAGAATGATAGATGAAATATCAATATTTTTCTTGTCTCTAGAAAGCAAAGTAATTCTGATAATTCTGGCACCTGATGAAAAATACTCAGTTCCTAATAGCAACAGGGATGATTTTTAAAATTTAAATTAATCTTTTTTTAACAGCAGTCATGGTGACGTTATCTGGTGATCTGTGGCAAAAACTTGTTGTTTAGCAAACCTCTTTCTAAAGGAACACATCACCTCTGCTCTGCACCTAAAGCTTCTGGAATTGCTAGGTTGACAGCCAAAGCCTGCATTTGGTAACCATGATGCACATACAAACAGCTCTGTACAAACAGATGATGTTATATTAGCTAATTGATTTAGAGGACATAGGAGCATATATATATATATGTATATAAAAGGAATTACCTTGTGAAATTATCATGTTATGTATACTTCCAATCAAAAGGCAGAGGAAATAGTAAAGACCTGCTACATACCTAGGATGGGATAGGACCGTATCAGTGTAATTTCTCTGTCACTGCACAGGTGAACTATATTAGTCAGGGAAAATTTCAATTCATGCTTGGGGGCACAGGCTAAGCACCAGCTGGGCTTAGGGAGAATTTCCCTTGCAGATGATGACATTAACAGGTAGAAGTGTTTCTGCTTGACACATCTGTCATAAGCTCCTCCTTCACTAGATGGACAGTTTTCATCTATTTTGGAAGGCAGATTGCTATGCTGATATCAGGGAGTTAAGAGTCTGACAGAGTCTGTCACAGCCAACATGACTTTTCATTATCCTCTTTCCCCCCTTCCCCCCCTCGCCATCAATCCATTATTTGGAAAAAAAACAAAGTACACAGGTAGGACTTGGGAACTGGCTATGGCAGCTGAAAATGAGGCAGTCGCAGTGGGGAGCCCTGTAAGGCATTGGGCAGATTCAGAAGGAGAGCCCCAAGGAGCAAGAAGGTGGATCAGAGCTCCCTAAAAGACACTCTGTAGCGCCAAGGTGTGCGGGCATGGAGGCTCGTGCTGCTGCAGTGCTCTTTGAGAAAGTCAAGCAATTTTTACTCCTCTGGTTCTTACTTTTATGAGTTTCCAAGAGGAGTCAAAAATGGAGGTGATCTGATCAGGTACTATACGTTGTACCTCTCCTATGGAGAGTGTTAACTTGCTCATTTTTGTTAAGTATCTTTCCAAGTGTGGTGGCCCTGTGATCCTCTTGTTTTAATGATGAGCTCTATAGTGAGGTTTGATCCCAACATGCTCCTTTCTGGTAGCATCTTGAGAAGAGTATTGAAAAACACTGAGTTTTGAAGCAGCCTCACTGCCTCGGGCTGGGCAGTGCTTTGTGTAAAAAGAGTGGTCTAATTTAAGCTTTTTAGTATCCAGTTAATTCTCCTATACAGAAAGCACCTTTCTTTTGCACGAGCACTGGGATTTCAGCATCCTTCAGTCTAACCCACTAGCGTAACCCACGAGGCTGTGGTTCAGCTCAGCTTCTTTGAGAGCCTCAGATGGGCAAGTCAGTGCAATGAAATCTTCTTTGCTTTTGCAAATGGGTGAAGCAAATAAACCTGAAACCATCGGGTCAGTTCTGCAGCAGGACCTTTGCCAGCGCTGCTTATGAGAGGCACATCTCAGTGCAGCAGTATTGCCTTTGGTCAGGGCTTCTAAGCATGGCAGGCAGCAGAAGAAAGGAGTTTGATCCTACTTCACAGCAGAGGATTGAGAAAGCAAGAGGCGGAATCGTGCGTAGCATGTTTTCTTGGCTGCTCAGGGTACAAAAGTAGTGTTTTTAACATCCTAGCTTCTGGAATCTTTTCCCATTTTGTGCCAGTGCAGATTAGCAGTGGCTTCCAGGGAGCTGGAGCCCCATGTGCTCTGCAGAGTTTGTGCACATGCATGTGAAAAACAGAGGAGTAATCCCCCTTCTATACCCGTGCCCAGGAGGTGCAGTCGGGTCAGCCAGATGGAGATTCCTTTTGACAGGTTGCTAGAGGGAAATACAGGCAATGGCATGTCTCGTTCTGCATCCCTCGTGGGGCTGGACACATGGCTTGTCATTTGTCCAGAATCCAGCAGGACAGTCTGTCCTCAGCCCTTAGTCAGTTTTCAGTGAAGCATCGTATGCAGTAAACCTTTGCACTGGATTTCTGTTTTTGTCTCCAGGGTTATTTTTCCTCTCTACTGTCTTCTGCGCTCCCTGGACTCTTCTGCCCAAACTTTATTGTCCTCCTCCTCTGTTGTCTACACACTGCTGCTCTTCCTACACAGCACAGGAATATCCCATCCTACCCCCAATTCTTTCTAAGCCAGAACAGCATTAGCATTAGCATTGTGCTAGTGACAGGCAGCTAACACTCACCGAAGCAATGCTAAGCAGCAGTGAGAGCTTATAGATACGTTCTGCAGAGAACTGGGGCCTTGTCTGTTCAGTTTTGAACCCAACATGCTTTATACAGCTGATCCATTCATCTACTAGCCCTAAGGAGTCTGTTTCCTCCATCAAGTGCTGATTGCGCTGGTGGCATGAAATGTATACATTAAATAAATGTCTGTTGATAACTTTCTCATTCTGTCACTGGCTAGGTGCTTGGTTATTAAACTGTCTGCCTGAATGATTTGGCTAATCTCAACCCTTCCTTGTTTTCCTAAGTTCTGTCTTAGTTAAAATATGTTGTGCTTGCCAGTTAAGTCCCTTCTTCCCCAGCCTTTCTTGCTATAAAGGGTCAACTCTCCCTAGCCCAAATGACAGCATTTGAACCAGATGTCAGGAGCGTCTGGATCTTGAGCCTTATGTAGTCACTGATTTGTTTGACGGTTTATAAAACGCAAATTCTACCATTTGTCTTATTCACAGGTGTGGTGTAGGGTTATATCTGTAGAGCACACTGGGATGGGGTTATCTAGAAATACTTGTATAATCCTTCCCCAAAATCATCTCTTGTTTATCCCCTTGGTCTGTTTGAATGGGCGGCGGGGCATGGTCCTTTTGAGGCTTATATTTACACAGCAAAAGTAAAAGGCAAATGCCTCCTGCTCCTGTAACCGCTGTTGTGTTCTCACTCAGTAGAAAAGTGTGCGCGCACACGCTCTCTCTCTATATATATAAATATATATATATAATTTTTTTTTGATCTTCCTCCAATCAGCTCCATCAGTAGTGATTTACTCCTTTGGCTTTAAACAAGGTTCGCTACTCTGTCTTCAAATTCCTGATTAAGTGACCGATAGCTTTTTAAAGACCATGCTTCTAAAGCAGAACATCTGTTTCTCGAATGGTTGTGTCTTTAGGCTTGTGTTTAGGGGATTTCCTGTGCTGCCTCATCTGAAGACTTCTAGTCCTGCTTTTCCTTTCTGTGCTTTCTCTGTAACACCTCCCTTTGGAATCACACTTCTTGGGAGCTCCGTGTATCTTCCAAGGTATTTAAGGAGACTGACACAGTAGACGATGTCTTCTGTTATATCACGTTGCAGCCGAGTGCTGGTTGCCTTGTGTTGCAGAAAAGCTGGCCTTTTGGGTGAGTGATCTTTGAAATGCTGATCCTGATCATTCATGATTGATGCTCCCTTGATAGCCAGCATGTGTATAAGGAGATTAATGTCAATATGCAGGTCAAATTCCAGCCCAGGTACTGTCACTCCTCACACTTACCTGCGCTCCTGACCTCTCAGTTGGATTTGTCGTTGGTCTGTAATAAACCGATGGGCAGCACAGCAGTGTGGCTCTGATTTACTGCCACGTGGTCATCTGGTTTCCCTTCTCAGGCTGACCTGTGGCTGCCCAGACACAGCTGTAACTGCTGGCAGGCGGCCAGAGGCCAAAGGAGAGCAAGGCAGCCTCGGGTCAAGAATGACCTCTCCCGTGTCCCAGGCCTTCTCTGCAAGGTCTTCTCAGACCTGTCCTCGTCACTTCCAGCCCCCAGAGGCTGTGAGGAGAGCGGAACAGGGGTGTACAAAGAAGTGGATCACAGCCAAATACTATTATTTATCTATCCTCCAGTTAAATTTACTTCAAAATAAAAAGCAACCGATGGATGTCAGAGTGGGAGGCAGATCATGTGGAGACCTCCTGGCCTCAGCTGCTGTGACTTGCTCTGGGCTGCTCTCTGGGGCAGGGCAGACGCAAAGGCTTTTCTCACCCCATCAATCATGAAGTCCATTTCTTCTAGCAGATACTATTTTTTGTAGTTACTGTATTTGCCATACAAGGCTGCTATTTCTGGCATGTGTTCCTCTGTCAGCACTGGGGCTCCAGGGCTGCAATAGAGGAATGGGGAGCAAAAAGGTCAGGACAGAGAAAGGGAGGCAAACCTCTTTAGGGACACGCAGCATGGATTTTATGGTTGTAACAGTGTGTTGGGGTGCTAGAATATGTAACATAAACCATCCTAGGAGTTGGTGATGTATAAAATGGCACACACCTTGGGGTTTTTTTTTATTATTATTTCATTGCTTTCATACTTTTTCCTTCTGAAGTCTGTCAGTCCATAATGATGTCCCCTCTCTCCTGCCTGTAGAGACTCCTAGGTCTATTCTCAAGTTCTTCCCTTGCTCTTGTACAGGCACTCTGAATTTGATAGGCATTAAATAGTAGAGGAGACACAGGTTTTGCAATATCTTTGTACCTCCTGGATTTTGGGAAGTGAGACAGGCCTAAATATCTTCCATGATATTTACCTACCCATGGAGATGCTCGAAAGAGCCAGGGACGTCATGCTCCTGGTAGGTGCTCTGCTTCCCAAGGCGCTCTGCGAGCGTGTGCATGGCTCCTAGCCCCAGTCCTGAATTTACAGTTTGCACCATGAATTTGCTAGCTTGGTCCTGCCCCCAGCAGCAGGCAGAAACCCTGATCATCCCTTCTAGAGGTGAGAGCAGAGAGTCCCCCAGTTTGCTCTCCATCTCCACTAACGGCAGTAACAGAGTCCTGGGAAGGAAGAATAGATCCCCAAAAGGCAAGAACAAGTTGTCTCTGCTTATCCTCCTGGCATCCAAACCACAGTGCAGGGCTTTTCTGATGCATCTGGACCATCAGGTTCAAAAGCTGTGAGCAGACCTGTCCTCTTTGGATGTGGGAGAGCCCCTTGCAGCACTGCGGGAGGAACTGAAGTCCTGTGAACCCTCCTCAGTCTCTGCTGTCTCTGCCTCACACGCAGGTGCGTGCACGCTCGCTCCTCACGTCTCTGTGTGAGCGGCCTTGCTGAGTGAATTCCCAATTTCACAAGTATTTTTAGAGACTAACTTGGAAATAGGTAATGCTGAATCAGCAGGTTTCCATGTCATGAGCTACAAATACTTGGAAAAGTTAGAAGCATGTTACTGGAAATAAATTAAGAGCTAAATTCATCCCTGCGATAAGGGAGAAAAGGCATGTGTAAAACCTTCAGCTATGTCAACTCTGCCTGTGTCATTCAGGGAAAGGAAATAAAAAACAATAGCTGTGTCCATAAATACACTTAGGCTGAGGTTTAGGAACACATAGATTTCCTAGCAAATTTTCCATGTTTCTAATCTGCCTGTCTGGCTCAGATTACATTGCTGAAATGTCACAATTGCTATGCATTAACAAGTGATAAGAAGATTTTAACCACTAACCAGACAAGCAGTAATTATGCTGTATCCCTTTTCCTTTCTCCTTTATTGTTGCTGTAACAGTTAGACTCTCTAAGATCCTTCCTTATGTGTATAAATAAGAACTAAAATTATGTCACAAGGCAATAAAGCACAGCGACAGAAAATTTAAGAGACAAGTCTACAGATGCTCTGTTTTATTAAAGTTTTCTCTTAATGACAAATGGGGCATTAGTAAGCACAAGATGGTGTGGTAAAGAGAATGTATTATTGAAGCTTGGCATTTTCAAGAGGAACTTTTCAAAGGTTAGATAACTCCATCCCAAAGGAACCCTTTTCCTACGTCAACTGGCAAAACACTCTTTTTAAAAATAATGGCAAATGATGTTTGATTTCTCTCCGCTGACTTCATGGCATCTCACGAGACTCCAGAAGTCTGTGCTATGTCTATTGCAGAGCTTGTAAGAAGAACCAAGTGGCCTTTGTTAGGCAGAGCTGGATGGAGGGGTACCTCTTAAATAGACTGTGTCCTGCCCTCTCTGTCTTCCCCGCTGTAACTACCCAGTGTCTCCCTTGCAGATGGGTTGGCTGCTTTCCGTGCTTTCCTGAAGACTGAGTTCAGCGAGGAGAACCTGGAGTTCTGGCTCGCCTGCGAGGACTTCAAGAAGACCCGGTCAGCAGCCAAACTGGCATCCAAGGCCCAGCGAATCTTTGAGGAGTTCATTGATGTGCAGGCTCCTCGAGAGGTGGGTACACAAGTGCCCCAGGGAAGCAGGGCGTCCTTCTGGTGTGGGGAACAAGCCCCTCTGCCCTTAGCTGGGACCTGGGATCCGTGTACGTGTGCGGCAGCTCTGCCTTCCCTTCTAGAGGTGATGGTGAGAAGCTGGTAAGGAGGAGAACGTTTCCTGTTACTGGAATACTGGTCCTGCTACAGCTGTGACTCATCCCCTAGTTAGGGCAACTACATTGCTGATAGTCATAGAGAGTGATTTGACTGGCGACTGCAGCCTACATCTCCTAACCTCCACCATCTTCATAGTAGTAGTTCACCTTGAAATACTGCTCATCTACTATCAGTACCCAAGCAGACTACTGGGCTTATTTCTCACAGGACATTTTGTATAAGAACATCCCACGAATGACTAACTTGTTGACTCTCTGGGGAAGAGTGTTTATCTGCTGACTAACGCTAAACTCAATTAAACTTGCTAAAAGATGCAAGCAGCAACTCAGAGTTGAACAAAAGTGCAGTCGCAGCTCAAAGCCTGGAATTGTTAAGTCCTCTTAAAGCGCTGTCAGGCTGATGCTATAGTCAGATCCTGCATCGTGACGTCGGGTTGCGTTACCCGTTGGTAACGCAACCAGGAGTGCACTCGGTGAGTCTCCTCTGTGCAGCTCTTCTCCCATGGCAATTGGCCAGCTACATAGTCTGGGTGCTTGTAAGAGCACTGCCTGCAAGAGCATCATTTTGTTGTTTGAACTAGCAAGGCTTCTGCAGGGCCAACACAAGTACCCTGATTTACACCCAGTGCTGTGGGCATCTCGGCTCATAGCTGGATCCCCAGAGCCCTTAGTGAGCGTCTTCCTGTTGTTATCTGTGAATTTGGGTGAGATGTTCAGAACTGCAGGACAGAAACTGGCCTGGATTAGAAATGTGAATGCTGCTTGGATGGCACCTTTCCGAAGACTGGGGTCTATTTTTGTAATTTTTTGCGTGCTAGAATGTGAAATGACCTGTAAGTGACTCAGAAAGCTAATCTATATTGCCATCATCTGAGTTAAGGCAAACGGCTCTACTTGCTAGACTGCTTTAAATTTGGATGCTGGATAATAATGACAGATAGCATCCTTTCAGTCAGGTTTTAAACAATAGCCCTAGCAAATGCTGGCAGTTTGCTAGGCAAAGAAAGTAGGAAAATTCATAGTGCTGGCTTTGCCAACAGACTGCAGTCATAACACAAGGGTTGTTTATTTTTTAATGTCCCTTCGTAAGTTATTGTAACATGAGGCTGTTATGGGAAAAATCAAACAATTTATTTTATACCAACATAGTTTAAAAACATTTAATAAGATTTTACTTACAGTTTAAACATAGTTTAAAGTTCATTCACCTTTAAATTGGGCACATATTAAAGAAAAATAAAAGAATAGAGGAATCTGAGTCAATAGGAGAAAGGTATGTTATGACACAGCCTTTTTAGAAGATTTGCTATATAAATCCATGCTAAGAGCCTGACTAAAAGTAACCTGATTTCAAGAGTGCTCAGACCAGATAAATCTTGTCCAACTTTTGCAAATTTGGGCCAGGTTTTCTTACTCTGGAACAGTAAGACGCAGAGTTTGGGCAGCATTTTACACACAGAAGAGGAGAGTGCCCAGTTGCTCTGTTGCTTTTGCAACCATCGCGAGATGAAACAAGCTGTTTTAAGCAGACAAATCAATCAGTGCCACGCTCTTCTCTTCTTTTCCCCAGGTGAACATAGACTTCCAGACACGGGAGCTGACAAGAAGAAATATGCAGGAGCCGTCTCTCTCTTGCTTTGACCAAGCCCAGGGGAAAGTGCACAGCCTGATGGAGAAAGACTCTTACCCCAGGTTTCTGAGATCCAAAATTTACACAGACCTGCTATCTCAAACCCAGAGGAGGCTCAGTTAGAGCAGTGGTGGTGCCCTCAGAAACCATGTGCTTCCTACAACAGCACAAGTCCATGTCTAAATGTGAAACTTCATTGTTGTTAAAAGCAGTGGGATGAGAAGAGAGGGAGGAGTGGAGAAGTGGTTCCTAGAGTGTCAGATAATGCAGTATTAGGACTCTGAGTTTCTGTGTTTTTTTTGGTTAGTAGTTGCACCTTCTCTCTGGCTGAAAAGCATATCCTTTGTAGTCATCTCTGGGTCATCTTTTGGGAAGGTAGGTTTACATGAAAATTACTACATTTTGGTTTATGTGTAGATAATGCCCCTATGTCCTTCCAGACATCTCACTGGCTCTCTCCTATACCCTGTGTTGGGGGGGCTGTAAGGACAGTTCTGAGCCTTGTGTAGCTGAGTACGGTCTGAAGCAGCATCACTTACCCTGGCTCCTGGGGTCTGGATCCTGGACTGTGAGGAGGAAGAGAAGAGAGGCAGAGAGAAAGTAAAGGCAAATGATTCATGCTGCTTTCCAGGGTGGAGACCAGCAGTAGACTCAGCTCACCTTTCCATTTTGGTTGCACACCTTACAACACCAGCTGCTGCCCTCTCACAGCCTCTCCGCATCTCTGACACGCTTATATTCCAGGGGTGGAGGCTAAATGTTACTTTTGTGACTGTCAAGGAGCTGAGATTTTCTCTTGAGAAGGTAATCCCAAAAGCTCCTGCTAGACCTAGTCTGGCAAGTCTTCTGGTACAAATGATTGGTTTTCATTAACATTATTTATTTGTACTGTAGTTCAGCCACAAGAGCTCACATAGGTTCCAGAGACTGGCTGTGCTAGGCACTGTACCAAAGCCTAACACAAAGAGGCTCCAGACCACCAAAGACATTACCAGGCTCGCTGGCTTCTCGGGAAGAAGCAGCCAGTTATCAGGAAAGAGTTAAGAGAAAGAATGTCCTGTCTGTCCTGTGTTGAGATGTAAGAAGAGCACAAGACCCGTCCTGCTGTGTCAGATGCCATTTTTCATGTAGTACCTGACCAGCATGTGGAAGGGGGAGGAAACGTGAAAATCACAATTATATTTTTGTTATTCCCTGATTATTGACTGTTGTTGTTACCTGCCGATTGCCTACTGTGTATTCAAAACTGTGTAAAGAAATACTAAAGACAAAGACCCTGCTGCATGGCGCTTGCTTAAAAACAGGACCCAGGGAAGCATGCAGTGGGCAGGATGGGGTCTGGGTGTGAAGTGGAATGCAATGCATATGTTGGCCCTATTCCTGTAGCCTGGATAACCTGGCTGCAGGAGAAGACTGTATGCAGATATCAGCTGTGTAGCAGCACCTCTGTGCTGTGCAATCATACTATTTGAAGGTCCAGTTTCTATGGCATTGCTTTTCCAGCTTATCAGCTGCCAGGTTCTTGCCATGAGGGAAAGCAGCCTATGTATGAATTTAAGCCTACAGTCCAGAGGTCTGTTTACTTAGTTTTATGAAGGCCTGGGAAATGATCCCATGGATTTTTTCCTTCTTTCCTCTCAGTCATCTGTGGATCACAGGTGGTAAAACACTGCTGTAGTTTAGAATGATGGGTTTGGTACACCAGAGAAGTGGTGATAAAGTTCCAGTGTAAAGTGATTAAAGCTGGGTAGACTGAGTACTAAACCTAAATGACAATATACAGAAAGTCTGCTTGGATGTTAAAGGCCAAGGCTTGGAGGCCTGTCGTAAGGATGCTGTGCAGGAAATTAGGACACGTGGGCCTGGGGCTTGGGCTCAGTGGTGCCTTCTGAGACTGTAGAGCTACGTGAGGTCTACAGAGCCTTGAGGATGTGTCTGGAGAGACAAAACTCAAGGCCTGGGCTTCACTGTGCACATTTCACAGGGGCAGCTCCTTGCAAACTTCTTCACTGCCTGTTTGAAAGTGAAGGAGTGAGCAAAGGTCACAGTGAAAGCGGGTCACTTGAAAGTGCCACAGGTTTGGCTGTGATTCTTCCAAGGAGGCTGCATCATTCATTCCCAAAGGGCTCAGCTGACCATCAGATTAGCTGCACATGGGCCCGTAGCTTTAGGGCACACAATACACCTGGAAAACATGGTCTAGCGGGGCAGTGGTTTGGGGATACTTGTGCAATACCCTGGAAGAGGCCACTGCAGAGGGGCTAGAAGATTTCCCCTTTCCAAGAAACACTGTGCCAACTAGGGCCATGGAGACAGGCAGGCAAGTGAAGAAACAGCAGAAAAAATACGGATTTTATGTAGAATGAGGACAGGAAAATCAGAAGTGAGGACAATTCCCAGGATTTCCTGATGGCTACAAAGGTTGATCCTGTTCAAAATGTGATTCCAGAAAGCGCAGACAATGTCTCTGAGCAAACATCTGCAGAATCAGTGCTGGTGTCCTTTCAGTTCTGGTCAGAATTCACCAAAAAAACTTCAAAGTAGCCAATATCCTGTAAAAAAACAAATCCCTTATTTCCTACGTTGGTCATGGATGCTGCCTTGAGCAGACACGTTAAGAGACAATATTGCTACAACTGCAACAGGAGCTGTATTCAGGCAGGCTGATGTAGGATAAATGTTTTTCCTCTTATGTTGATGCTAGATGATATTCTTCATAAGAAACATCCTAGAACATACAATGGAGCAAAATTTACTGTCTGAAGGATATGAGTCTATCAGTTATTTTTGTTGTTGCTCTTAAATTTTATCTCTCCATCAGGAAAGCAGCCTAGTTATTTAAGGTATTTTATTCTAAAACAAGAAATTGGCACTAGCTGCTGCTTTTATGCCAAATGTCAGTCTGAGGGTATTAAAATAGGCAACTTCTATCTCTTCCCCTTAAACCTGGGGCTGATTAAGGAAATAATGACTGAGCCAAACTTCGGAAAGCACTATGTGATGACTAATCCTCATTGAGGACAAATATCCTTTGATTCATCTCTTAGTGCTGTGAAAGGGATATTCTTAACTTACAAACCACATTTCTTCCTTCCACAAGTGCATACCTCCAAAAATTTGCTCCTGCTTCAAGTAATGTCAAAGAGTGTTAGCACAGGAAGAGAGAAAAATCATTCCATTCAGCTCTTTTAATTCTGTGTGTTTGCTGACATGAACCCAGTCAGCACTAAAGCCTCTTGACAGCAAAAGCGAAGAAGATTTTACAGTTGTATTTTTCTAGTCTGTGAACTTCAGAACTTGTGAAGTCCAGAGGCAGATGCAGAACCTGAAGCTGCTTTGAATTTCTTGCTCCTGCTTCGCCCTTTTAGTCACATCTGGGAATATTTTCATCACTTTTATTGTACTTGTTAACATAGTGATGGGTCTCTGCTCTCCATGCTGAGAAAGTGTGAAGGGCAAAGTCCTGCCCATCTGAGCATGGGAGGGAGATGGGGTGTGTGTGCGAGAGGGAGCGTGCATGGGAGTTCCTGTACATGTTATTTAGTGTCTCCCACTACAGAAGCTTTTCTGGGATATAGATGTGCATGTTAGACTAGGAAAATTATGCTTAAGTGGCATAAAAAGATATTAGCTAGTGTTGTCTTCGCATTGTGTGTAGGTTTGACTAGTAATAAGAGATGTAAAACTCTGCTAGGCTTCCAGTTCCCTATAAGAGCACATGTCTCAAACTGAACTGAATGTTCGCTGATAGACACAAATCCAAAATGTTTACAGCATTCAGAGCAATAGGAAAGCATACCTCATGCCAGTCCTGGAGTGCCTCTCACTCGTCACTGCAAACCCTGCCCTCCCTTCGGCATCTCACTTCTCCCTCCGAACCCCCCTCTCACTGTCCTTGTCCTGGCGCAATCCCCTCCTCTTCCTTATCCTCACCTCCTCCAAGGGCTCCTGGCCGTGCCAGACCTTCCTCTCTGCCAGCACCGCTTGTCCCCGTGCATCAGCCCTGGCCTCGCAGCCCGACCTCTATCCCCTAGCCCACTATCCTCGTGTGTCCCTCCCTCCATTTCTTTTCATCTCCCCAGACGCTTGTCCCTGGTCTATCCATCCTACGTTCCTCCTACTGTTGCTATAAAGCTCTTAGCAGCTATCTGTTGCCCATTGCGTAAGAAGAAAATGCTCCGCATAATTTCTGCATCATTTTTCATCCCTGGGGCTGCTGCAGTCGTCTTGACGCTAG
This sequence comes from Nothocercus julius, assembly GCA_013398735.1. Lineage (NCBI taxonomy): Eukaryota > Metazoa > Chordata > Aves > Tinamiformes > Tinamidae > Nothocercus > Nothocercus julius. The sequence goes on along the minus strand of VZSV01000431.1, from coordinate 39,152 downwards.
CTACCGTGTTTTCTCTGGCATTGTACCCTAGAACTGGAATTAAAGTATATTTTGCGGCTAGTCCAGAGCGCTTTTCTCCCGCTGTGCACCCCTCGGCTTGTCCCCGGCACCGTGTCCTGTCTCCACGTGCTTCGCTTGCTGGCAGGGTCTGCCTGGGTGCAATGGGGGCTGCGCTCCCGTTCACAGTTTTCTATTCTTGGGTGCGGAGCCAGTAGCTGCTTTGACAGGGTCACAGCTGTGCTTCCTTTTAGCCTTCTGATTAAAAAAAAAACAGAGTGTAAATAAAGGTGTGTGTGTTGTATTTGCTTAGCAAAGCGAGTTGTTTTGCCCCGTGCCCTCCTTTTAGTTTTACAGGATGTCTGTGTGTCTGATGTGAGGCTGATGGCCCTAAGCTCACCTGGCTCTTGGGGCAGAGCGTGCACCGCAGGGAGGTGGCAAAAGGAGACCAAAGAAGCCTTCTTGGCAAAAAGGTGAAAAGAAAAGGCCCCCCTGCTGCTGGGGGGACTCGGCGTTTCAGGGATGGCCAGGGATCTTGGTGGGCATCGCTTGTCTGGTGGCCACGTATCTCCCATTGGGAGCTCCACTGGGATATGCTCAGGTTGGATACCAGTACCTCCCTGCTGCTCCTGGCGTGATTTCCTTGCTACCCTGAGCCAGCGGGAGGGAATTGCCCTCAGACTGGAGGCTGAGCTCCTCGGGCTGTAGATACAGCTCCGCCTTTCATCCTTTCACCTGCCGCATCCCCCAGGGGGCATCTAAAAGGGGACAGGTCAGGAGCAGCTCAGCTTTGCGTTTGTGGCGTAGTGCAGCAATGTTTCCCTAGGAGAAACATCTGCACGTTGCTGTGCCAGTGCATGCAACCACCAGCTTAAAAGGGATGGGGCCAGGATGTGTTTCGTGTTATGGTTGGTTATGCAAGAGAATTGGCCTCTGTGGGATTACCAATGGTGAAAAGAAAGAGCAGGTAGGTAATGCTGCCCAAGGGGTGGATCCCCCTTCCTTAAAAAAAGAACAACAACAACAACAACAACAAAAATAAGATTATGTCATCATTCTGTAACCTCTCTTCCCTTTCCTCTACAAGCAAAACAAGTCAGGCACACGGACTTAAGAATTTTCCTTAAGGCCTATGGCATCTGCATGTTCCATGGGATGAAGGCATCCCACTGGGAGGAGGAGGTTTCAAGGACCTGAGCCAAGAGCCGAGTCCTGGCTGAGGTGCTGTTGAAGATGTCCTTGCTCTTGGGGACACAGCGTTGTGGGTAGCTCAGAGGGGAGTTAGGAGGGCACTAGTGTGTGGAGCTAATTCCAAACAGAGCCACCGAGTATCTGGACAGAAGGACCGACTCTTTTAAGACCTTCCCTGTGCCATGGATCTCTTTTAATTAAGTCCTTAAGTTGAAAAGCATCTACAGGGTGGAGGTGCTGCCGAGTTTGTTGGATGGGTAGCAGGAGCAGCTGGGACAGCACAGAGGCTGTTCAGTCCCATTACTTCCTATTCAGCACCGAGGGAAATCCCTGCTGTTGTCCCAATCCCAACCCCAGAGGTGAGTGTGCATTGCTCGGCCTGCCCTGGCCTGTGTCTTCCTTTAGCAAGAATGGTTAAATAGACCCTGTTTTCTTCTGGAATCACCACAGAGGCATTTCTGAGCCCCTCCTTTCTCTCTCTCATTTCTTGCCCTAATTCTCTTCTCTGCTTTTATTGGTTTTCCTTTTCATTTGCCGTTTTCTTCCCCCTAAGCCTGACTCGGAGCCAAGATGATTTGCATGCATCCAAGGGAAGAATCTGCCATTAGCACTGCTCTGTCTCCTCTCTTTGATAAGATATATTTAGCAATTGCTTTTGGGTGGCTTTTTTT
>VZSV01000431.1:0-37163 GCA_013398735.1 Nothocercus julius | reverse complement strand
CAGTTACTTTAAAAGAGCAGGTGCTGGGAGCGGAAAGGGAAAATTAAAAATACCTGCTGTCAGATACCTCTGCCTTTGCGGATGCGCTCTGGTACTGCACAAAGAGAGCGCGTGAGCTGAGTGGATAACAGCTGCCCCTCAACCCTGATTTGTAATTCTAATTTTTATTTCCAATAATCTCTTTCCGCACTGCTACAGATTTCCTGAGCAGCTCTTTGCTCCCGTGCTCCCTGCTGCAGCACTCCCTGGTCCGAGATCAACGAGCAGCCCTGGCGTTTTGGCAGAGGACCCGGCCGCTCGCGGCGCCTGCCCAGCCCCTCTGTCTTTCTCCCTGGGCTCCCTCCATGTGGCTCCCAGTGCCCAACACCCCCCCTTGCTTCACTGCAGCTCTTCTTCCCCCTTCGTGTCTCCTCAGGGAGAAGCTTTCTAAAGCAAAGCTCTTTCTGGAAGCACCTTGCACTAAAGGGCAGCTGGGCCAGTGCTTCTTCAACACCAGTTTGTTGTTGGTCCCTCCATAACCACCCGCCTCCGCCACCCTGCAACGAGGGGTGTCGGTGAGTGCAGGCAGGAGTACCCGAAGCTCAAATGATGGTACCAGAAATGCTCCTCACCGGCTCCCAGCGCTTGATGGCACTTTGGGGGCACAAGCACAAAGGGGCTGTGCCTCTGTCCCCAGCCTCTCCTTCCCTCTCTCATATCTACTTCATTTATATGGTCTTGGGGATGGAAAAAAAAAAAGAAAAATCTTGCTTTGCAAGGCACTTCCTAACCCAGAAACAACAGAAGCGGGGTCTGGGGCTAGGAGGCTCCGTGCAGGGTTTGCTGGGCAATGCGGGGGTAAATCAATAGCTGGTTCCCCTGCGGATGACACTACTACCCTGGCAAGCACAGCTGCGGACACAGACACAGCGCTTCCACTGCAGGCGCTTATGTGACCCATCCCCGATCCAAACACCACAAGCCAAATGTCCCCCAGCCCAGGTGACACCGGCGCACGGCCGGGACCTCCCCGGTGGGAGCAAAGCACAACAAGGACTGTCTCTGTGGTGCTGGAGGAGTTGGGCAGGCGGCAGGGTGGGCGCTGGGCCGCGGCATTGAGATGCTGGGTGCTTTTTGTGTTCCCAAACAAGGGCTGATAATGCCGGCTGCTGGGCTGGAGCTGCCGGGGGCTGGAGAGCTCGATGACACAGGAAGCACGTAATCAAATCAGATCTAGAACAGAATACAGACATCGGAGTATGCAGACGTAGCCGGACTATTGCATAACCGTAATGAAGCCGAGGGTATTATAAAACATTGCATCCACTGTATTCCCCACCGGAGAGCTGCCTCCTTTTAAGCAAAATATCTTCTTGCTCGCTGGAAAAGTAGAGCAGGAAAACTAAGGCCCTAGGCCCTCAAGAGGAGCTGACCGTGCATTTGGCCCCTACTGCTGTTCCAGCTTTTCTGGGTATCTGCGAGACACTTGACTTGTTTCTTCCTACGTACTGAGGTGGGAGAGGATGACGGGTCTCCCGCTGCTCCTCCGGCGGTGGCGCGGGGAGTGAGGTGTCTGTGTACACTGCGACTTCCCCGCCACGGCTTCTGCCATGGTCACGGTGCGCGGGCAATTCCTTGGAAGGAGGGAGGATGAGGAGTGCAAAACCCTAGAACGTCAGTAGCCGGACCCTCCCTTTGGTCCGTCTTCCTTCTTTGGTTCCCGTTAGCATCCATCCTTATGGGGTGTTTTCCCTTGCTTAGCTTGGCCTTTCCTTGGCACATTTCTCCCCTCCTCCTCTTCCTCCACAGACCCGGCAGAAAGTTTGTGGCGAAGTGCAGCCTGCAGGTCGCTCCTGCCACCGTGATGGCTCAAGCGACACGTTTATTCCGGCTGCAGCCTGGCGGAGCGACTGGGGCCATGTGGGAACGGCGCAGCCTTCGGCTCCCCTCAGCCCCAGGGAGCGGCACCGCCCGTGCCCGCCGCACCAGCCGTTCACCCAGGGCAGAGCCGGCCCTTGGCAGCGCCGGCAGGACGGGCAGCCGCCATCCAGCGGGATTCAGCAGCGTGATGGCTGCGCAGAAGCGCTGCCGCCCTGCCCGTCCCCACGGCCGCCCGCTGGCGCTCCCGCCGCCTTTTCCCGGCTCTCCGGGAAGCCGTTGTGACTGCGATGCCCAAGGACGAGCCTGGGCGCTCCTTCGGCACCAGAGCAGCCGGCTGCGGCGGCGGGCGCAGCCCGGGGGCCGGAGCGGCGCGGGGCTCCCCGCGCAGCCCTCCCACTTCCCCCGCGCTATAAAGCGCCGCTCGCCGCGCTGCCCCGGCAGCCGCAGGTGCCGCGCCGGTGCTCAGCATGTGCCGCGGCGGGGCTGCGCTCCCCGGCGCTTGCCTGGAGAGGTAGGAGGCTCCGCTCCGCTCCGCTGCGCTGCGGCACGAGCGCGGTGGGGGCCCGCGGGAGGGCGGCCCGCCCGGCTGCGGAGGGCGCGCGGGAGCGAGGGAAGGAGCCAGCGCCGCGGGGCCGGCAGGGAAGGAGCGGGCTCCAGCCGGGTGCCCGCAGGAAAAAGCTCCCTGTGCTTCCCGCTCGGGGACAGCCAGGAGCGGAGGGACCGGCGCCGCGCGAGCCGTTGCTGGCGGGCGCTTTGGCGGATCCTTTGCCTCGCGTCTCCGGGAGCAGGAGAGTGCCCGGGCCCGGCGGGGAGCTGCCCTGAGCATCGCCCCAGGGGCCCGGCCGCTGCGAGCCAGCCTGGCCGCCCACGCCGTGGGCACCAACATCCCTCCAGCCGCCCCACGGTCCCACCTCTGCCCTTCTCCCCTTGCAGAGCCAAGGATTTCAAGACCCGCTTGGGGATCCTGCTTCATAAACCGGAGCGGGGGCACAAGATGGGGAGCTCCAGCAAGCCGCCGGCGGGCGCCAAGCGGAGGTGAGCGCCGGCGTGCCCGTCGCGGGCAGCCCCACGCCGCGGGGCCGGGGCAGAGCAGCGGCGCCGTGCCAAGGGATGCTCCTGCCCGTGCGCGTGCGGAGCGCGTCTCGCCACGCCGGGGCCCACCCAGCCCGCCAGGGAGGCGGGACGCTGCCAGCCCCGCCGGGTATAAAGTCAGGCTGGGGAGCCGAGGCTCTGGCACTGCGCGGGAAACCCGGAGCGTTCCTGGCGCTATCCCTGCTGCAGGGAGCCCTCCCTGCCAAGGGGCTCTGTGGAACTCGGGCGCAGTGCTGGGGGCTCCTCCGCCGGCCCTGTGCGGAAGAGGGGCTGCCCACAGCCACGCTATGGAGCTGAGGTCTCCTGATCTGGTGGGGAAGGCCGCAGAGAGGGAAAAAGAGAAAGGGAAGAGGCCCCACAGGTAATGGAGGCTGCAGTTGGGTTGGGTTTCCTACCCAGTGCTGCTGCCTCTCTTCTCAGCCTGGCTCTTCCTACACTTGTAGGACTGCTTGTAACGAAGTCTCTTTGCAGCCTTCACTGTGGGGCAAGGAGACTGTGCCTGTGGGGCAGCAAACCTCATGTCCTTCTGTCTTTTCCAGGGATTCCTCGAGAGAGGTGCTGGAGTGGCGAGAATCCTTCGACCAGCTCCTGAAGAGCAAAAGTGAGTAGGACTTCGTTTACTCTTGATCGGAGCACGCAGGGCAAATACCGCCCCAGTGAACAAGGGCGCGATTGCAGGTCCGGGGTCAGCGCACAAGGAAACCTTGTCTCCTCCTCAAATCGGACTTTTGGGAAGTTAGCAGAGGCCCCTTCCCGCTCGGGAGAGCTGATAACCCGGGTTACTGTCTCACTTGGTCAGAGGGACCCGCACCATTATACCTTTCTTCTGACTGGGTCCTTGCCCCGGGGCCCAGTAACTGTCTCACCATGCAGTGCCACTTCTTTGGGCCAAGAACACTGTCGGGGTGACCCACAGCTGCCTATATAGAGCAGCAGTGGGATAGGCACAATGCAAAGAGCAGCAGCAACCTGATGCAACTCTCCCTTGGGAGAGCCTCGCTTTAGTTTTACTTACACTATTTTTTTTTTCGCATCACTCCGTCATTTCTTGTTGCCTCCATTGCTTCTTTCTTGCAACCTTCTGCTCCTTTTCCTACCAGACCCAAGCAGTCCCTGCTTCCCCAAGCTTCCCTTTCTGCACACTCATAAAACAGCAGCTCTATCTGCCTGTCAGTATCTTCCACCGTGCACTAACAACCACCGTTATGTGAACTTTTGTTCCGTGGAAGCCTGTGTTGCTGCCATCTCTCTGTCTGTCTGGTATGACTCTTATACAAGGAGAAAGAATTCAGCCACTTTACTGAGTTATATATATATCCCTCTTCACATTCAAAATTTGCTATACATAATGTGGTGCACAGGATTTCCAGGCATTGCCTCCCTCTCCCCACGTCAGAGCATCCCTCCTGACCTAGAGAGGGCACCTCCTTCCGAGTGCCACACAAGATCCCTCCCTTACATTGGCACTTACAGCAAGAACATAATGGCAGCGCTGCCAGATTTGAATGCAAACGTTGTGGTCTACCTTAAAAGTCACCCCACAGTAACAGATAGTCCTTCCACACTGCTCGTTCAGGCTGGGCATAATTTTTTCCAGCCTTTACTGTGCGCTGTGAAGGCCAGCAAGCATCTCCCCCTTCGTAACTGAATGGATTCTCCGAGCCTGGAAGCAAAATCATCACTGCAAGTACTCTCCCACACTCCTCAGCATCTTCCCTCTAGCTCTCAGCCAAGAGGTAAAAATAAAGCCATTGTTGCTCAGTTCCTCCAGATGTACCAGTACCTAAATGGGTTTATCCTTAGGTAGAATTAGATCTTTTCCAAAGCTGTAAAGAATATACTCCAAAGACTCATTATAGAAAGGTCAGATAAATAAAGCCAGAGGAATAGTTGTCTGTGGGAAAGGATTTCACTGGAGCCTAGAGGCCAATTAACAGAATCTCAGAGGGTGGAATTTGTCCAGCGGGAAAGGAAATCTGCCGATGTCACGGTCAGAGCTCCCAGGGGGACGCTCGCTCAGCAGTGCCACAGCTGGCAGGCCCCCTCGCCCCCCACGGAGACGCGCGCTCCTTTCCGCTCCTGCCCTGCTGTCCAGTTACCCACTCTTCCCTTTTCTTCCCAGGTGGGGTGACTGCCTTCCACACCTTCCTGAAGACGGAGTTCAGCGAGGAGAACCTCGACTTCTGGCTGGCTTGCGAGGACTTCAAGAAGACCCGGTCCAAAACGAAGCTTGCCTCCAAGGCCAACAGGATCTTCGAGGAGTTCGTTCAAAGCGAGGCGCCCAGAGAGGTGAGAGCAATTTCTGGCCCCTGTCCTGCGGCCTTGACATTGAGCAGAGGGGCTAAAGGAATAAAACATCCTGGTGGTCTTTATTAAAGTCTTTCCTCAACTCAGGGGGAAGATTTGTTCATCCCCATTCACAAAAGCATTCATTTTTAATGTCATGCTGCGTCCCGGAATGAAGGAGTATAAAGACTGGAAACGTCTTTACTCCTGCTTGGAGAAAGCAGTTTCCCTTCCCGCGTGGGAGCGAAGCTAATGCCGCGTTTACGGACCCTCCTTTCCCTGCAGGTGAACATCGACCACGAAACCAGGGAGATCACGCGGAAGAACCTCTCGGGCGCCACCTCCGCCTGCTTCAACGAAGCACAGGCCAAGACGCGCACCTTGATGGAGAAGGACTCCTACCCCAGGTTCCTGAAATCCGCCTCCTACCAGGACATGAGCAGGCAGGCCGCCAGCCGCTGCCTCAGCAAGCGCTCGCACCCCTGACCCGCAGCAGCGCCGGAGCTGCGGGACGGGGCCGGGGCGCCGCAGTCGGAGGGGCGCGCTGGGAGCCCGCGAACCGCGCGGTGCCGGTATCGCCGGGGCCCCGGGCTGTTATCGGCATTGCCAAGACCTCCCGCGCGTTGCCCGCACTGGCAGTGCCCGTGGGGAATGGGAGACGCGTGCGTCGCAGCGGAAGGACGAAAGAAGGACGTCCCGTGCGGGTCGCGAGCCCAGGGAGAGGAGAGCGGATCCCTCCTGGAGCCGTGTGTAACGGGAGCGCCTCACCCCGCTCCCGGGGCGCTGCCTCCGAACCGCGCCGACGGCCGCCAGCCGCTCGCCGTGCACGGCAGCCTGCAGCTCCCGCAGCCCCAGGGCAACGGCCCGGACTTGCCTGCAGGTTTTTTCCTGGGAGGGAACTTGCAGGATGAAAGTCCAAAGACTGCTTGGCATCCTCGGTGAGCGGGACCCTGCACTTGTTCCGGTCATGAGATTGTTATTCTGCTCCTTCCCATGCATGCGCTGCATCAAAGCTTTACTTCTTCTAGTACAGCACAGGCATTGCCTTGACATTTTTATCCCTTTCTTAAGCTATATGACCTTTAAATTGTGCCCAATCTTAGGTCACATGAATAACTTTTTATGACTATTGTTACTATTTATTGATAGTACTGTTTCAAAATCTATATTTATAGACATGTACCGCTCAAAGCGCGCACAAGTCTCTTGCTCTGAGGAGCTTGTAACTTAAATGGTTTTCATGTTGCAGCACTTAGCATGCCTTCCACATTTTCTGTATACAAACCTAAGAGAGACAAATAGGCCATATCGCAGCACCATGGAGCAAAAGACATGAATCACAGTGGTGGGAGCTCTAACCTGGTGGGGCTGCTAGTGGGGTCCAGGGCAGGAGGTTCCCTATGAGCTTGGGGGACTGCAGACGGTAGCAAAAAGACACTTTGCAGTCCACGTTGTTTCCTTTCTCCCCTTAAATAGTGACTGGTACCTTGGCATTTAGACTAGCAGCTTGTCCTAGACGGAGAATATTAATGAGAAACGTGCACTTTGAGTGATCCTATTGGAAATTTCTTTTTTTTTTTTTTTAAAAAAAAAAAGTTCTCTTTAAATGTAGCTCTGTCCTCAAACAGGCCTCCCATACCAAGCCAAGGAGTGCTGTAGGATAATAGTTCACAGAATGACGCAGAGGGCCGTCCCTCCTCATCAGGCTGTGGAATTTGTATTTTTCACAGAGGATCTCATGGAGAAAATAGTTCCTTTTAATGAGCTGTGGGAGAGAAAACCTGGAGGTTTCCCCTGGTCCGAAGCTGGCCCTTGGCTGGCGATTCCGGCCTGCAGCCTCAACGGGAGCGCGGCGGGCAGCGCGAGCCGCCCGCTGGGAATCCCGCGGGAGACGGGAGCAGCGTCTCTGTGGGGACGGCAAAGCCTTGCACAAGTGCGGACCTGCGTCGTGAGCCCTGCGGAAGCCCTGCGGAGCTCCCAGAGCTTCCCTCGGCGGCCCCGGCTCCCCTTGGAGCGTCGGTGCTTGCAGGGCATCGGGGACTAGCGCGGGGCTGCCGCGGGTTGGCGGTGCTGGGGCAGGGCGAGGTGCTGCGAGGGCACGTCCTAGCGAGACGATGGCCTGCTGTGGCCCTGCGTTCATCCCGAGCCCTAACCTCGGGGTCCTTGCTCTGCTCTTACTCGTTGCTCCCCGAGGGGACCTTCTCTTGCCCCGCTACAAGCACTTGCCTGAGTCTCAAGAACCAGCACGGGGACCCTGGTGGGAGCCCCCATCCCGATTCTACCTCCGGGTCTCGGTGCGTTCCAGCTGCATTTGCAGGGAGATTCTAGCTGCTGTATTATTTATTGTTTGTTTTTACAACTGGAACCACCTTCGTAGCGTTACTGAAGTGAACAACGCACAAGAGTCCGTTTTTATTGCTACATAATGTCATTATTATGCCGTTATTAAATGTAAAGAGAGAAGTACTGTGACACCACGGGTTTTTATTTTGTTGAAGGCTTCTAATTTATTTCTACGTTTTAATTTTGGATTGCTGTGTTACAAAACATAGTGTTGCATGGTTTGCAGGACATTTGTAGTTGCTTTAAAAGTTACAATACCAGAAACAGATAGAAAAAGAAGGGGAAGACTTTTGTAAAAGGAAAAGCTTGTGTGATATTTAGCTTATTAAAGAGACACAAACAGTTCACTGAAACAGTGAGAGCTGAGGTGCCTGAGCACAACACAGAGATGCTGTATGGAGGGGTTGCAAATGCACCAAATAAAGGCCAAACCAAACAAGTTTCCTGAGCTGCCGTCTTGTTATTTATTGCCTGTTTTTGAAGCTGAAACTACCGGCCCTGCTTCAGCAGAGGAGGATGTGAGGGGAGTCCAAGGAGGAGCTGGCGTCAGAGGCAACAGGAGCTCAGGGGCCCTTAGATCCTGAGGCAGAGCCTGCCATTAAAAAGTCCTTTACCAGCAATTGCTGATGAAACGTGATGTTCCCAAAGCCTTTTGTCTCTTTTAAAGCAGCATACAGAGTCCAGGAATCATCATTCATTCTAAAAATACACAAACTCTTCTCGTTTTCTCTTCCCTGCAGTTGCTATGCACCTAATTAAATCTCTTGTCTTCTCATTCACTGTTTTGCTGCGTGGCCTTGCTCGACAGGTGGGATGATCCGGGATTACTGCAGTTTGCATTGCTTGTGAGAAAGAAGCAGTGAAATGAAAGTTATTCAGGTAGTACTTGAATTATCCACCAAGAAAGACTCGGTGAGATTAAGCAAAACAGCGCTGAAGAACACGAACACAAAATCATGTTTTTCTTGTTGTTGGAGTTTTGTTTTGTTTTTTAATTGAAGCTTCTAACTAAAAAGAAAGGCAATAGTTTCTTTTTCTAGCAGAGCTTGAAGTTAACTTAAATCTGATTGTCCATAAAAGAAATTAAAGTGGGGCAAACAACCAAAAAAAAAATTAATTAGGAATTAAAACCTTTTTGAGAGATGGAGGCCCCGAGATGGCCTTAGAAGGAAGCATGGGGCTGCACTCGTCCTTGAGGCAGCACGGAGGCCCCGGCTGTGTTTTAGTGCTCTGCTCATTACAGCTAAGGCCAGTGTTCCCTGAGCAGGGTGGTGGTGGCAAGGGTTGCACTGTTTTGGTGGGAACCTCCTTCCCGCTTCCCTGCGTCCTGAGAGCCTCCCGGCGCTCGGGCGCAGCCTCTCCTGTGCCCAGTGGTGCGGGAGCAGCTGTATTTTTACAGTTTCCCACCCTGCTTGTTCCCACCTCGCTTCAAGGTCTTGGTGCGAGCAGAGCACCGCAAGCCATGCTCGATGCTCATGGTCACTCTGCTGCACCCACAACCCACAGCCTGTAGCTGTAGCAGGTGAAGGGCGTCTGGAGAATGAGCCCACAGCTGCAGCCAGTACAACCTGAAGGGGGATATAACCAAGTGGAAGGAGCCCTGAGCAGGCAGATTGAAGGCTGAGCTGGAGGGGTTGACATGTGGATCAGCAGCTCAGCCCCAGCAGGGACCATGGAACCTGCCATAAATGCAAGTAGACTGGTGAAGTGTGCAAATATGGACTGGATGGAGCTAGAAGAAACAGGACCCGATGAAGAGTAAGTTCACGAGCCCTTGCTCCTCCATTGCTGCACCAATTGTACCACAACAAATGCCAAGGTCCCCCTCTCTGCCACAGCCTCTCGTGGTGATTCCAAACACCACCGTGTTTGCATAAAAAGATTGAGAAGTCATGCATTTAAAAAAAAGTCACGCTTTTGGATGCTGCTAGGGCCTGGGTGGTCTCACAGGCTCCCTGGTGCCCCCCATCAGTGTGTTTGGCTGTGGATGCCCAATGCCAGTGTTGATGTGGTGCAACTCCAGCTGGGGACCCGCCTGCTGCGAAAAGAGTGGGATGAGGAACAGCCTGGGGAGAGGTTGTCCGGCACCACCTCCTTTGCTCCGGAGATGTATTTAAGCTCAAGACTGTGACCTTTTTACTTGTTGGCCCTATCTTGGTTAGACATGGGTGCCTTTGAAGAGCTTGGATTTGCTTTTGCTGATTTGTTTTTTTTTTTTCTTCCTTCCTCTCCTGAGAGGACCCAAACAGCAGCCCAGAAGGCTAAAAAAATACAGACAAAAGTCTAATGATACTCAGCTGCAAAGTGCAACCTGGCAGGTGGCTCCTGTATTTGCAACTGTACCTCCAAGTGCTTTGTGCCTGTCCTTGTGTTGATCCTTTTCCAGGGGTTTGTTCCACCACTGCAAGCTGCATCAGTGGGACTGAGCATCTAAGCCTTGCGAGTTCCTGCTTGGTAACATAATAAGGAGGACAGTGCTAGGAACGTGAAGGAAAAATATGATCTTACTGTTCAGGGGCTCTTTAAAAACTGGATTTTGGCAGGCAGTTTTTGTTGTTACATTTTTAGCTCAGAAGCCTCATGTATGTTTGTGGCTGGTGGCCAGTACTTGGACATTAGGCGATGGCATCCCAAGGGAAAGGGTGCAAAATGAGCACAGCTCCATCAGTGAAGAGGAAAAGGGGGATTTGCAACAGTGTGTACTTGGTTTTCCCAATCATTGCATCTCTGCAACTCAGCTCTGAGCCTTTGGGCTCCCTGCAGGAGTGCAAATACAGCAGGAACTGCAACAGCCCAGAGGCTGCAGTGATGGTTGCAGTGGGGACTAGCGGGGGCCACTGTGGCTCTTATGCTGTAGAAAATACTTTAAGCTTTTCTACTCTTCACAAAGTACCAAGCACGTAGATCAAGAGTTTGAGCTTGGACTATCCTGTGTGCTTCTGGAAAACATTTTGGTCCTATGTGCAGACCAGGGAGGAAGAGTGTTACAGGGAGTCCTCTTTTGCTGGTATAAAGAGAAGCGTGTGTCTGTCACAGCCCTCTGGCTGCAGATGTTTCTCATACCTGGGTTTGACCTTGGCCTAGATTTAGCAAATGGTGGGGAAACCCTATCTGTTGTGGTGGATTGCGCTTCACCGGTGCAGCCAGTTCCTCTATTATCTCGTAACCATCAGCACTTTTCCCACCTCTTGGCTAATCCCTTGTGAGGAACCAAACAGGCTTCCTTGCCTTGGTTGTTTTTTCCCTTTGTCCTACTGCTACTACAACTGTGTTCACGCTGTAAAACACACAGTGCGTTTGCATCACAGTCTATTCATCTGAGCAGCCGAAATACAGCTCACACTTGCTCAATTTTTGCTCCTGCAGTGCTCTTATTTATAGATGTCTTATTTTGTGGGTAACAAATTCTCACGGTGCGTCTCTGGCAGAACCAGATTTCTTTCATCTTTTCAATAATAATTCAATAATAAGGATAATTAACTGCCTTCATTAAACCAGGAAGTTAAAGAGGTCTTTTCTATTTAGTTGGCTGTGTGCCATGGTATGTGTGGTACTCTGTATTGTAACTCTGACTTTCTTTATTAACAGGATGCAAGGATCTTTCTAAGGTGTTCAGATGAAGGGCTTCAACAGTGTCCTCTGAGCCAAATGGGACTTGTGATTTTTTTCCAAAAAGGCTTCAGGGCCTTTGCACTGCTACAATATGAAGGACATCCAAACAGATAACCTTGAGTGACAAAACCCAGTGTCATATTGAGAACACAATGCCATCAAAGCCACCAGGCAAGAGCTGCTGCCCAGGTTTCTGCTCTGGCAAGAGAGGATGGCATCCTGCTTCTACAGATAGACTCGATATCCATGACAGCTTTTTCCTCTACAAGAGGACATGTCGCACCTTCTGCTGGCCAAGGGTCACCAGCACAGAAACAACAAGGATTGTGACAGAGCCTGGTCTGTAGTCATCTAAAACTCAGATGCTGTTGAGTTCAGCAAACTTTGGTGAATAAAAATGTGATTTTTGTCACTCTGGCATGATTTGTGATTGTCCTGAGTTTTCAAGGTCTTTGTCTGTGGGGCTGTGTAACGGTCTTCCGTGGCAATAGGATTGCTTTGGGGTGGGCTGCTTCTGCGCAGCTCCATGCAGAGACTGTGGGACTTGCCAAGCCTCATAGATGCTCTGTGTGCGGTGAAAGGGCAGGGTGAGGTGGTTACCACAGAAGATGTGACTCCTGCAAAGGTGGAGCTTTTCTGAGCATTTGTGTGATGCGTTGGCATAGAGTTTGAGTGTGCATCTGTAATCGATGTGCAGAGCTGTGTCTAAATATCCATACCACCCCTGAGAGCATGTTTTTCTTCATTCGTGTCCTCAGGTTTCTCTGTGCTTGTATCTGGCTGTGCCTTTGTGTACATAGCTGATGTGCAACTTGTGGGGTTGTGCATGCATCAGTGGTGGAAAGCCAGGTGTGGCTTCACCGATGTGGTTTCAGCCCTGTTTTAAGTGTGGTCTGAGTTTGCAGCTGGAACAGTTCAGCATGTCCACATAGCTATGGAGCCCCTGCCTGCCAGTCGCATCAGCTCTGCAGGCTGGTCAGCTCATCCAGCCTTACGAGGCGGTGGGAGAAATGGGCTGGCAGCCTCCTTGTGCCTCAGTGGCTGAGTTTGTCGATGCGTCTCGATGCGTGTGGGGTTCGTGGGCTGGGTTACGTGACTAAGTGCTTCGCCTAGGAGCCGGTGGCGGAAGTGCGAAATTGCCGCTGGATAAAAGCCAGCAGCAGAGTGCAAAACACTTCCCAGGGCGGCGGACACGCAGCCTCTGGCCCCGCTGCCTGGAGGAGGAGCGAGTGGGGAGGAGAGACAGACATCTCCGCTAAACCCTGGCCCCGTGCTGGTGCTTGCAGGTGACGGGCAGAAGACCCTCCAACGCGGGGGCTCTCGCTGGCTTTGTGCCAGCGGCGCGGTCTTGCTGCCGGTGCCACTGCCAGCGTCTGTGCAGGTGAGTGAGGGTGCGAGCTCCTCCTCTGTACCCTGCTCGTGGCTTCCCTGGGGCTGGAATCCATGCAATGTGATATTTATCCCCCACTTTTAAGGGGCAGGGGGGTGGGAATGTCCCAAAACCTAAAATGGGTTTTCCATGACTTTCCAAATTCAAGTGCATTTGGCTTTCTAATTTGAGATCTCTCTGTGCACAATCTGACTTGTTTAGGTAAATTACTTCCTTGTCAAGCCTGTCACACTGTGACTCCAGAAAGGGCTGCTCACGGGCACCGAAGAACTTTAGTCGCCCTTCACAGTCAGCAAAAGGGTTTCAGAGCTCTGACTTTTCAAGACGCTTGAGGTCCTACTTAATTTACCTCTTGCTGTCAAAGGGATTCAGAAAGTTTTCTGTTCAGATCAGGTCTCCTAATTACATTTAGAGGTGGGGAAGGAGTAAGGTGGGTTCACTGACTATTCCAGATATGGGACCAGAGCCTTTACAGGCCCCTTTTTGTGCTTGCCATCCAAAGCTGAAGGAGAATGCCATCCTCTGAATATCTGCTGATTTTTTTTTTTTTTTTTACCAAGGAACTGAAAATCCTACTGGCCTGCTTAGGCGACTCATAGTAGACACGGCATAATTTTTATAGCAAGAGCTTCCTGGATTCTCTACTGTCCTTTTGTACGTGCACAGCACTACTGGACATGCTTAAGGAATCACCCCAATGCCCAGGCCCACACAGTTCTCAGGGAAGGTTTGTTTGTCGTGTTGAGAGTAAATCACAAGGGGTGATAAGCGTCTATATTTGGGTAAGTGACAAAGCTTTTCCAGGCTGTAGCGCTCCTGACTGACACTGGCATTACTGTTGTTGGTTTCACCTCACGCAGATCTTCCTAACATCAACCGAAACTGCAGAGATGTCATGGTTCAATAATTCTCTTTAATTAGGCGAAGACCAGGAAGCCTTTACCTAGTGCATTCCACCAGCCAGCTACAGAGCGAGCCAGCCGAACGGAGGCGCTGAGCACTCTGCCCCTCTCCTCCTTCAGTGAGATCCTTAGCTCCATTGAGAAAATCAAAGGTACGAGGCCCTCCCGCTACAAATCATGGAGCACACAGCTCGGAGTCAGCTGGGGGCATTGCCTTCTTCAAGCGCCCAGCCGCCAGAAGACCTTGACGCCAAGCTACACGCGGCCGTGAAAAACAACGAGATGGCAAACGTGAAGGAGCTGTTGGAGAAAGGGGCGAACGTGAACGCCAGAGCAGAAGCAGGCTGGACGCCGCTGCAGAGCGCCGTGCATGTGGACGAGCGCATGGCCCTGTTCCTGCTGGAGAAGGGTGCTGATCTGCATGCCAGGAAGGACAATGGTGGCACCGCCTTTATTGAGGCGGGAGCGGAGGGAAGCGTGGGACTGCTGGAGCTCTTTCTTTCTCATGGGGTAGACATCAATGAGCACGATGACAACGGATTCACGGCTTTCATGGAGGCTGCGTGGTATGGAAAAGAGGAGGCCTTGAGATTCCTGCACAGCAAAGGAGCAGATGTGAATATGGGGAGGATCGCATCTGAGGAGAAAAGGAAACTCAATAAAGGAGGTGCAACAGCCTTGATGGATGCCTGTAGGGAGGGCCACATGTCAGCTGTAAAAGCTCTGGTCCACGACATGAATGCTGATCTGAACATCTGTGACAACCAAGATAGAAATGCCTTGATCCATGCCCTCAAGGATGGTAGTCACAAGAAGCCAGAGACATCTGTCCCTATAGGACTGTTCCTGCTTGACTGTGGCATTGATGTGAAAAGCAGAGATGAAAATGGGAAAACTGCCCTCATCCTGGCTGCTGAAGTGGACAGCTTAGATTTGGTGAAGGCTTTATTGGAGAAGGATGAAGTAGATATTGATGATGCAGACAACAAAGGCAACACAGCACTGGCGGTAGCTGTAACGAACAATAACTACAGCATAGCAGAGCTGCTGTGTGAAAAAGGAGCAAGGACTGATGTTGGGAACCTTATTGATATTGCAAACAGGAAACGTGCTTCTAACCTGACGAAGCTGCTTCTGAAGCACAAGGCCAAGTTTGTTCCCAAACCACCTACAGACTGGGAGCCCAACAGCAAACGCTGGAGGGACCCCCTGAAAAAGCTTTATGAAATATATCGCCCCATGATTGGCAAACTGAAGATATTTCAATTCATTTACTATAAGATTCAGAAAACTTCCCTAGGCAGCATCTACCTAGGGCTCTATGGTGACACAGAGGTCGCTGTAGGAATAGGTCACCACAGTGATGTGGAGTTTGACAAACAAAAAAGATTCCTTGAACAGTGTGGTAACTGCAAGCATCTAGTGAAGCTCTTCCAGCACGAGAAGGCAAAAGGCTTGATATATTTGTGCTTCCCTCTCTGGGAACATAACCTTGAAGAGTACTTGCAAGCATCAGAAGATGGAATAGATTGCAAAGGCCTTCTGAAGATGATCTTCCAGGCAGTGAGAGAACTGCACTCGCTAGGATTTGCTCACCAGCATCTGTGTCCCAGCAAATTTTTGATAGGTTATCTTTTGATTTCTCCTCTTATTTTCCTACAGCTAGTTTTCTGCAGCTCTTGTTTTTGCCTACACCTTAGAGAAGAGGACATTTCATAGCTCTCTGTAAAATAGACACAAAGATATACATGAAGACGTGCAGATGTCTTTATGTGGAATAAGATGTCTGTGGCATTAGCTTTCTTGTTCGAGCAAGTGTAGATGTGTTCCCAGAGAGCCATGGAGCGGTGGATAGAACAGCTTTACCTGTCTCCCTAGGTCTGCCTTCCTTTCCAGGGCTTTACACGTAGACCAACCTGCAGTAGATCCCTCCAGAGATTTGGTTCCTAAAGAAGGAGCCACCCAGAAATCAGTGACAGGCTGTATCAGGGTTCTATATTATTTTTTAACAGTGTCTTTTATTTTCTCAGATTTAAATGGCAACATTTACTTGGAGGATTTCGATAATCGAAGACAGTTGATTGAAGACGAAAAGAAACTTGTAAACACAGACCTAGAGGTAACTTCCACCTGAATCAATGTATGTTTCAAGTTTCAGGCTACTTCTGAGCTTTTTCTTCCCTTACAAATGCCAAGGGAAAGCTTTTTGCATCCTCAGCTTAAAAAAAAACTTGCTTTTTGGGAAAGCCCCTAACACAATAGACAAAGAATGACAGTGATGAGGATGTCCGGCAGCAAGCCCTGTGAGTACAACTATGAGGCCTGTCTTTGTGTACACAGCTTTACAGATGTCTGTGTTCATGTATATTCTTATGCTTGTGCATGCCGGTAATCCTGTGTGTATTTACATAGGTAGACTTTTTATTTTGGAATATTTATCTCTTCTATTTGTCGAGAAGCTTCATATATCACACCTAAGGAGCGATCTGTTTCTTTGCAGGCCCTTAGCAAGCTCGTGCTCTATGTTATAACAAAAGGTAAGAAACCATTTGAGAAAATCAGTACTGAGGATGTAGATGCAGATTCCCCTGATTATGAGGAAGTCCTGGACCTTGTGAAAAGCTTGGCACTGCATGATAAACGAGGCTTGGAAAATTTTATTAAACATCCCTTTTTCTGGAGCAAACAGATGTAAGTCCTAGGAGTGCGAAGTAAGAGTTTGGAAAGGAAAATTTGCCTGTAACTGTGGGAATGATGCTCTGTGGCAACTAATGAAGCTTCTGATTCTACAGCAGGTTCAATTTCCTGAAGGATATATGGAAAAAAGTCAAAGATTTCACTATTTTTAAAGATTTGAAAAGTCCTAAGCGTGCTGATTACCTGAAGTGGACTACGATGGTAATCTTTTTCTCTTTTTGTTTGCATGAGGATCGAGTTAGGCATACAGCTGCAAAGTTTTACACAGGCTCTTTCTAAAACCCTATCTAGATAGAGGAGCTCTATGTATATACAGATAATTGGGGAAAACAAGTCTAAGTCATGTAATCGAAACAGCACCAATCTCTTCAGTGTGGTGTCAAGGGGACTTCCATGTGCAGGGATGAAGCAATTTCCTAAAACGCCTGATAGACATAATCCTGAAGTGCAGCAGCCCTTGTGCGTGGCCAAGGGAGCAAAGGTCCCTGTTCATGTTGGGAGGAGGGCATGGAGTTCAGTGTGGCAAAGGTGGTCTTGGCACCCTCACAACTGCCCCAAGAAGTGCACTGAGCAGCAGCACGGAGGGGTGGATGAAGAGGGCACACGGGTAGCACCTGTGACCACGTTGCCTTGAAGGGAAGTGCCAGAAGCCTTGGTCATATTAGCAGTACTCTCAGCTGATATAGGCTGCATGGTATAGACCCAGATGCAACCACAGAATATAAAGGTGAGAAGTCTGCATTAGCTATGGGATTCCTCAGGTCAAAATAAGTGACAGTGCTTATGCATGTGCACTCTTATGCAAGTACAACTGCAAACACCCTGCCAGGAGGGAGTGGTGACTCTAGAATGAACTGGAAACTTTTAAACAGTGAGATCACCTTGGAGTAACACATCTTCATGCTGAGATCTTGATCTTGGAGCAGTATCACGGTTTGCATGGCCCTCTCCAAACACTGAAGCAGTTGAACCAAGACTCCTGTATCCTGCCTGCCTTCCAAACATGCATTAATTTACTGTGCTATGAGGACAGTCCTAACATGAATGTCAAACCTTGGCAAACCAAGAGAAAAACAATTCCTTGGAACCAGCAGTCTCTATGGCAAATGTCCTGCAAAGCAGTCTTCTATTCATGTTGGTAAATGTTTGAAAGTCACAAGTGCTATCTGTGAAATATGGTCTCTTTATAGAGAGCAGCTGTGGTGAGTGAAAGATGATGAGCTATTTTCATGATATTTGAAAGGCAGAGAATAATCTGCAATTTTTGTTACAGATTGATGCAGAGGTTCTGAAAATCATGGAAAATCCTGAGGGTAGAACATACAAATATTATAATGGAGTGAAAAACCTGCTGAGGTTCATCAGAAACCTGGATGAGCACCCGAAAGAAAGGTAAGCATTCACTTTCCTGTCCCTGCCATAGCTACGTTCTGGGGGCATCTGTATATGTGAGTGTCACCAAGTTTGAGACCAAAACCACCTTCAGAAGGTGGTTCTTCCTTTTCTAAAAGAGTGGATAAGTTCTCAAGCTGCACACAACTAGACTTCTTGAAGCAAAACGTGGTTCCCAGATTACCACTTGTAGGTACACAGCCTATAAGCAGAACATTCAGTTACAGAGAGTTGGTGATGGCTTCATTTCTGTGCTCTTGCCTTTCCAGGGAAACCTCCGTGTGGTATGGAGAGCTGTCTGATAGCTAATGCCATGTTTTGGCTCTTCAGCAGGGCTATGAACATGTCTGGGCTGCTGTTCTTGTTGCAGGCTGGTGTTCTGCCCTAGCTCCAGGAAGGCTTCTAGATCACTTTTGAATCTTTGTGCTATTTCTTATCTTGAAGCCTCCTTGTATACCTTGCTGTTATTTTCAAAGTGCTTCTTTGTACTGAAGTGCTTTGAGGTACGGATCAGGAAGCACCAGTCCTGTTAAAAGAGGTCAAAATTCTTATTCTCACCCTTTGGATAGAACTAGACTCCTAAATTGCTGCCAAACTCTCCTCTGCTCACAACCTTATAGTCATGGGGGCTTACGTGCAAGATTAGCTATCTCCAACCATACAGGAGTGGCAAAATTGGCACAGTATTGCCAATTCGAGGTGACTGTTTCACCAGGCCTGGCCACTGCCACCAGTGTTCAGTGAAGGTGCAAATGGAAGTGTGGGAAGAGCAAAAAACAGAGTGCACAGCTCGGGAAGGCATAGCAAAGTTGCAGCTAACCAACTGAAAACCTTCTCATGTTTCAGAAAGCTCCTAGGGTGGCTTTCCTTTCCTGTAAGGAGCTAAGGCATTCTTGAACTTTGACTTCTTGGACAAGCTTTAAAATTCCATTTTGTTTCTGTTCCATTTCAGGATCAGCGAAATAATAGGGGATCATGCTGACTACTTCTTCAATCTGTTTCCAGCACTGACCATTGATGTCTACAACTACTTACGCAAGCATCCTGAATTCCATCACCTTGCACATATTCAGGACCCTTTTCTACCATAATATGTGTTGTTGCCTCATGTACCTTAGCTGATCCAATCATCTCTGCCTCTTTTTACTCCCTGTTTCTTCAGCTGTGGAAGAGTTGAAGCGAGTAAGGAGACCGAAGGAGTAGATGGAAGGACAGAATGTGGGGGCCTACATTGCTGAAGCATCTCTTTCTTTTTTTAAATATTTGGTGTAATAACCATAGGCTTTGGAGAGGAACTGAGCTGAGGCCCAGCCCAGCTCCTCCTTGTCTCTGTCACTTGAGGTTTATCTGCCCCTGAGGTGGAGATAAAGGCCATGGTTCTTAGGGAGATGAGGGAGCTGAGAGACAGAGCCCTCAACCCTACATACACTGGAGGAAGGAGAAGAGCTCAGAAAGGGCTCCTTCCTCTTGTACAGGACGAACTCATCACAGGGTCTCTGAGCGACGGCATCTGCAAGGCAGGGCTATACACAAATATTAGCTGTCCCCAGAACATGGGTGTTGGGCTATCACTGTTCCCTCCCCAGAGATGGCTCCCTTTGGCAGAGCTGGTGCCTGTACAGCATTGGTAAGTATCCAGCTTACCGCTTTGATATTGGAGATTGCATGATATAGATCTATCTTGTGACATTCAATGTGTGGACCCATTTTTCCTTGTTTCCTTGTTTCTCTATTCACAGCTGCCTCTCTTTTCACTCCGAGTTGCACATTGATTGTGTGTCACTTATGGAAATATTTTTCAATGCTGACTGGGTCTTTTTAAAAAATGGAATTGTAAACTTACTCCATATAGAACTAAATTTGGAATAAACTTTTCTGGAGAACTGACTATTATTACACTTAAGAGGTTTCCCATTCTCTCTGCATAGAAGGAGTTAGTGTCTTGCAGCACTGTGAAATGTCCAAGAGCCTGGGATTTCTGGCCTTGCTGTGGAGGTGCCTTTTGGCTGTTTAGGTAAGGTAGTGGATAGTCTTGTTACTGTTGAGTTACTTCTGGCTGATAGGAGGTTGAACGAGGAGAAGAGTGTTGGGAAGGATTTGGGGAAGGGAAAGTCAGTTTGGAGCTCTGGTATGTATTTAAATCTCCAAAAATTCATAAATTGAAAGCAAATTCTGCAAGGTGTTTCCTTACTTTAAGATTATATGCATCAGCAAGTACTGAAGGCTTCCTGTCATGGGAGGCATGCTGTCTCTTGTGAAGTAAATGCCTAAATGGTGATTTGTTCTGTTTTATTTTTCCTTTGCAGGGTGGGGAATCAGGTTTATGGATGAGTTAATGTGTGTCCATGAACCTCAGGTGGCTGGAGTCTGGGAAAACTTATCCCATCCATCTATGGGCTTCCCTTGCTCTGCTCTTCCATGCGTGCTTGTTGCGGGTCATTGCTGGAGACAGGACTCAGTGATATTGAGATACTGAGACAGTGATACTGGTGCAAAGGTTCTTCTGATGGTCTTAAGAACCTCTCAAAATACATATGTATTTCATATGCATAACAAAATGCAACAAAAACTCGTTTAGACTGTTGGCGAGGTGTCATCAGAGAAAACGCATCCAGGAGAATGATGACACTGCGGGAGAAAACAGGCTGTAAAATACCCCACTTTCACCATCTGGCTCTTTCCTCCTCTTGCTTAATGCTATTTATTTTTTCCCTTTCCTTGCTGCCCTGTTTCTTTCAGGGCGAGTGCTGTGTGCTGTGCAGTAGCAGGCGTGAGCGGTGCTGCTTCTGCCCTCCCTGCAGGAGAGGTGAGGCTTTGGCCTGGGCTTGTTCAGCCTTTGGTCAAATATCATGTTCCTGTTTGCTTTGACCTTTGCATCATCTTGTCTCTCTGCTGCCTTACTAAAGGCTTGTGATGTGGCAGCCTGAAAAGGTTGCAGAAAGTCCTTCCTGAAGACAGAGAAACCCCGTGGATGCCTAAAGTGAGGAATGATTAAATCCATGGAGGCTATTTGTCTTTCTGGGACAACCAGGCTGCTGGAAAGAATTTCTGGGAAGGTTTCTGTGGTGCAATGTCCGGCTTCCTGTGAAACTAGAGGTGCTGCTGAGAGCAAGCGGTGGGGATTAGGTGCTCCCTAGTGTCACCTGTGTGCTAAGGACATGCCTGTGTCCATAGGGGTGGCCCCTGGTCACTGTGGTGTAGCTTGAACTGGAGAAAACCTTGCAGAAGCTGCAGCTGGGTAGGATTAGGAGTGAGTGCTTCCAGGTGCAGAGCTGCTTCCAACACACCTGAGGATGCCATCCTGCTGGTGGGGATGGATTTGGCTGGGTTTAGACCTGTGTGCTGGCAGCTCTGATGCTTTATTGCAAAATATGAAAAAAAAAAAAAGGCAGCCAGCCTAGTTGGCTGAAAGCTTCAGCAGCAACATCAGTAACATCAGCTGGTTGTGAGAAGCTGATTCAGCTCCCAGAGCAGTCTCTTGTTCACGGAGGAAAAAAATAACAGCAAAAAAAAAAAAAAGGGACTTTGGGGTTTCTGATCCTCCAGAAGCAAAATACTGTTAATAGACAAATATGGAACCTTAAATCATTTTTCTGAATCAAAGGCACCTGATGTCTTTGTAGGATATCTTCTAGGATTTGGAAGGAGATAAACAGCTGAAGTTACAGACCTGAGAGTTTCCAAGGGAAGGCGCAATTAGAGGCAGTCAGAGGCCAGCATCCTGCACAGACCCATCCAATTGCCTTATATTTTTAGAGGAGAATCACTGTCCCTCTGCCTCCCAGTGCTTGTGGCTATGTGAGCTGCTCTTGCAGTCATCTGCCCGTGTTGCTGGACAGGAGATGCAGACATGCCAGGCATTTCTGAAGACTTTAATTTGAAGCTGAGAAGAGCAAGAGGTGCAAACTTCCCAACATAGACTGAAGGAAGGAAACTGTGAAAGCCCAGCTCCCCTCCCTAGAGCTGGACTAGAGAAGGAGATTCTGGTTTCTGCAGCTACCCACCCTTCTGCTTCTTGGGCAGCTTCTTTTTCTTCTGAGCCTTTGGCAGAAAGACCTGGATCCCGTTCCGCAGTGTGAACTGGATGATGGGGCAGTTGCCTAGTGAGGAGAAGCAGCAGTACGGCAAGGTCAGTAAGCAGATGATTCCAGAGAACTGGCTCCCTCACTCTGCTGTCCAAAGTAAGGACCCCTTCGGCTCCCTTGGATGAGGCAGAGGGCATGGGCTGCCTCCTCCCCTCAGAATTATATGATATTTGGAGAGATAAGGACACGAATGTACCCAGCTGCCCCACATGCATGGATATGCTGCCAGCCCTGCTCAGTTTTTGTGCCCTTAGGGGTGGCTCCTCCCACGAGCAGCAGTGGGCTCATACATGTTAAATGTGGGATTTGGGTGATGCATCCAGTCTCAGCAGAGAATAGGCTCTCTGCTCAGCAACATCAAGCCACAAACGGTGGCACAGTGACATCTGGCGACGAGCTGGAAGACGAATTCAAGAGTGGCCTTTAGTTAACTGTGTGTGTACCGCTCCCCCAGGCAAGAAGAGCAGTACCCTGAGCAACTTCTGTACAAAGAACGAGAGGGCAAAGCCCTCTGCATAAGACAAAACCAAGACGTGGGCAATAAGATGACTTCTTTGGAGTTGATAGATATTTTCCCCAGCGTTGCCTTATAAAGACAACAAAGCACAAATGAAAAGCAGCAGTAAAGCTGCTTCCAGCACTGGAAGGACTTTAGCTCTTATGAGGGGATCCACACCTGGAGTTTTTGTGGAGTTTGGATTCCATGAACCTACGTGGGACAGCAGAAACTTAGGCCTGGAAAGCTCTGCTTTGGAAGGCCAGGACTGAGAGGACTAATGTAGGGGGAACGAGCACTGAGCTTACCTGTACTGTGGATGACAGATGATTTGGGGAAGGTTTTTTTAATGGGCAAGGAACTTGGCATTCTCTTTTTCTGGGGGACCCGGAAGCCCTTCATTGCCTTCTTGATGCAGAACCTGCATAAGACATACTGAAGTCAAGGCCAGTAAAACTCTAAGCAGATATCTACAGCTGAGCTCCTCATGAGCATCTCATCTGCATCTACATTGTGTCTGAATATGCTGCCAGATAGAGAGGCTGGCATCCCCACAACCCCTGCCAGTTCTGCAAAGTGAGATAGGTACCTTTTCCAGAAGTGCATCAGGATGGGGAAGATGACAACTGCAGCCCCGTAGTACAGGTTGCGGTCCAGTATCTCTTTGGAAGATAAACTCCAGATTAACTCTTTCTGTGCTTCAGAAATGTTCACCTGGGCATCGAACAGACCTCACTTAACCAACGCAGTTTGTGACACCCCTGGGGCCCCAGAGGTATGCTGTTCTTCCTGACTGCACTGCATTTCAGGAGTGTCTAAGAGGAGACCTGATATACCTGGCTGATTTTCCTGAATACAAGGCCTCATCTTGTGCTGCCCTTTCCAAAGGAAATTTGGCAGATCCATGGCTATACCATGGCATGCTGTGCGGTAAGATGTGGCTGCAGTGGGGTAAGGGAAGAGGATCATGGTGACATGTGTGGACCGAAAGGAATGAAATGCAGTGCAGTGCTTGCCCTGCTCTGGCTTAGCTCTGGCTGTCCTCTAGCAGGGAGGGGAACTCGCCCTTTCTGTGCCCACAGGTTTGTTTTGACAGGGTCTGCATGAAGTGTCAGAGTGGGTGTTGAGGTGGATGAGTTCCCTTCCCATAGAGCCCAAGCAGAAATCCCTAGTCCTTAGAGCATGTCCTGAATCTTGAGAGCATGTGTGGCTAGGGCAGATTCAAACCTCTGCCCAGTTTCTCTTTCCCCACATCTGCTGGCAGCTGCTCTGCAATGTTTTTGAGCAAGGAGGCGAGAGCAGCCTCCAGGCTTCCTGGGTGGGCCCCAGCTTCTTACCCGCAGTTTAGGCGGAATATCGGAGTCCAGGAAAACATTGCTGATGATGGTGACTTTATTTTTGAGAAAGGCAACAGCCTGGTTTTGGTGCTTGCTGCAGTCTGCTATGGCTTTAGCTGCATCAGCCAGCTTGAAAAACCTGTGAAGACATGGGCTTGTGTCCTGCTCTGAGAAAAATGCTCTTAAAGCTAGGTTAGAGTCATGACCTTGTTTAGTTCAGTGTTTACTGGCACAGAAAAAGCAATTCATGAAATGCGGAACAGCTCAACGGGGGGATGAAAGCCACTTCCCTCTTCTATCACCCTCCTACTCGTAGCATTTGCCTATGGGATGTAATGTTTGCTCATCTTCAGGAAGAGAAGGGAACTGAAACCCGGTTTCAAGCACATTCGTTGAGTGTAAAAACATATAAACTATTGTGCATTGGCCACAGCTTGCCTGAATAGGTTTGCCACAGGACCAGAAGTGGGCAAAGGAGAAATGCCAAAATCTGCAAGTGAAGAAAGGCTTAAGTAAGACATTAGATTGCTTGGGACTGTTAAATCAGAGATGCTTTTAAGAGACACAAACAGAAACTCTAGTTGAACTGGAGGCCTCTTCAGGGCTATAGGGCAGGTGAACTCAAGCAAGTTAGATATAGATACTTAGAGGGGCAAGACTTTGATGGTTTCTTATGCTGCAGGGTGATATTCAGATACAAGCCTTGCATAGAGGTGCTGACAGGTGTTTAGCTGTGGCAGTGCAGACCTTAGTGTGTGCTAATGAATCACTGATCTGGGCTTTATCTCCTGCCACGGGACAGGCACTACCTGAAGGACAGGTTTGGGTTCCTGAGCCAAGGGAGACTTGGTGGCACCTGAGAAACCAGTGGAAAGAAGGACTTACTTGTCAATCTCCAGATAAAAGTGGAGGTCATTGACGAGGAAGTTGACAGTAATGAGACGGTTCTTAAAGAGACGACGTTTCACTAGCATCATCTCCTTGTCCTCTGGGATGTTGGCAGAGGTCGCATGCGAGCAGCAAGCGCCCATCGTGCTGTTGTTCTGTGCCCCGTTGATGGGCAAGTCTGAGAGGAGAGAAGAGCTGCTGTCCTTCTTCCAGCACAGGGTTTGAGACCAACTGGGCATTTGATCCTGAGGAATACTGATTTTTTTTTTTTTTCTCACCCCATTTGTGCTTGCTTTTTCTATGTGCAAATAATTTCTTGAGGCTGTTCCTACCTAGGAGGTACCTGAGGTGCTTTATGTTCATTGTTTTCATGGAGAATGACCACAGTAGATACATAAAGTCTGTTTGTCTGCTTACAGTATTGGATATACTATATCCTGCCTCCAACAGAGGCCACAAGGAGATAACTTGGGAAATGGAAAGGGAGAATATCTGTTACTTCCTCCATATCCAATACCCTCTGGCTTCCAAATGTTTTATACCCATAATCTTGAGATAGCTGGGGTTTCTGTTTATCTAGCAGCTTTAATAGATTTCTTTTATATCAGCTTTTCCAGTCTTCTCTTAAAGCTGCATACAATTTTAGGATCTATATCCTTTTGCAAATTACTCATAGGCCAGCTATCTGTTGCAGGAAAAAGCATCTCCTTTTGTTTATCTGAAGCCTGTCTCACGGTAGCTTCACTTAGTGAGTCCTAGTTCTTGGGGAAGGGATGCGAACTGCTGCATTCATATTGCAGTGTGATGTGCAAGGGCATCATTGCATGGGCTTAGAGAAATGAGGGGCAGGAGGAGTGGCACTAGCATCAGAAAGCAGCTGCAGTGCATGAATGCGTATGCATGTGATGTGAGAAATTCTGGGACACATCTCCCAACTCCTGTGCCAAAGCATTGGTGTCCCTGGAGTGTCTGGAGAGGGTGGCCACTTTTCTAAGCTAGCATTGGATGCCAGCATAGGGTCAGCCTAAATGCCCACCTGCAGAACTACTCACCTAAGAGAGACAACCCCGTTTTGAACCTCTTCTCCACCCTCTTTTCTGTTCTCTCCTCACTTGGAGCAGATTCCTGCACAGCAATACCAGTCTCCCCAAGATACCTGCTTTTCTGCCTCTCTATATGCCACTAGCAGAGGACATGGGGAGGGGAGATGAGCTATGGGCTTCCTCTGTTTACCCTTCCTAAGCCCAGGGCTACCTCGGGGCAGGAGCAGAGGAGGGTAGCAGGAGTCTAGACATACTTTCCTTTCGATTTCGTACTTCCTTCCGGAGAAAGTCTTCAAACTCTGTGCGGATTCTTTCGTTGTTTATATCCCTCCGGAACTTGCAGATGCTCTTGATGCAGCTGCGAATGGCTTCCCAGGCCTTCCTCTGTAGAGACGCAGCACAACCATGAGCCCTCATAGAATCGTGGAATGCTTAAGGTTGGAAGGGACCTCTAGAGATCACCTAGTCCAACCCCCCTGCACACGCAGGGTCACCTAGAGCAGGTGGCTCAGGACTGCGTCCAAGCGGGTTTGGAAGATCTCCAGAGAAGGAGACTCCACAACCTCCCTGGGCAGCCTGTGCCAGGGCTCTGTCACCCACGACAGAGCCTGCGCCCTGCAAAGCTGGTGCATGATCGGTGGTGATGCCTCTTGCTCCCAGTCTTGACTGAATCTAGTCACTTCTGTGCAGAGCAGCACTCCAGTCCTACACCAGAGCTCACAGGACTAAATATTGTCTGTCTTTTTGCAACCCTCCAGGTGCGTAGGACGTTCCCCAACATTTAAGTGACTGCCACTTGATCAATAACATCATCTTTTCCGCCTGGACAACAGCCTCAGCCTTCTGGGAGGGAATCTTTCCTTACCAGTTCGTGTCTCTTGAAGTTCCTCATCCCATGCTGCAAATAAGCATGAGAGTCGTGGCTATTGTCTGGGGGGAACAGGTCCTGGTAGTCCATAAACCTGCCAGATGGGGGATCAGAAAGAACAGCAGCCAGAAGCAACATCAGGAAGGCAACTTGGGAGGTTGGTGGAAGGGCAGCTATGATGGGAAGCAGCTGACAGGGATCTCCAGGCTTATGTAGTTTGATGTGCCCAGGACTTTTATTCATGGAGGAAGCTGGAAGAAGCAGCTTGGGATTGGGTTCCTTCCTTTGATCTCTGCTGTTGCAGGCAGCATGTTTGGGAATGTTCACTCTGCTTATCTGTAAATCCATCACCAGCTTCAATGGCAGCTGCATAGGTGTGAGGGCCTGGTTCAGATCTGGACATACTGGCTGACACTTAATATGGTACCAAGTAACAGTCACTGCCTGCCACTTAGGGGGTCCTATAGGAAGAATGTGTTTGTTGGCCCCCAGGCAATTTGGGAACCAGCCTTGGGCAGCCCGAGCCGGGTGCTCACCATCGTTCTTCCATTGCTTTCTGGACGAAGGTCTGTGCCGTGATCAGCATGGCAGAGCTGACTGCTTTGGCCTCCCTTACTTCTCCGATGATAGAAGCAGAGCAGTCCAGCAGCTCCTCTGAAAGAGAAGGGCAGTCACAGCCTCCCTGACGCTGTTAGGAGGAAAAAACTCTTCCTGTCTTTACATCTGCAAGTGGTACCCTGCCCTGTCTCTGCCTGCTCTATCTGCTGTTTGCTGAACTTGGCGCTCTCATCCTTTTCCTTTCTATACCATGCTAATTGCACACTTCAGGAGTGAAGCACCTAAAAGAGCATCTACAGGAGACATGGCAGCTATTTCTGCCACTACAGGAATTTCAGCTTGCAGCGCTTGAAAGAAGCTGTTGAAGAATTAGACAGCCTTCCTAGAAATATAAGCGGCAGCGAGAGGTCTCAGCAAACATGTACTCCATGAGAGAGGGAAGGGAGACCTGGCAGGTGCCTGCATCCCCTTCAGGGAAAAACGGCCCCCAGCATGAGCCGAGTGAAGCACAGCGAGGGAGGGTGCGTACCAGCTGGGGTTTTGGCATGGAAGTAGAGTCTGACAGTGTTGTTAATGAGGATGCGTTGCCTCCGGGGGTTGGTCTCTGCGACCAGTTTTTCCACAGCCAGCCAAAAGCGCAGCGGTCCATCTGCGTTGTTCTCCTTGAGGAAACTCCTGAAGAACTCCAAATGGGCAGGGTTGCGCAGCACCTCCATGAAGTGCCTGCAGAGGAGAACGCACTGGGAGAAAACGCTCCTGTGCTGCCAGTGCCCTGGGAAATAGCCAGGACTGACCTGTAGGGCTGTTTTTCCAAAGAAACACTCCTGAATACGACAGAGGTGTGTGTTCTTGTGTGGTACCTCATCTAAAAAGCAGGTGGTCTAGCAAGGGCACTGACAGAGCATAGCCTCTCTGGTATGCCTTGCCCATCCACTGAGCCATTGGGAATCCTAGGCGGGATTCTCCTGGTAAGCTGCTGTTTTTTTTGCTGTAGTTGCACCCAACCAAAATCTTTGCTGCTATGTATGCAGAGAACCCGGTCTCATTCAGAATAGGGGACTTTAACCAGAGAACTGAGGAGGACTTTAGCTCTGTGCCGGAGCGCTCACAACCTGCAAATGGACCAGGGCAGCTAAACAGAGAGCATGGGGAGGAGGAAGGTAAGGATGGGTTACCATGAGAAAAGACTGGTGGGAAAAGGAGGCCATATACCTGCTGAGAATGAGCATGAATCTGCTAGTGGATGGTAGTGGGCTTTAAAGGATGTTTTCACAGTTAGCAAGGACGGGGATTTACATGCAGTTAAGGGTGATCTTGAAGTACGTCTTTGGAGTTTGGCTCGCCGTAGTAAAAGTAGCATGTCAGAGTGATCTAGGATCAAGCTCATAAGACACGAACAAGATGCGAGGGGTAAAGCTGGCTGGTGGGGTGAATGCTAAAGCATTTTCTCTTTTCCCTTCTTCTGCAGTAAACCTGCAGTTCAGACCCACAGGTCACCACATCTATGTCTGAGAGAGTTCAACTCTGAAGCAGGAAGCAGTGACATTAGTGGCACAGGAAGTGTCATTGTCACTAGCAGTGACACTGGCAAAAATCTGCTTCTTGAGAAAGTGGAAATGTCAGAAAATACTTAGTAAAGACCCAAAATGCCGTACCTGGGTCTTACAGTTGGCTTCTCTAATATGACAACAGTGGGCTTTGGTGCGTTTACTTTGGTTCTGCTCACAGGAAAGGTCCTCTTCTTTCCGTGCTTGAGGTCAAAAGCTGTTGGCACAGAACAGACTTGGCCACTTCCGCAGATCACCACCAGAGCCTGCACACAACTTTCCTCAGGGAAGAGGCCCCAAAACAGCCCTGGCCATCTCCAGAGCCACCATGCTGATGTCTGCATGGTGAAGCCAGCTCAGGAGATGTTGGTTGCTGTGGGAATTCTCTGCCTCTCATTTGATTTCCTCAGTGTCTGCTTCAGAAAAGTCCTACCCTTTCCACCCTCTCTGGCTGGATTTACATCTTGGAGGACATGCCTTTCAAGAGTGGCTAGACCTCTCCTTCCGGAGACGTTCTCCCAAATGATGGGATGCAAGTGGGGAAGATCCCTGCTTGTCCCTGTCTCCCCAGGCTGTGCTGGGACACCTTCAAGTGTGTGCCAATTATGAGCCCACCCTGGTTGTAGCTTGCCCAGGCTCAACTCACCGCGTGATGGAAATTTTAGACAGAAAAGCTTGTAATTCTCGCTTAGCAGATCCATAGCCAGCAAGGGATTCTTAACAGCCAGCTCATCAAGTGTCATCTTCCGGAAATCTGTATAAGATAGAGTAGAAGGGATGGATCCAATGTTTATTCCTCCTGTCTAAGCCCATCAGCACTTACTCAGAGTGCTATATTGTAATCATTACTCACCCTTTTTTTCCTTCTCTTTCCTATTCCCTTCATTTACTAACGACACTGCATTTCTCAGATATGACCAAGACTCTACAAATTACCCAAAAGTTGTTACAGGTGGCAGCAATCACTCTCTCTGCACTGCAAAACATCCAGAAATCTGATGGAAGGAAGATGATGGGGGAAGACAAAATTGAAGTTTTACAGCAGCATGGTCAACCCTAGGAGTCCCTGGAGCAGGTCAGGGTGTGGAAGAATGGTGATGAGGGATGTTTCTGGCTTTGAGTTTCATTTGCTTTGCTGTAGTTTATTTGACATAGTGACCAAGGCTGGTGCAGAGATGCACTATGTGCTGCTTCTGGTGCTGGGGAACTTGGTCCCCAGGACATTGCCAAAGCCTGGATTACAGCTCATGGCTGCCAGATACCATGTTCCAGACTCCTCCGTGTTTTCCATTTACTGCCAATAAAACAGCCATGTACCAAAGCTTCCCTGTTAGTGGCACTGGCCAATATTTTTGCATGAACTTATGCTTTGTCTGCCTGAGTCACTCAGCCCCAGCAGACATTCAGATGCTCTTCTTACCAATTCTGCACACTGGAGGTTCCGACTCCACCTGAATCGAGCCCCCTTTCCGGAGGTCCTGAGTGGCAACTAAGTGCCAGTGCTCAGAGGAGAGAGTTTCCAAGTCCCTCATGCCATGCAGGGCTTGGCTCAGCTTCAAGGATTCATTTATCCGCTTGACTAAGAGAATACGTTCATCTTTCCCAGCAGTGTGTTCTTGCATCTTGGGCATCAGGAAACTGTTCTGTGGAGACTATGGCAAGAAGAGCAGAGGCTGATTACACAGAGTAGGCACCCCATCTGAGGAACCACTCTGGCACTGCACTTGATAGCCTAGCTGTATTTTGGGTGCCCTTGATACTGCAGAAAAAAAAAAAAAAAAAAAGCAAGCCTGAGCATTTTCAAGGATCTACAGTGCTAATGGAGGCAGGCAGAGTTGAGGTGGTAGCCTCTCCTGCCCTTTGAGTTGGCCACTTTCCCTGCGATGGGCTCTGGCCCTGGGAGCATCCCTCTCCTTCCTCGCTCCGGCCAGACTCTGCTGCTGAGACCCTCCTGCAGGTTTTGGCCCTTCACCACTGGTGAGCACTTGGCATGACTGGTGCCAGGTAGGTAAGAGCAGCGAGGTAAGAGCCACCGTTTTCTGACCGAGTCACGTGCTGCTGAGAGCAAGCACCAAAAATAGCCCTGCTAAGCCCCTGAGCAGTTCCACTGCCATCAGAGCAGTGAAACCCACCGTGACATTGGCCTAGGGCATGGTGCCCTGCAGGCAGCACGGCCTCAGCACCTGCTGAAGTGCTAATTGCACTCCCAGACCCAGTCTGTGCTCTGAGCAGTGATTTCCTTGCTAAGGGATGCTTAAAATCCTGGGCAGCTAATTAACTTACAGCCAGGGGAATTTAACAAAGCAGGGTCAGGAGCTGACAGATGCTAAGCGACATTTCTGAAAGCACTTATTTCTCACTCACTGAGATGCCTACGTCTCTTCCCAAGCCAGGTCTTTGGGCACTAACCCTGGCTAACGCTGCTGGCTGATGTGCAGATAGCGGCTTCAGTGAGCAGAGCTGCCCGAGGAGGCTCTCCAGGGGCCCTGAGTGGGTGGGATGCCCTGGGATTTCTGTGTGTGAGGAGGTTTCGTGGTGCAAGGCTGGCATTTGGGGTTTTGAGAAGCACAAAACTGGATTTCTAATGCCAGGAAGGGAGGTAGTTTGGAAGATGACGGTTTATGTGACTGTTTCCTTAAACCTTTCCTTTACACAGTGGAAAAAAAAACAAAATGTGGAAAACTTGAGCGAGCTGGAATCACAGGCCAAAACACAGCGTGCCCTCTTTCCCCCAGCGCTGCTTCTCGGACGGGGCAGCACGCATGTGCGTCTGCCCACGAGCCAGACTTACAGAAGTATTTACTGTAGTCAAGGGAAAAAGGGGCAGAGTTTCTTCCCAGAAGTGTTTTGCTTGTGAGACTGTTATGATCCTGTGACACGGGACTGCGGCTGCTGAGTTATGGGAAGTTGTGGTGGAGAAATGTCGCTCCGGGGAGCTGGGAAAGGTTTATCCTTGCATCCCTCTCATCTCCTTTTGAGACCCAGTGGTTCCTGCGTGCCTCGCTGGGAATCTCTCTGCCCCCCACCACGTCCCCTTTACCATAAACTGAAGGAAAGTCTCATCATCTTCAGCCAGAAATTCGTCATAGGAGAACTCGAGCACCTGAGGAGGAGGAGGTAAGGTGGGCGATCAGGAGCGCACGAGTCTGATCCAGCCGGCGAGGTTGCGTGAGGCCGAGATGGGGCTCCCACAGCCCTGTTCCCCTTCTGCAGCGCGGGGCTCCCCAGGGCTGCCCACCAACCCAGGGAGGTGAGCACCAGGGGTGCACCTCAGACGGGCACTGCCACTCTGTACCTTGCAAATCTCCTCCTGGGCTTTGAAAATCCAGGGAGTGACTTCTCCAGAAGGCAGGCGGTCCTGTAAGTTCCTGAGGGTCCTCATCTCCAGGGGAAGAGGCTGAATGGAGCCTTTTTCCAGGTAAGTCTTGCGTATCCTCACCCCTATCAAATGGCGCAGCAAGAAACTGCCTTCACCGCTGCAAGCCAGCACCACGCACAGAAAATCCTCGAGGTCATGCCACAGGTCCAGGAGACAAACCTCCACGGGCCGTTGCCTGCGCTTCAGGAACTCCCTGAAGGGCTGTCCTGCACAAGCCTCAGCACTCAGCGTCCACGCAAGGCAGCTTAAGGAGGAGGAGGCCTTGGCCGGCCTTTTCAGGGCTAGTAGGGATGGCAGTCGGACAACCGGGGTAGAGAAACACATATTGGAGAGCAATTGCTCCTCACTGAGCTCTTCCAGTTGAAGGAAGTGCTCTGTGGTGGGGCAAAAGCTTTTGGGAGAGGTATCTCCTCCGTTGTCCCCAAAGGCAGGGTTTGAAGGATGATCTGAGTGCTGAGAAATCAGTTCTGGAGTATCTTCATCCAGGTGTGATTTCTCCATGTCTGGTCTACACGTGCTCCTGCCTGGCCCTGGCTTTCTTTGTGACTGCTCCTCAAAACTAATATCTTGGCTCAGAAATATTTCCCGGGTACCTCTTTCTTCTTTGATGAGAGTCCAGATCTCCTCTTTGGCCTTCTTGCTGCAGTAGGGCCCCGATGAAGCCTGGCTCTTTTTAATATGCATTATAAAGAGTTCGCTAAAAGAGCCGACGGGCTCCTGTGAGTAGGCCTGTAATCGCTCCCGATACTCCTGCAGAAGAGGCCAGCATGATTCCTCCTTCTCCATGCTTAGCTTGCAGTGAATGAAGAAATTAGGGAGCCAGTAATTCTGAATCTTGAGCAGGGCCAGTGTCTGCATCTTGCTCAGGGTCTCCCTCCCAGTGCTGGTGGGCTGTGTGCGCCAGTCTCTGCTTTCCTGCACTGGAATGGACACAGAGGATTATGCGTGGCCCTATCCAGACCTGTTTGTGCCAGTGGAGCTCCCCAACCAAGCTGTATGGGTGATGCTACCCCATTTCTGCAAGGGAGCTGTAGGAAACCTAGGAGCAGCCCGAATAAGGTCAGAACCACTGGAAGGGCCCAGCTCGTCGCTGGCTCTGACGCTTCTTACCCATGGGTGTCCTGCAGAGAGCGAGAACTCTGGAGCCTTCCCGCAGGTGCGTGGCCTTCAGCATGTGCAATAAGGACAGGTAGAGCTTCCTCTGTGTCGCGTCTGACTTATCGAGGCCCAGGATCCTTTCAGTCGTGAGCCAGAACTTGGTTAGCTCTTCCCCTGTGGATCAGACGGACAGAGTGAGATGGCGGGAGGGAGTGCCTGAAAACCTTGCAGATTAGCAAAGTATCCTTCACTTTAAAGCACAAGGAAAGAAGCTGAGGGAGCAATGCAGAGAAGAGCCAAGGCAGTCTTGCAGTACATGAGCTGCAGCTCTGCTCTTGGTTTGTCTTCCAGAGCAGTGTCCAAGATAGCGTTTTCTCGCATCTCACCAGTGCTTATCCAGCCCACCAGCTCTGTGCTCGTATCCCACCGGAGAGGCCACCAGTGCCCACCTGCCAGGCCTTGGACAAAGGCTCGGAAGCGCCACATGCCCCGGCTCCCGCTGATGCACTTTTCCAGCAGCCACTGGTCAGCCCTCTGCCAGTTCAGCAGTTTTGCTGTGGAAGAGAGAGTGAAAAGCACGGAGTCAGACGGGTGCACGCAGGGACAGCCCCCGGGCAAGTCCTCCAGCCTCACCAGCATCCTCTAGTGCCCCCCCGGCACAGTCTCTGCTGCCGGAGTGAGCAGTGCTACAAGGCAGCAGCCCAGGGAGTCATGTGGAAATGGGAGTTTTGGACAGGGTTGTGGTTATAAGATGTAGTGGGACCTGCTCATGCCCATGATAACTTGCCCAGCTACTCCATCCTGCCTCTTCCCCTTGCAAATTTCCATCTGTTTTGTCTGCACTTGGGAGTCCCTCTCAGATGCCTTCATCCTGATGGTAAAACCAGCTGAAGAAGCAGCAGCAATGTATCCAAAAAAAAAAACCCACTGGCCTTGAAAAATTGCTCCTTTTCCTGATATGACTTGCTGAGTCTAAGTCTTTGCACAACATCATAGCTCAATGAGTAACTGTAACCATGCTTGAGTTGCAGCAAAGACTTTTGGGACTAAGTCTCTGAGCGTGATTCAGGTTTTCAGTTGGTGGGACGGTGCGTGGGGTAGGTCAGCAGGGTGTTTTACCACCACAGGGCACACATTAACAAGAGGAATGCAACCCAGCGAAGCGCTGGAGCTGTGGGTGCCTTGCCTGCCAGCAGACTGAAAGAGCCATAATCCGCGCTTCCCACCCGTAGATACCCGCTGCTAATATCATACACAGATTTTCCATGTACTGAAAAGATGAGCTGAATTTGGGCTGAAATCCTTCTCTACTCGTGAGGAGATTGGCGGGGACTGCTGCGAATGTGCAGGGCCAGAGTCTTCCAGCTGCCGGTGTTGGACATACGGCCCCTGCGGTTACGCCAGCAGAGAGACCACGGTGCCTTTCTGTCCTGAGCTTCGGAGGTCGTCCCCCTCTGCCAAGTCCCAGTGCACTCGGCGGGCAGCAGACGGCGACAGCCGCAGCGCAAGGGAGCCCTGCGGAGCGGCAAAGCCGCCCCGCGCGCGGGGTTGCTCCCATCTCCTCGGTGCCGCTATGACTCACCTGCTTCCTCCGACCGAATGAATCCGAGGAGCTTCTGGCAGAGGACGAAGTGGAGGCACAAGCTGGATCTGCAGAAGTGAGGCAGCCGGTGCTTCTCCAGCCACGCCAGTAAGCCCGGCAGACTGGGATCCTGCGTGGCACCCCGAGGGGAGGAAGAGGAGGCTGTGAGAAAGGAGCCATCTCTTGCCCAAGGATTGGAGGGGGGTGAGTAATGGGCTCGTGCCATGGGGGGAGGGAGGCAGGCAAGGTGCCCTGTGGCTAAACAGCAGCGCAAGACATCCCCTGCACTGGAGGAAGACGGGGACGTTAGAGCTGTTGCTTCTGCCGCATCCCCGCGAGGCTGGATTGCTGCCTCTCCCCTCTCATGCCTCCTGCCTCATCCCTCCTCTGTCCCCCCAGGATCCCTGCCCCGTGAGGGCGGTATCTTCTCACCAGGTGGCTCGGTAGCTCTGGCCACAGGTCCCACTGGCCAGTGCTGCTGATGTAAATGGGCGTCTGACCAAAAATCTGTATCAAAAGAAAAGAGGAGAGCTGAAAGAGAGGAAGGTTGGCAGGAGAGCCTAGATTCCAGCTGCTCTAGCTAGTCCCCTACATGGAAAAGGGTATTGTCTTCCCTTTTTTGACCTTTTAGACCCCACTACCTCTTCAAAGTTGAGTGCCTCTTATTTTTGTGGCTCACCAGCCTGAAAGTCGTGTACCCCAAATTTCCTGGGGTCTCTACCCCCAAGGAAGCCTGAAAATCCACCTGAGAAAAGTTCAGAAATGTCGCGGGCTTTATGGTGAGGAGTGAACTTACAGGAAGGCTCAGAAATGTGTTGAAAAAGTCGACAAACACATCGTCTTGCAGCAGAACGCCCATGTTCGTAGAGGCTATGGTTGCTAGGGGAAGAAGAGAAAATTACCTGGGATTTGTTGCCAGGCATGACAAAACACGTGAACCAAAAGAACAGCTTCGAGAAGCTGGAATGGCTGTGCAGGATACGTGGTGTGGGCTTGCCCTCTGTGCGCAGGGGAGGCTTTGGATCTGAGGCAGCCCCTGAAACGCTTTAGCTCAGACTGCATCAGCTCCAGGCTTTGCTCCACTGTAAGCCAGAGGGTGCCCAGTAGGATTATTTAGAATGATGTAAAGCTGCTCTCTCAGAGAAACGTCGGTGGGACAGCATAAAGAAGGCCCCGTGGCTGGGAGGAGATGGAGCCACGCTCCAGACCTCGGGAGCAAGCGTGAGGAGGAAAAGGTTGCTGTGCTCTGGTGCAGCTACTCCAGCCTCTCTGCCTCGGTGTGTTGATGTCCTGAAAGCTCCTCTGCAAGTGGCACTAAGCTCCTGAAACGCACCAAGCATTGCCAGGCTGGAGGCAGGCTGTGGTTCTGGTTAGAGTGACAGGGCCTTGCTGCAGACACCCCGTCTACCTAGGATCCCAAAGTCAGGATTAGCAGTACCCAAGGCTTTCTGGATTTGTAGTACCCAAGACTTTCTGTTATCCTGTGAAGTTTAATTCATTTCCGAGTGATAGGATGCAAGGGGGCAGATGGGCATGCAAATGATGCAGGCTACTGGTGGAAGGATGCCCTTGAACCTTAAAAATATCCATTTTGGTGAAGGCACAGTTGTGTCACAGACA
Organism: Nothocercus julius; assembly: GCA_013398735.1. Classification (NCBI taxonomy): domain Eukaryota; kingdom Metazoa; phylum Chordata; class Aves; order Tinamiformes; family Tinamidae; genus Nothocercus; species Nothocercus julius. The sequence goes on along the minus strand of VZSV01000431.1, from coordinate 1,088 downwards.
GGACCTAGGTTTCTGAATCCTAAAACTTGACTTTTTCCTGCTGGGAGGGGCTTGGAGAAGCCAGAACCTCCAGAAAAGGCAACTCACCGGTGGCAGTCATGTTGCCGCGCTCGAGGGAGTGCTCTTTACAGAGCACGTTCTAGAGCACGGCTCTGCTTTGTGACGTGCTTGTCCTGCTGCCGCTGCCAGGCCCCGTCCTCCCCGCAGCGCGGGCTTGGCCGTCCTTCTGCTGGGTTCTCAAGGAAATGTCTCATCTTTGTAATTACCCGCCCTGCAAGCACTCCTGGACAGTCCCAAATGAAAGCTCTTCTTCAGCTTGTAATGATGGGGGCAATTTCTGGATCTTCACATCAGGTTCTTGGTGACACCTTGTGATGGTGTGTGGCTGGTATCAGTGTGTTTGCTCAGGTGGTGACCAAAGTTTCCCAAGAGACACTCCTAAGTGCACCCTGGAAAAGAGAAACCCCAGCTCCCTCTTCTGTTGTCCTGGTTCAGCTCGGCCGGGACCAAGAGCCCTAACCTAAGGGACTCCAGCAGGAAGAGGGGAAAGGAAGAACTGCATCTTTCCCTTTTGGCAGTGATGACCTCTTTCCTCACTTGGGTAAGGAATCTGCTCCCCATGGAGGTATTTGATCCTCCTGATTTGTAGTGCCAGATCTGGCAGCGATGCTGCAGCAAGCTGGAGAGGCACAGGCCATGTGAGCAAGGAGCTGTGCCCAGGGCTGTGTTGCAGCAGTAATCTGTGACTTCTGGATGCAGTAGCTGGGCTCAAGTCTATGTGGAGAAGAAGTGGCACTGGGCTGGGCTGGCGGAGAGAGAGCGTGCTTTGGTGCGGCCTCCTGGGGCCTCCGTGCGCACGTGGCCTCGGGGGCCCTGCGGGCTTTGGTGCGGCCTCCCGGAACCTCCATGCGCACGTGTCCTCTTGGGCCCTGCGGGCTTTGGTGCGGCCTCCCGGGGCCTCCGTGCGCACGTGGCCTTGGGGGCCCTGCGGGCTTTGGTGCGGCCTCCCGGGGCCTCCGTGCGCACGTGTCCTTGGGGGCCCTGCGGGCTTTGGTGCGGCCTTGAGGGGCCTCCGTGCGCACGTGGCC
>VZSV01000430.1:162602-184830 GCA_013398735.1 Nothocercus julius | reverse complement strand
TGGCCCTCTGCTACCTCCATTCCATCTCACAGCCCTTGCCTTTAGCGCAGGTGCCCAAGCCCAATGCACAAGTCTTTCGATTATCAAAGTTAGCACACAGGATCTCTAGAGAGCGGCCAGAAAGACCTCCCACAGAAGGGTGTGTGCGCCCCAAGCCTGTGTAAACTGGGATGCTGCAGGACCATTTGAACGTCTCCAAACCCAGACACTCCCTTTGGGGTTGGGAGACATGGGAATGCTTTTGGGTTTTTTTGCGAAAAAAAATAAAAAAATAAAAGGCTCTGGAGGCACTGGAAGAAGTGCAAGGTTCTCATAAGGCTGGTATGATGGCATTGTCAGAGAATTTTGCGGAGGAGATGGGCTGTGGGAGCCATGCTATCTGGCATATTTGACATGTTGTAATGCAGTGGATAAATAGTGGATTGCACACAGTCACCCTTGACCTAGACACAGTCCCCGATAGCATCCGAGGGTTCTGCACATACACCAAGTCAAAAAATGGGCTGCCAGTGCTTTTTTTGTGATGCAACAGTGATTTTTCCAACCAAAATTAGGAAGGGAAATCCAGATTTCTCATGATTCTGTCTTTTACTGCCTTTATGTTGCAGGGAACTGGCTTGAAGAGAACCGCGCTGCCAATGCTTGCTCATTTTATTTATTTATTTTATTATTATTACAATTATCTTGGTCTCAGAGACCTTCTATTATAGGGAGGGAACATATGCCATTCACTGATGTTGTGACAATGATGAATACACTATACTTAAACACATCAGTTGATCACAAAATAAATAAAAGAGTAGAACATGCTGAGTTCATGAGTTTAAGCCTGGAGAGAGGAAGACTTGCCCTGGGTAGAGAAAGTTTGGTTCAGAGAGCACCTAAGGAAACTTGATACCCACAAATGCATGGGCCCTGATGGGATGCACCCCAGAGCTGGTGGATGTCATAGCTAAGCCGCTCTCCATCATCTTGGAAAGGTCCTGGAGAACGGGTGAGGTGCTGGAGGACTGGAAGAAATCCAATGTCACGCCAGTCTTTAAAAATGGCAAGGAGGAGGACCCAGGCAACTACAGGCCAGTGAGCCTCACCTCCATCCCTGGAAAGGTGATGGAACAGCTCATCCTGGCAGTTGTCTCCAGGCATGTGGAGGACAAGAAGGTGCTCAGGAGTAGTCAGCATGGATTCACCAAGGGGAAATCGTCCTTGACTAACCTGATCGCCTTCTATGATGGAATGATTGGCTGGATAGATGAGGGGAGAGCAGTGGAGGTCATCTATCTCGACTTCAGCAAGGCTTTTGACACCTTCCCTCACAGCATCCTTCTGGGCTATCCCTCCAGAAGTATGGGATAGATGAGTGGACAGTGAGGTGGATTAACAACTGTCTGGATGGCAGAGCCCAGAGGGTGGTGATCAGTGGTGCAGAGTCTAGTTGGAGGCCTGTAGTTAGGGTTGTCCCCCAGGGGTCAGTCCTCGGCCCAGTCCTGTTCAATTTATTCATCAATGACCTGGATGGAGGCACAGAGTGCTCCCTCAGCAAGTTTGCTGATGATACCAAACTGGGAGGAGTAGCCAACAGCCCAGAGGGCTGTGCTGNGTGCTGCCATCCAGAGGGACCTGGACAGACTGGATAACTGGGCAATGAGAAATCTTACGAAATTCAACAAATACAAATGCAAGGTCCTGCACTTGGGGAGGAATAACCGCAGACACCAGTACAGGCTGGGGACCGACCTGCTGGAGAGCAGCTCTGCAGAGAGGGACCTGGGCGTCATGGTGGACGACAAGTTGCCCATGAGGCAGCAGTGTGCCTTCGTGGCCACCCAAGAAGGCCAAGGGGATCCTGGGGTGCATTAAGAAGAGCGTCTCCAGCAGGTCAAGGGAGATGATCCTGCCCCTCTCCTCAGCCCTGGTGAGGCCACATCTGGAGCACTGTGTCCAGTTCTGGGCTCCCCAGTTCAAGAGGGATGTGCAACTGCTGGAGAGAGTCCAGCGCAGGGCTACAGGAATGATCAGGGACCTGGAACATCTGCCCTGTGAGGAAAGGCTGAGAGAGCTGGGCCTGTTCAGCCTGGAGAAGAGAAGGCTGAGAGGAGACCTGATCAGTGTCTATAAGTACCTCAAGAGAGGGAGTGAGGAGGATGGTGCTGGCCTCTTTTCAGTGGTGGCCGCTGATAGGACTAGAGGAAATGGCCACAAACTGAAGCACCAGAAGTTCCACAGGGACTTAAGGAAAGATTTCTTGATAGTGAGGGTGACAGAGCATTGGAACAGGCTGCCAGGAGAGGCTGTGGAGTCTCCTTCCCTGGAGATCTTCAAAACTGGCTTGGACGCAGTGCTGTGCCACATGCTCTAGGTGACCCTGTGTGTGCAGAGGGGTTGGATTAGATGATTCCAACCTTAAGCATTCTATGATTCTCTGATTCTATGAGTTTCCCCCTCCCTCCTGAGGTGGTGGATGGGGAATTAACTGATAGCACTTCTTGTGGAAGTTCACCCTGTTTATAGTCTATTTCTCTAAACCCAATAAGCAACTTTTTACTGCCACATGGCCCACTATTTCTTGCTATGGTCCTTGTTTCTTGATTGAAGGGACTACCTAAATCTTCCTTTGCTCCCTGGCTCTACTGAAACAAAAGCTAGTTTTCATTACTTAGTAAACCTGGGAGCATTACAGAAACTTGTGCTCATCATAGTCCCTATCTGGACACAGATGGGACACCAAACAGGCTTGGTCTGTTTTTTTTCCTGACTTACTCCATTCCAGTAAAGACATTTCTGTAAGACTCAGAGCTGTGCTCACCACCCCAGGGGCTCTTGCACATGACCTGGCAGATTTTCCTATTCCGGTAGCTCTTCAGCAAAGCATGCACCATACAACTCCATGCTCCCAAACACCCTTCATCTGCTCCCAGGGAGCCCCTTGCATTGGTCTCAGAACCATGATTTTCTACTCCCTTCAGATGAGGCTACAGTCATACATTAAGGAAGCACTGAATGAGCATTTTCTCTCACATAGCTGAGAGGGACAAAATTCCTTTCCTCTCTCCTGCTTTGTCCATACTTGCTCAATCCCTTTCATACGGTACATTTACTCCTCTTCTATTTAGAGATTACTAGTGGTCATCTGAATGTTCCATGAAGTACTTCCACAGAATGAATATTATGGATAATATGAAAACTACTTTATGCCATAGTCATTGAGGCATATAAACAATATCGGTAACTTTGGGATTGACCTTTGGATATTTTGCGATGGGAGAGGGGTTGGGTTTTTTATTTTGTTTTTGTCTTCTATTTAAATGAAATTACTGAAAAACATAACATATCTGTAATCTCAGCCTTCTTACATAAATATTGAAAAAGTGTTGTCTATCAGCTCTATGAACAAGATAGAGAATGGTCTCTTTCTCAGCTCTTTAGAAGCTCGGCATGGAAAATGGAACTGCAAGGCCTTATAAAAACAAACTTATCAGTAGCCTTCAGGGTACTGCAAGTTAACGAGCTGTCTATTTATTGGTAATAGCTGTGCAGTTTCCAAGTGGCTGTAGAAAGTCATGCTGATGTCTAGTTGCCATATTAAAGTCTTGCAGCCTCAGTGCCCCAATCCATTCTGAGATATTTCCATATTTTCTCCAAGACAGTGCTTCTTTTGCCATCTCAAAGTGGCATTGTGCATATTGCAGCTCTTGAAATAGTTTCTCTTGAAACAGCTATTTGTTACTCCTTGTACTTGTCTCCCTCCCTGTCCTCGTATTTATTCTAATTTTCTGCCTAATGCGGTGGAAGGTGAGGATGCTGTAGTTACAGAGATTATAGCAATGTGGCTTGACTCTAGGCTCTCAGATACTCCACTCCATACTTCAGTGACATCTCAGACACATCTGTTTAAGCATCTGTATATTCTCCATAAATAGCAATGAAGGAGGAAGCAGTTTGTCAATGACTGCTTACTTGCAGTATACAGATAGCACCAGCTACTCTAAAAATGAGGTGATAGCAGGCGAGGATGTGTAAATTATCACATTCCTATGCAGATAATTATGCCATATCATCCTATGTATCTATGGTTCCTTTATTTCCTTCACCTTGTTTCTTTTCTCTTCCAACATGTGTTTGTTCAAGCTTCTTGTTAGATGCCCTCGATTTGTGGCTATGTTGGTCCACTAGAGAACAATATTTCATCCCAAATGTTCATCTTCTGCTCCAAAGCCTATGCCTCCGCTGGGCCAGTGGAATGGTTATCTATCTTGTTATCTCTATCAGTTCTGACACACAGGAAGCCTGAAATACAGCAGTTGCTGTTGTGGTGGGAATCCTTTCCCGGAATTGGCGGATGACTAGGTCTAACTCCAATGATTTCACCTCCAGCCTCTTCACTATCTGCTGCCTTCATCTTTTAACAAGTCAAGCTTGTCAGTTCTGAATGAGAAAACTCTTTCCTCATCCAGCTATGAAGTATGAATTGTCTCTGATCCACTATGTAATGTAGATAGGCTCTGAAAAGGAGTTGCTGCTTTATTCTAAGAATTCATGGGAAGATGTATCAAAAATATAGTAAAAATACTTCCCAATGGACCTAAAACAAATTTGTAAATCTCAGGGCTTCTCTGTGCTTCTGCCTGCTTCTTTCTTCCTTTATAAGCTCTAGAGAAGAAGCCAGGACTGATATAAGTGATGACACCATTACTTTGCTGTGAATTTTCCCCAACTGAAATATTACCAATTTAAGGAAAGATGACCTTAATATCTTTCAGTTGCACAGGCTTGCTTTTCCTTGTTGACTAAAGTATTAAATAACTTGGAATCTTCTATAAGAGACAAGAAAAGAAAAGAAAAGAAAAGGAAAGGAAAGGAAAGGAAAGGAAAGGAAAGGAAAGGAAAGGAAAGGAAAGGAAAGGAAAGGAAAGGAAAGGAAAGGAAAGNAAGGAAAGGAAAGGAAAGGAAAGGAAAGGAAAGGAAAGGAAAGGAAAGGAAAGGAAAGGAAAGGAAAGGAAAGGAAAGGAAAGAAAAGAAAAGAAAAGAAAAGAAAAGAAAAGAAAAGAAAAGAAAAGAAAAGAAAACTGTCTTTTCCTTCTTCATTACCTTCATTCTTTTGGATTTCTCATCTGTAAAGCCTTTGCTTTTACCTGGCTATAGATACACAATAAAATGTGACAAGACTGCTCTCTGTTGGGACTTCTTGAAAATTACCTTGTGGAAGTAACATTAGAGCCATCACCCAGAAACATTCTTTCAAAATTAAATAAAAATCGTGGAGGAGATATGCTTGTTCCATGGAGAAACATCCTAAATGAAAGACACCACATATGAGAGGGCTTGTAAGTGACACTAAGGATCCTGACTGAGCTTAAGACTGGAGAAGGAGACAAACTAATCTTAAAATGATTGGAATGGAGTGGCTTTAGACCCTGAAAAAAACTGCTATGAGTTCAGGAGCAGACAGAGAGCAAACAGGCAAATATCATTGCATAGGCAGATCCAGACTGACAAATAAAAAACTAAATGTATTTTTAAATAATTCCATCTAGACAAAGACATGCCTATAATTAGGGACGTGAGCATACAATTTTGCTGATGTAGAATACAGAGTATTGGAGGGCAAGATGAGATTATCTGTACAATATTTTCAATGGTCTTCTGCAGTTCTATCGTAAGTGTTACACTTTGGTCTGGCTTTCTCGTCCTCTTCCCGACAGCCATAACTGCTGTTCCCAGATGAACAGGACAGATCATAACTTATAGGATCTTCTGTGATATAATTTTTTTTAACCTAGCAGAAGAGTTGCCTTGTTTCAAAGAATTTTATTTGTAACTCTTTTTTTGTTTTTTTAATCAAGACAGTTTGAAGTGAAACCATTCAAGATCATTATGAACAGCATTCCTGCTGCCGGTACTCTTTCATGTGGCTGACTATGTACTGAATTTTTATTTGAGAAGAACAGACCAGGATGGCATGACTCTGCCTCAAACAATTGGATTTGTGACTGTCCTTCCCTGTATTGTCTCAGTGTGTGCTAGGGCTCACAGTCCCACTGGCACAAATCTTTCCTTCTTGAATGTTACAGCATGACTGTACCGTGGACAGATCTATGGGGAAGAATGAAATTGTGTGTTTGCATTCAGTTATGATGTATGGGAGGGAAATATAGTATGCTATAACCTGTCACCTCTACTCCCCACACCCTTTGGACAGTCTATATAATGAAGGCACACTCTTACATCTAGATGAGGCTTTTCCATAGGTGGTACCAAGGGGCACCTGGAGAAGCTTGTATTTCTGCTTTGTGGAGCAGGACATGCAAAGGAATAAAGTCTCAAGAACTCAGCATCTTATTTGCCCCCCTTTTGGTGCATCTGTGACAGGTGCAGAACAGACCAAAGAGGATATTCATGATCAGATGAGAATGCAAAAGAAGCTGCAATCTGCAGTAAGCAAATATCCCCAAGTACAAACCAGCTACTATAGGCTAGAGCTCTGACTGCTTATGATCCCTGAGGCAGAAAGAAAAGGAATGGGAAGAAGAGCAGCATGAACTCTGTCCTGAAGATACCAAGTGAAAAAATAACCATATATAAAAGCAGCTAATACAATTTTTAAAATATATCGCTGCCTTTATACATATAAAAAAAGTATTCCCATTGGGACTATAAATTCAGGGATAATGGATACACTAAGAAGTAATCAAATTATCATACAGAAACATACAGCACTTCCTCCAGCGATGGTGGAGGAAGGAAGTGGCTTGCGGTTTCCAAGGCAATCTTTCATGGTCGCTGTGTGACAAAATGGGAGGGCGGAGCTATGCATTAGATTGTTTTTGTATGAGGTTGCATCATTGTGGGGACAGGGGACTCACAGTGCTACATTTCCCCAGAAGGCCTTTACAAAAAAACCCTATGTGTTTAAGCATCATGGGAAATCATGCTGACAGATGTAGAGCACTCTGCAGCATCATGGTCATGCGCTATCTTGGTTTCTTGTGTGAGATTTACTGTTATGGGAATCTCTTCTCTTTTCTTCCATCATCTGAACCTAGAAGTCTATCCTCTCTGAAAACAAGGCAGAAGATTCTGGGATGACCTCAAAATAATTTTTCAGAAAACCAGGTCAGTTGGAGAAGTATCTAAAACCTGTAGGTGCATGTGAATGAGACAACATTTTACTGTTGCAATAATGTTTTGCTAAAAAGCGAAAAATGATTCTTTATTGGTGAACTGTTACAAAAAGAGTTCTGAAATGCTGAAATGTAGCCAGTGCCTGTCAGAGTGATGCTTTTTGCATCAGCTTACAAAAAAGAGGCACTAAGTGTAAAACAGTGTTGGACCTTAAATAAGCCTCCAGTGTCCACGGGCTGAATGTCATACCTGTCAGTTCATCATTGATCATTCTCCACACTGCCTCACCCCTGTTCTTCCTAATGGATATCAAGGATTTGTCTTAGACTGTCTGACCAACTCTTCTGGGCTCTCTTTGTGTGTATTACTTCTAAACTATTAGTGAATTGGACAGGGTTCTGCATGAGTGTTCAAGATGACTGACCTGCCAGTGAAGAGAAAACAGATGAGTTTTAATTCTTTGCTACAATGGTGAACCTCCCATATGAACAGAGTGCGTGACCATGACAGCCAGAAAGCAAGTAATATTTACTTGGCAAGGCTAAAGAATGGAAGGATTCCTAGTGTTTAGAGGCTGACTAAGAAAGCTCAAGTTATAAAGAAATTATATTTTGATACACTGACAGCCTCTACCAATTTGTGTCCTTCTGAAATGTTTCTACTGCAAGTGTGTAATATCAGATGGTATCAATGGGAGAATATGGAGATTAGAGAATAGTTGTGAAACAAGTTAAGATGAAACACAGACAATAAAAATAAATATCAATAAATTCTGAAAAATGCTCTTGTAAGCTTCTGCTTACTGAAGTCACCTGCAGTTCATCCATTTTCTTTGCTTATGATATAACACTGTCACTGTGAACAATAAGGTCATGGTGACTTTCGGCAACAGCACAAAGCTTACAGTGATGGCTAAGAAATCTTTGTTTTCTTTTTTAAACAACTTGAGACCCATAACTTTTCTTTAGAGAGCTTGTTTTATATTTATCACCTCTTTCATTATTAAACTGGTGTTTCTCTGATAGGCCAATAACCTAATCTACTTTGGAGAATAGAGTAATCTAGGTACTTTAGGTAAAACTATACTGTTGTTTGGAGAACTGAATGAATGCATTTTCTGTGAGTAAAGACCTGTCTATAAAAATAATGAGCATGAGGAGTGGATTGAAAAACATATGCAAATAATAAGTATAACTTCTTTATAAATCAACATCTGAAAAAAGTCTAAAAGTATAACCTTCCCCCATAGTTCTACTTCTTCTGGGGCAGCAAGTAATTAAGGACAGGTCACTGAAGAGCTCTCTGTCTGGAAAGGACTGAATTACAGTCACGCTTTGGTCGAGAAGACAAAATCAAGAATTTATAACTAAAATTACTTTGGATTATCTAAGGTTAAACTAAAGCATATTTTATCAGAAAACTGAGGAAGGCAAATATTCATACCAAACAGTAATTTTAATTGTCAAAACAAAAGCAAAAAACAAAAACCACTCAGCTTTATTGTAAGTAATGCAATTGTATCTCTTTATTTAATTCATAGTTGTTCTCTATCTTCTGCACACCATGGAAAGTTTCCACAAAACAAGCTGTTCTGTCTTCTTCTAAGACCCTGATAATTGATGATGATCTGTATTTCTCATTGTATTGTCCCTGCAGACAGAAGAATTGGTGCTCAGACTCTTCTACCTAACACTTTCATTGGAAAGTAAAATGCTTAGATAAATCATAGAACTCAGTCTCTACAGCAAAAATTGAGACTCCTGTAATACTTTACAGTGATCAGTATATTTTTTGAGATAGAGTGTGACTCCAAGGTGCCTGAGCTAATGAAAATCAAGACACTGACTCCTCATTAACCATAGCCAGTTGTGCAGCTAAGTAAAATATTCATAACTAAGAGACCAGATAGAATAAAAGCAATTCAAAAAAGGCCAAAGGGAAGGATGTTTCAGGATTAAAAAAAGACATTTATTTTACAAAGGTTACATGAGGTTGATACAGCTTAAGGAAATGAAGGTCTCCATCTAAAAATAGGCAAAGAAAATTATTCTGCCTTATATAGGAAATATTTTCTGATAATGCATCTACATATATCTCCTCTAAAGAAGGATCTCCTTCACCTAGTCAGACACACAGATATGATAGTAGTCCTTTATATACCTTTCCCTTTCCTTAAGGAACTCTAAATTAATGTCTTTGTGCTTTGCCTTTTGCTGGTACTGCATGACCTGAGGTTTGGTCCACAGATCATCAGCTGTGACCTCTGACAGCCTCAGAGTACTAAAAGTGGAGGACAGGTTTTCCTGAAGCTGCAAAATAGCGTGAGTAACGAAAGACTGTACTTTGGCAGCAGGACAAAACTCACAGTCCTAGGAGAGAGAGAAGTCAGATCTCGATGGTTTATGTGATACTTTTTGGAGAGGGGGGCAGAAAGAGCATTCTCAATTAGCTAATTAACTGACTAGGACTAATAAGGATTTTTCACTCAGCCATAAGGATAGAGCTTATGCTTTAGTGATTATTTATTAGAAAGAATGTTAGCCATGGGTTGGTATGGAAATGTAGAGTTTAAAGGCCCTTTTTTTTAAAAAAAGATGCTTGTATCCTTTGTCTTATGATATTCTGTCTTCCTTGACTGGTAACCTCATGGTGGGAGAAAGGAAGAAATAATTCTGTTTCATCCCAACATCTGTCTCTGTAAAAAAAAAAAAAAAAAAAAAAAAAAGCATAGGTTAGGAATGAAATATCTTCCAAGTTTGGGCTGTTCTGCCTCACTGTGTAACAATGGAGCAATATTTCAGAGGCAGGAGCAGACTCACAGTTCCAAGAAAGGATTCTTGTGGCTGTTGGACCACGCAGAAAAGGAACAGTCTTGGTATTTTACTCCTCTCTCTGTAGCTGATGGGCAGGCTGCCCAAAGTTCCTGTGTGACACTGGCTCCCTCCAGCATTCTTTTTCATTTTCTTTGTTTCTGATTCTCAAAACATCTGTGTTCTCATTTTTCTCAGTGAACTTTTCTCTCTCTTTCTCTCTCTCTCTTTCTCTCTCTCTGCTCTCTCTCGCTTCTTCCTCCTACCTCCTCCTTCCTCCTACCTCCCAGAAGGGAAATATCCCTACCTATGCCAAGTGGCTGCTGTTTTGGAATCACAGGAGAAAACAACCTTTTCCTTCTGTCACTGTCAGATCTGAGAGCAAACTGTAGAAATACACATTAGGATCTGGTCCCGGTCCCTCCTCCCTCCTGCCCCGCCCCTCCCCCTCTTCCTACTTTTGGGAACTAGATGGCTAACAAAAAGCATAAGGAGGTGTACAGCTATGCTTTATCACTTCACCCCTTGTCTTTGGAGTTGGCACTGTGCTCAGAGTTGAAGGTAAGCAGCTGTGATTTACCTATGTGCTCTATCGGAAGGATATTTGAAATTTTGCTTTTCATTAATGATAGGTAGCTTTTAGAGAGATGGTTTTCGAATGAAAGTAGAAGTGAAAAGTAACAGGAAACCATGAAACCTACCTTGCCGTGATGGTAATGCAATAACTGCTATACCTTTCCTCTTAGATATTGGAAGAATGCAAAAGGACACGCATGAACTTATGATTAAGAGTCATTAAACATTTTGCATGTGTCTGCTAGGACCAGTGTGAGAGATCAGAACAGAATGGACTAATACACTGATAATTCTTTTATGATTGTTTTGGTTTTTACTTGCATCAGTCTCCTTGTTCCATATCAAGCATGCTCTTCTTTTTTCTGTCTTTCTTTGTCTTTTTAACACTTTTGTTGTACTGGCTGCCTTTTTCTCCTGTCTTCCTCTGTCTTCTTTTTTCTTTTAGTCAGTTAAATCCCTTAGTATTCTGTTTTTTTCCTTCTTATCTCTTTCCATATCTTTGTTTATTAGCTATTGTAACTATGAGCCAATGAAGTTACATCAGACAAAAGATTAAAAATCATAAAACCAAGCATTAGAAGGGAGCAGTAAATGTGAATAAACTCTGCTCATATTCTTTGGGAAGAAAACAAAGCAGTGCAAAACTTTCTAGCTAGTTACCTCCAGCACTGTCTAGATACCTTTTTTTTTTTTTCCCAAGGATCGTGTGAGCACACATGTTTTCACAGAAGGGTCCCAAAATTCTTTACAAAATAAGTACTACAAATTTAATTATTGTTAACAGCTGAAAGGTAACACCAGTGCTTAATGGCCAAAATCAATGTAAGTTATACATTTCTACTGATTTATACATATCCAGTCTAGAAAAGAGGGAATGAGCAAGAAGAGCATTCCCAATTTATACTGTCTTCACTAAAAATACTAAAACAGTTTCCTCTTTGTGTAATTCTATGGTTTCTTTGCCTGCAATTATGTTTTTATGTGCATTCTGTGGTCCTGGTGGATTTATCATGCTAGACCAGTAAGAAAGGCTCTCTATCACTCAGAGGAGCTCCACAATTTAGTAATAAAATGGAAAAAAAAATGTAAGAAATATCCTACCTTGGGTCACAGCCTAATTTCTGATTAGTATCTCACTGTTTCCGTTTGTACCTTTTTGAAGTATACATATGTTGCTTTTTGTCCTATACGTAAGTATTAAAGCCTTTGACAAAAAGAATTTTTTTTTTGAGTGTATAGAATCTTGCATCATTTTGAACAGATTGGAAGCTTAAGACAAGGTTTTCAAATATGTAAAATAATCTAAATAATAAATAACATAAAGAGGGATATCATACCCTTAAAAAGGATGACAAGTTAAGATTGTAGCAGAACTTACCTCATACATGTTTAGAGCACCTACCTAAACTTTTATTTTTCAGACAGTGAGAAAAAATAATTCCTTGCATTCAAGTCATTTCTTAGATAATGATACAAGTAAGTTGTTCCCTGGCAGCATAATTTTGAACAATGCATCTTCTTACTAAATTTCCATAAATGTGTCAAAGTCCGCTGAAGATGCTTGTGCATTATAACAAGTATATTTTTTTCTGTTAGTGCAAAATCACAAATAAGAGTCCTTTAGCACGGATGCTTCACTGATTATTAGTTTGCTTAGCCTCTTATTAGCTTCCTTATTCTTCTGAGAGAAATAGCACCAGAACTTTGAACAGTCATGCATTTCTGTAGCCAGGACTTCTGAGTTTCTGTGTAATGAGTGAAAACAAAAGTTTGCAGATTCCTTGCGTCTATCTAACTAATAGATAGTTAATGGTTAATCTAATTAAATATTAACCTACATAATGGGCATTTGTGAAAAGGCCAGATATGTCAGGCATCACACAGCACAAAAAGATATGAATACAGTAGGGGATTCCTATTTTTACAATAGGACGTTCCTAGGTGAGAACTGAAACAGAGGCTCTGGGCAATGTTTCTTTCTATTCCAGAGGAGAATGATGAAATCATACCACCAGCTGCAGCCATCTTTTCACCTTCAAAGCAAGAGATACAAGAGATGTATTGAGAGACAAATCACTGAAAACTATTATAGCAGTGCTTAACCGAAAGCTTGAGACTGTTTCTGCCAACTGTTAAAAACTTTATATCCTTGTAACACGTTAGATGTGGTAAGCTAAAGAAGGGATTGGAATCCAGACAAAAACATGAACTGGCTTGGTAAACAGAGAAAGTGAAAGGGACAAGAGCTCCCCAAGACAAATGCATTCATGGATGTTCAACACTATGCAAAAGACTGAACTGAAGGAGGAAGCCCTATGCATAAAAGACAGGCCACTAGCCTGAACTCAAATACCTTGACCTACGGGAGTGAATGTTTCCTCCAGATCATGGTGCTAGCCACAGCTGTACCAAAGGCCTTGTTTGATGTGTTTTCTGTTAAGAATATGGGTGGATCTGAGAATATATGTGTACTGAGAATATATGTGTCTGAGAATATATGGGTGTACACATACCAGAATAGAAATCTTAGAAGAGAAATTGCTATCCATCCACTATTCCTATCACAGCTAGTAAATGTATTTTAGATTATATGTCACTGTGCAGTGGTGTTTTGTTCTTGCGGATATGGATACCTCATTCCTAAATTCCTCCAAGAGAGCAAATCAACACTAACCTTTGTTCATCTACTTGGGCTATTTATTTTCTACTGCTATCTATACGAAGCATTAATACTTATATCTGTCTTTTTTGCTTCCAGTCTGTCATCAGTCACCAGCCATAACTTCCTGTTTCTCATCAGATTTAAATACAAGATTGGATTGTTGAGCGGTAGTGGATGGGAGAAAAGATGTAACAATACAATTCTGGACACAGACCTATAGAAACACCTGTATCCCCAGGTGGCTTTGCAATATGATCACTCCAGCTAAGACTGTCCATTTTATGTAGTTCAGTCAGTACAAGCACCAACTCTGGCATTTTCTTAAGTTCCTCCTGAGTCACTGGGAGTAGTGCTGAGGGAAGGACTGTTTTTGTATGAAGCTCAACCATTGTGGGAACAGTGGGCAGCACAGTAATACATTTCTTTGGGAGGTCTTTACAAAAACCTTCTGGAGGTAATGAACAAATCTTGAGGCCCCTGTGGAGTATGCCCAGCAAGAACAGATGAACAAAGCGTAAAGAATCCTCTCCTATTGTTACTCAGACTCTACTTTGTGACTACACACATAAAATATCATGTTATCATCTATCAAAATCCTCATTCCTGCTCATCTTCATATGGGAGTATTTCTAGTCAAGCTGAGAGGTATTCTCTCTGCACAGAAATCAGCACATTTGTGATCATTAAAGAGTAGCCACATGGGAAACATATTGGTCCGTCTAACGCCTTTCTGCTCCCGCAGCAGGTGCTGGAAGATTCTGTTTGGATGGGAGCTGAGGAGAAATGAAAATAATATCATCATGAGAAAAAAAAAATAATTTGTAAAGCTTTACAAACACTGTTCTTGATAGAAGAAAGCGCATAGCGTATGAGAAACTTCTAGGAAGGAAGCTACCAAAAGAAATACTATCCATCCCAGCACTCCTACATTATCATTTTAATATCATGCCCAATAGGCTACTTCTTAATACGATGTTCAAGCCAGTTTCCAGTTTCTCACCAAAAAAAAAAAAAAAGGGTTTTGCATCACTTCTTTTTGGGCACCCAATTCTATGACCTACTTGATAGCAATGTTAACATTTCTTCTGCTGTCTCCTGCCATCATCAGTCAAAATCCCTGGAGTTGTCTGCCAGCATGATACTTCTCCCCATCTTTTTCACCCAGAAATTTCACATTCTTCCCTCCCCTTTTTGTTATGGGGAGGGGCATATTTTGAGATAGTCTTTGTAGCATTGTGATAAATATTCTGCAGTTCGGTCCTGGAACCCAAGTAAGAGTACTAGGTAAGTGGAAAAAAAAAATCCTACACTTTTAATAAATAAATAGTAACAGAATTTTTCTTAGAGAAAAATAGAGAGTTACTGAAAAATGGGCAGGAGTGAAGTCAGAGGAAAAAGGTGTAAGCTGGGTGATTGAATGAGTTTCAAAAACTCTGCTCTTCATTAGCACAGTTTAGTGATGGCAGAAAGGGGATAGATTCACTGCTTCTGCATTTATTTGCAAAAGATGTCTCAGGTTAAACTTTGAGAGTAAGACTGAGGAGTGAGATTAAGATACCAAAATGAGAAAAGCGATTTGCTATATAGGCAGAAAGATTCACTAGATACAGTATCTCCTGGAGCAATAGTTCAACTTCTTCAGCATATTTTTCTGTATAAGTCCAACATGTTCTAACACAGATGAGACTATAAAGGTCCTCTCTGTATATCATACAACAAACGACAGGTTTTATGTGCTCTCGATAGCTTCTAGTGGCAGATGATTCTGGTATCTCTTCAAAACACTGTGCAAACTCACCACTGATCTTCGGACAGGGTACCCAGCTGACAGTGCTAGGTAAGTGTCCCTGGGCTCTTTTGTTTTTTAACCAAGATAATATTCATCAGAGACAATGCTGACATAACTGTAAGAAAGTACTAGGGAGCTAACTTTAGAAAACAGGTTAAATAATTCATTATACTGGCTAAAGGCAACTGAGAGCAATTGCTAAATTCATGTCTAATGACCTAAAAGAGGAAAAAAAAAGTCTCTATTACTAAGTATATCTGGAAACTACAAGGTTATCTAGAGTCAGTAGGAGATCAGACAAGTTAATGTAGGGCAAAGCTATAAATGGCAATTCAATCTGTGGTCCCTGAACTTAAACCTGAAGGAGATACGAGAGTATTTTAGGAAAGTAGCCACCACACGCTTTCATTATTCTTACAGTCTTCTTTTGACATTCAATCTTCATGAATATCAGAGAACTAATGTAGGTTTAGTGAAACTTTTCAGTATGACTAGCACAGCTACTCTGACATTTTTCCTTTCTTATTCCATTAAATTTGTCTGTATGACTGGTAAGAAGGAGAAGCTTTTTTCCATGACTTGTATCTGTCATATAACCACATCCTCACACATCTGCAAGTAAAAAATGGGCTAATTTTCACTAAAATAACAGGCAGAATTCAAGAATGATAGAGTGAGATGATGTTTGCAGCTGCTTTTTCTATCACTGTGTTTGTACTCTAGAGCTGAGTTTGGTCAGCGCAGAGTGCTCTCTATGTATTTGCTCTCTAAAAATTAATTGCTTCAGCGAATAGGTTGTAAGTCACTTCTCAGTTAATGCATTTGTTTATTTGAAAAGGATATGTAAATAGGTTTAAGGGGAATCTGTCATGTCTTAATGTCATTATAATTATTTTTATGATTATTAAGGATAATGTCCTTATCATAGTCATCATTACTGTGATAAAAATATATTAATTCTAAAAGATATCTGAATGTAGAGCCCATAGAAAAGAATACCTTTTTTCCTGCTCTGTGGTTGTCATTTCTTCCATCTCTACAAAACACTACAAATAGGAGAAAATACTATACTGAGCCATCAGATTGGTGTTCTGATTTCAGCTGTTACTTAAGTAGTCTTATGGCTGGTGCAACCATAAAAAAAACTGTTTTATGAGAAACTACTTAGAAAATGCTTTTATGTGTTTCAGACTCCCAACATCTGAACATTTTTAATATCTTCTGCTAAACAATGTGATGTCTCTCAATAATGAATAAAGAGTCTTACAATTTTGTTCTTACTAAAGGAGGAAATTGGAGTTGATTTCTCTTGTTCACAGTCTCAGACAATGCAGAGTAAAAATCAATGCAGAGTAAAAATCATAGCCATGTGGACTACTACTCCCTTCCAGGTTTTAGCGAAAGAAAAAATAGCTGCACTTAAAAGAGCCACTGCCATTTGGAAGAGGGATAAGGCTGACTGATATATGAAAATGTTACAAAGAATGTTTGAAATAAAACAAAGAAATCCTACCTGAGAGAATTTTACAGCTATTTTGTTTTGAATCACTATTATGTATTTTAGCCCAGCCATGTTTAAGTTAATCTATGTACTGACAAGGTCAGTTGATGAAAGTCACAATTGCAGTCACAATTTTCGTAAGTAATTTTTCCCCCATTTAGACTAATCATAGTAAATGATCATATTGATATGTCATTTTTACTTCTGAGCATTTCAAGGAAATAGACAAATCGGTGTTAATTTGTTAAATTAATAAAAATACGGAGAAAGCTACCAAGCAAGCAGGATTAATGGAATAAAATGAAGGGATGGAAAAGGATGAGAGAACAGCAAAGAAGAAGAGACCTCACATCAGGTATAAGAATGTATAATACCCCTACAGTGAAAAAGTCGCCAGAGGCTCTACCCAATGTTCATTGATTCTGTGCTTTACTACAAGCTCTGAAAAACTCTTTTCCCTGGAATTAAATGGCTGGCAGAATGAACCAAACCTTATGATTCCCCTCTGTTCCTACATCTCTCACTGTTATACCCAAATGGAAAAAAAAGAGAACAGATGAATTAGAACTCTTTGAGGATAGTGAAATCAAAGTACAGCAACAGACTGTGCTTTTCTGAAGGCAGAGACATGGAGGGTAGTATGAATACTGTAATCCAAATTATAATCAGAAAACAAGGCAGAATATGTAATATCCAAGTGCTATCTTGATAGGTGGATACACTTTATTTTCACCATACCTTGAACTGCTACTATGCAAAAAATGGTGTTTGAAGGATTAACATATTTATCACTGGAGAGCGGCACAGAAGATGAGTAAGTAGCTTTGTTGCTGCATCATGAGGTTGTGCTCTGCCAATATTCAGTGTTTTGGAATAAAAAAAAAAAGAAGTAGCAGTTCTGGGTAAGAGGGAATCTGAGAGGAATGTGTTAAGTTGTGCAAAAGGCAAGATTCTGGGAGTACAGCCCTGGTAAATATAGAGGGAAGTCTGTGCATGCAGATAAAGGATGAAGAATAATCTCCCCACGAAAAATATAAGATGTCTCAATATATATTCTATACAGCCAGAGTAGACACTACATAGCACTATGCAGCAGAATGAAATATAAAAATATTTCCTGCTCTGTCTGGATTAAGTTTAATATAACCTATAAAGACAGTTACCTATAAAATATTTGATGAAAATGGCTGTATTCATTAAGCCTACCAAAGGAATTCTGACCAGTCTTGTGCTCACACATAGACTTGCAGAGTGATTATGGTGGAAAATGGACAGAGTGAATGCGGGGAGAGATTTGGGAATGGCAGTTTTGGAGAATCATTAAGATATTATGTACTGGAACAGATAAGGTACATTTCAGAGGAAGGACATGTCTAACTGCTCTAGGTAAGAAAAGGAAATCCAGTAAACATGAGAGTTTCTTTGAGATTCTAAAATAAAAAGAAAGGTAATTTTTGGTGGAACCTGAATCAGTAAAATGTTGTGATCTTCATTGGGATTCAACGAGAGAAGAGGAGGGGAAAAGACCGAGGCAGCATGGCATATTTAAGACCAGGTAAACAAAATGGAATAGTGGTGAAAACATAATGCTTTTGTGCATGAATGAATGAATCCATTGTGCTCTGTTTCTGGTCAAAAACAATATACTGCTGAAGAAAAACAAATCACAGTGGTAGACAGTGTAATATCATCTGTGTATTTTCTTACTGACAGCTTTTCTGCTTTCACAAAGTAGGACCCAATAGCAGTTTAAGGAAAAGATCTATTGGTCTATTTGACCAATCACAGGAAAACTGATAAAACACATTTTTATCAAATTAAATGCCGGCAACTTCACTTACAAGTGCTATTGCTCAACTACACCACAGAATATAGGAAAGGAAAACAAAAACAAACAAACAAACAAACAAACAAAAGAGATAAAATGCTAGTTTCATTGAAATGAGTGACAAATCTCCCACTAATTTCAGTTAAATGAAGTTTATACTCTGCATTTGTTAATTTCAATTTGGTTTCTGACTGCACTTGTTGGGGTCATTAAAAGTCATGATATCTTTGCTATGACATCTCTCAGCTGTCTGCCATAGGATCCATCTATTCATATTTAAATTGTTTTCACTGGTTTGCTAACAAAATAATGGGGAAAGAGGGGAGAAGGAGACAACCAAACGAGACAGAAATAAAAACAAGAAAAACTATCAGTATCCAGAAACAAAAGTTTTGTACTTACTCTGCACCTTTATATGATAAAATCTGGAAAGAGATTCTTTATATATAATCCATTAATTTCAATGAAAATAGTAATTATAGAATAAAATATTTAGAATATACTCTTTATCATGCTATATTTAGAATGTAATATAAATGTAATTGCTTTTTAGATTAAAAATCATGATCCTGCACTCTCAGTGCTAACAGTTGCATTGGATCCCAGCTTCCAATATACAGATTCAAACAAACAAAAAAATAGTCTGGATGTAAGAGGGTAAAGGAAGAAATGGAGGCTCTGGTTAATGTTTCTTTCTATTCCAGAGGAGAGTGATGAAATCATACCACCAGCTCTAGCCATCTTTTCACCATCAAAACAAGAGATACAACAGAAGAGCAAGGCCACGCTGGTTTGCCTGGCTTCTGGTTTCTTTCCTAACTACCTCATTCTAGTCTGGAAGGTGAACGGCGCTCAGAGGACAGAAGGGGTGGGAACTGATGAGTCTGCCACGTGGAATGGCAGTACCTACTCGTTGACCAGCCGACTGAGGATTCCAGCCCAGGAATGGTTCAACCCTTTGAATCATTTTGAGTGTGTTGCCACGTTCTTTAAGAATGAGACACTGGAATCGATACGCAAATTTATCCGTGGTGATGCCGGTGAGGAAACAAAATAAATATATTTGGGTGTGGGGGGGAAAGTCATTATCTGAAAGTTCCTATCCCTAGGCAGTCAGAATTGAGGGCACGTTTTTTGCCAGCCTACTACGCTTAACTCAGATCTGTCAGTCCCTAGAAAATCAATCCAATTCAGTTCTCCAAACTGGTTAAGAGCCATGAAATTCTTATCCTCACATTCCCACATGGACTCATAAAATCATAATGGTTGGAAAAGACCATCAATATCAGCCAAGTCATAAGACCTTCAACATCATGTCTGCTAAACCATATCACTAAGTGCCTCATCTATGTGTTTCTTGAACACTGGCAGGGATGGTGACTCCACCACTTCCCTAGGCAGCCTGTTCCAATGCTTCTTTACTCTTTCTGTGTAGAAATTCTTCCTAATATCTAACCTGAACCTCTCCTGGCGCAATCTGAGGCCATTAATTACATAAACAGAGCTCTTTGGAAGAGGAGCTGATATATGTGTGGCCTCAAATAATAACTCCTATTCTTTCCTTCTGTTTTCAGGTTGTACTATCTTCAAAGGTAAGTTAAAACCATTGAACATTTCCTCCCTTGAAAACAGTGATTTTATCAGCGTGTACACATGCGTGAAGAGAGATGTGTTTTTGCATATGTGTGTCAGTGTCCTATGAGTAGGGTTTTGTTGTTGTTTTTCCTGTCAGGCACTACTATTCATGCCTGTGTGTAAAGGTGTGGAACTGTATGTGAGTGGACCCACCCATTCATGTGCTAGTTGGATATAGACACATGGGTGTGAACATTCCTTTTCCATTATTCTCACATAACATTCCATGAGACTGGTGCATTTCATATATTGCCATTGCACTAGTTGTTCTAATTAGCAGGATGAAAAAATATCTCCTTGTTTAGGATAAATTTTCTAAAGAAATGTCTGTATCCTGAAGTTTTTGTTTGTTTGTTTTTATTCTTTTCTCCTTTACTTTTCAGAAAACTATCAGAGAAGTGCTATAGCTGGGAAGATTGTGTACATCATGCTCATTTTCAAGAGCATGTTGTATGGGATATTTGTGATTGGGCTGATGCTCAGGTCCAAGGTGAGGAACAGAGTACTACTTCTGCTCTGTACAGCTTTCCTGACTCATTCTAACTGTACTGGAGACGAGTGTGGAGAAAATGAAATCTTCCATTAATGTTTATACAAGCCCAGCCCTCTAAAAATTTTGTTGTGTGTTTCATCATTTTTATAAGAATAAGACAGGGAGGATGAAAACAAGAGCTTTAGAGAAAAAGAGGGAGAGAAGGAATGCCAGGGAGATACCACACTATACAAAGAATGAAATATCACAGAAAAGTATCATTTATTTAAGGATGAGAGGGAGAAGGAGGAGGGAAAATTCAGAGAAAATTAGGAAAGATCAAGAGAAGAGAAGTAAAGGAGGAAAGTAAAATGCCATAACTCAGAAAAGGGGAAGAGAATGTAAACTATCAGGAAAGAGGAAGAGAGAGAAGGAGGGGAAGAACATGAAGGAGATTGTTTCCTTAAGACTGAATTTGTGGAAGAATTGGATAAAAAAAAAAAAAGTAAAATTTCTTTTCACTCTACAGGACTCTTCAGTTGAGTAAGCAGTACTGAATTCCACTATTGTAAATTAAGTTTGTAGCTATTGGAATCTGAGACATTCATAGTGGAAAAGATACTTTTATTAGCATCAATCTCCTCATTGGTAGTCATTCAAGTAATAAAACATCATTAACTTTACACATAAACTCTCACTAATTTCTGCCCGAGAGACTCACATTAATTACAACTGTTACCCTTGTTTTATAATAATATAAGGGAAAGAAAAGCAAAATTGCTCTCTGGATTTCTCTTCTCCTTCCTTCCTTCCCTCCTCCTTCTCTCCTTCCCTCCTTCCTTCTTCTCTCTTGTGCTATCAGTTTCCCTCCCTCTGTCTTCCTATCAACATACTAAAACACAAATAATCTCTTTCTCTATAGCTATGTGTGTTCTAAATTGCCTTAATATTTTTGTTGCAAATGAATCTAAGTCATCCATCTGCAATATGAATTGAAACCGGGCAGATTGAACTGTGGAAAAGCAGACTGTTCCCTTTTATCTCTCAGAGATTCACGTACATAATGATCTTTACCTGGACCTGAGTATTTCTCTTTGGCTCATCCTGAACTTCTGTTCTTTTTCCTTCTGTCTTTAGAAGATGTATTAGATGCGCTTTGCCTTGAAAGATCAGGCCTGAAGAAGAGGGTGGAGATATGCTGCAAGTGGAAAGCTCAAATCTTTGTACACATTTCCTTCCTTGCTTCAAATACCCACTTTTTATTCTGATAAATGTGGGAAATCACATTTGATTTTTTGCTTGTTTTAAAAACTAGCTTTTAATAAAAATTAAATTAAATTTAAGCTTTCTTCTTTTTTATTCTGCATTCTCTGTGTTTTTTTCTTTATCAGCCAAGATAGCAAATATTGCCTCATCTCCTGCAGTTCTCCAAAAACTGAATGATCTGAATTGGCTTTTGGAAGAATATATAAGTGAGCAGCACTAGTCTCTGCTTGTTGGAATAGGACTGGGTTAAAGTACCTAACACTTCCTACTAATAGAGAAATGAAATACATCTGTGCCTCTGGAACTGAAAACCTGCCTCTTGAGCCCAGCTTTTCCCAATGTATTTAAATTACTTACTCATTATAAAAGGAAGACTCTATATTATACTCTATGTCCCCCATGCATCAATTTCTGCTTTTATCTTCCTGTTTTGATGCAGGAAATATAATGCTCTAGCTCTCTTAGTCAGCCATTTCTGGCCAATAGAAAGCCAGAAATGAATGACTAAAAAGCTTGACCTTTCTGCCACATTGCAACATATAGTTCTCTACAAGTATATATATATAT
>VZSV01000430.1:141236-162297 GCA_013398735.1 Nothocercus julius | reverse complement strand
GAGGTCATTCTGACCTATCATTTTTCAAATGGAAGGCAGAATGAAGGAAGAGGAAATACTAAGGTAGCAACTGAGAAGAGTTGTAGCAGGCAATCTGAATAGCAGTAGTATCTTTGCAACTCATTAAACTAATATCTTGTGCTGAAAGTTAAACAACGGGTGATTCAGAGGTATCTCGCTCAGTAATAAAAGAAGACAACAGACTATCTCTTGTATATAGAGATGTATCCTAAACATAGGTAGGAATAATGCAGGCCAAGATGCATGAACACTGGTGGACCATTGGAAGTAACATACTTAGGAATGGAATAGCAAAGGGAGACATAGAGTGAGGTGAATATCTGGCTAAAATAACCAGTTCGAAGCCAAAGGGGGAAATATGTCTGAAAGCCTCAGCAGAAACTGGTACCTTTGGAACAGGGCAGATGACATCACTAAATGCACTAGAAAATAAGCCTTTACATGAACAACAGTTGAGTTTAGCCAAAACAGGATGTGGTTTGACATTTACTCAAAAAAACATTTTGAGAACTTATCGGCACCTCTTACCACAGCACCATCCCAGCCAGTCAGGATGAAACATGGGGAACAGCTATCTGCCTACTATATCACAGTCATACAAAAGTAGTGACACATATGTGCCTTATGAAACCTGGTGGTTTTTTTGTTATCACACAATCTTCTTGTTTCTGAAATCTGCAGTTGGTTTCTGAATGTGCAGCTGCCGTTTCTGGTGTCACACACAAAATAAAATTAAAAGCCTGTGTTTTTTTGTAAGTAGCAGCAGAAAGGAGGTTGCTGACCATCTTTCAAATAAAAAAAAAAGAGATTTACATCTCTCGAAACAACAAAACAAGATGAAAAATAATCATAGGCTCAAAGAAAGGTTTAAGTGGAAAGAAACATCTGGAGGTCTCTAGATCCAAACTGAGATAAGAATAATCTCAAATATGGATGCTCTGTCTGCAACTATGTAACAGTTATGCTTTACATCCTTTCTTTAAGCCTTCTTTAAAACCTCTGACTTGTTGAAAATAGATGATTCTTCTTATCTGTTTCATAAAAAACAGAATAGCCTAGTGACCTTTACACTGTATCACAAAGATTTTATTTGGTACCTTCTTGCTTTGTTAGAATTTAGGACAATTTTTATATCCACTATGTAGTGTTTACACTGAAGAACACCCTATGCTAATCCTACTGCATCAATGATACCACTTGGGGTAATGCTGCTTTAGGCTCCTTAACTGAAAAAAAAACCTGAGAGGTCTTTGTGCATGAGAGACATAAGACTATTCATGATCAGTCTGAAACATTTCTTCAGGGAGAGATCATACAGTAGTAATACCTTGCTTGTTCACTCATCTATTTTTTGTCTCCACAATACAGATGCCCTCTTGGGCAATGCTCATATTAGGACTTAGCTCAAAGCCAAGAAGAACTTTGGGACTTTGAAAAAGGAACATCACAAAGGTATCTAGGATAAACAATTCAAGAGCTCATAAGTAGAGAGAAGGAATAAATTAAATTGACATGGACCATGTTGTTATATCAGGCTGAAAGGGAGATACGAGTAGGAAGCATATAGGGATAGATAGTCCTATGTGATTCACTATATAATTAGAAGTAAACTGGATAGTCACTTATCAAAACCATGGCTATGCACTTGCAGGCCAGAGTAATGGCTGCTGTTTTGTTATTTAAGCCAATTGGTAGAACCTTGGTTCTACTAAGGCTTTTTATTATTATTATTCCTTATATCATCTCTTCTACAAGCCTCTTCTCATTATTGTTGCTAGACTTTGGAGTTTTATACAGATATTTATTTCTTGTGGTTGGGTAACCTTTCCAAGTGCAGTGAAAAGTACTGTGACTTTCACTGCTTGGTAATGTTTAGACAGGAATGGGAGCACACATACAAGTCACTAGTTCCAAAGTATTTCAGACTTATACACATGCATATATCAATTAACTGTTCTGTATCAGGTAAGCAAATGATTTTGGGGAAATGATTTGTTGTGTGGAGATTGCAGCTTCCATTTTCTTTATGTCAGCATTAAATTAATGATCTTTAATATTTGTTCTGATGGAATATAGATTCAATGACTGATCAGGAAAAAGAGATCAGTAAAAAACATGCATTTCAGGAGCCTAATTTGCCTCTCTTGCTCCAACTCCTCAGCAATATTTGGCTGAAACATAGGCTATTGGCCTACATACTCTTCCTGCTGAGAAGCTGAGAGATACTCTCTTCTGAAGGAAGGCTAGAGGTTTATGTAAAGAAAACAAGTGACTTTTAAGTGTTGTGTCCTAACTACTGGCACAGAAATAGATAGCTGAGTGGTTTATCTTCGCAGATAAAATATCCAAATAGAAGTCTGTGAGGCTGAACCGGTTAGCTTTGTATCCACTGTGAATATCACCCTCTTGTTCCTGTTTTACACCACTGGAATAATAGATCAGTTGTAGGCTCTTATCTGGCTTCTGTAGATACCAAGACATATAAATGTGATTATCATTTTGAATGCATGACAGCTTAGCTTTCTCATCTTCTTTCAGTACCAGACCTAAGGTTTAGGTGATTTTAGCTCCTGTGAAACAAAGCAAAAGAGATAAACACAGTAAAACACATAGGCTACATTCTCCAAGCAGAAGACCAGAGAAAATGGCTTAGCTGATGCCTTACTTGCACCCAGAAATAACATGGCCACACACCAGGCTGTCCACATCCCTGTTTCTGTTTCAATAGCCAGTGAGCAAACCTCTACAGAGAATTTCTGTGAGTCAGTTCTGCATGTTTCTTTAAAACCAATAGCACAGACCTCTGCAACAGTTAAATCTAGGCTGAAAAACAAGCTCCTTCCGGTATGAAGTTTAAAAAAAAAAAAAAAAATCTTTGTTTGAAGTGTAGTTGTTCAAAACCTACAGGAGGTTTCAAACTGATCGACTGGAAATGTTCTCTGCTATCATGAAAGAGTTTTGTTATTTTTTTTTTAACCTCAAATATTTTATTTTACCTTTTGTTTTTTTTTTTACAGAATCAAACAGAACATTTTTTATCTAGACAGGTGAAAGTCTCCTTTCATATATACATACCTTTTTATGACTAATGATAATTTTCTCTCTGAAAAACTCTAGCCTTGTCTCATAACTCTAAATTCTCATGGCTGCAGATCCCAGAGTCTACACACCTTCTGTGGTACCTATGAGAAGAATAAGCTGTAATTTCAAAGTTCACAGAGCAAGATGGGTTTTCTTGGCATAAATACAACAAACATATAACCATTTTATGATCAAACGTAAGCCATATCGTGCTCATATCTTAATTATTTTTCTGCCTCTCTACCTCTCAGATACAGAAACACCAGCATCCAGCATCTTGTTTTCAGGACAGTTCTGTATGGGAATGTGTTGTAGCTTGAGCACTGAGCAGCCACCAAAGCAGAAGAAAGCTTGGGTTGTTCCTGAAGCAAACATCCAACTACTCCTTTCCCCTTAGTGTCCTAGCAGTATCTGTACTGATTATAAGCCCAACTTTCAGAATTCAGAGTGCCCCCATAGTCTCTGGCACAATCTTGCCCTGTGTTAAGAACATTGACTGCTGTCCCACCATGGGATTTTTGGATGCACACTGGAAACAATCACAGCAGCCACATTTGCCACATACAGCTGTGAAAAGAGGCCCCAGAGACTAATGCCAAAATCAAGAAATCTAACACATGTGATGCTGAAACTTTTTTTCTTGCTTAAGTGAGGAAGCGACACCATCTGGTGGAATGAGTGGATGTTTACATTGATCCTTATGGGTTATATTTTTCACACTTCTCTACATGAAAAGGTATGGGCTGCACTGCCTGAAAAGAGGGCTGGAGCTACTGTATCAAATATATGTATGTCTGCCATTAAACTGGTGACTGTTAAAAAATGTGTTGAAAATGTTGTGTCAGAAATACAAAAGCTTTTGACTCTGTAGGAGATAAAGATAAGAGAACAATCTCAGAGCTGATGTTAAGAATATGATTCACAATAAAAAATGCAGCTGAGAGGAAGACAATATGTGAAATAGCTGATAGGAAATGTTAGTGAGGCAAGTATGACTTAAAAGCTGTCCTGAAATACAATTAACTGGGCTGGAAGGAAAAAACTTACTTTACCCAGAACACAAAATTATGGACTTTCCTCTGGATTTATGTGGGATTTAGGGGTGAGGGGAGGGATGAAGGGTAGTTTGCAGCAATACAGTAGTTAGAACACTCAAGGAGAGTATCTATGTTCAAATCCTCCGTCTTTCTTGCTTCAAGCCAGGGTGCAAACTCAGATGACTCAGCTCTCTGGAGTGTACTGTTCCATAGGGTATCCTCATAGAATCATAGAATGCTTAAGGTTGGAAGGGACCTCTAGAGATCATCTAGTCCAACCCCCCTGCACACGCAGGGTCACCTACAGCACGTGGCTCAGGACTGCGTCCAAGCGGGTTTGGAAGGTCTCCAGAGAAGGAGACTCCACAGCCTCTCTGGGCAGCCTGTGCCAGTGCTCTGTCACTATCACTGTCAAGAAACTTTTCCTTAAGTTCCTGTGGAACTTTTGGTGCTTCAGTTTGTGGCCATTTCCTCTAGTCCTATCAGCAGCCACACTGAGAAGAGTGTGGTCATGTGGTTAATATAGAAAGTTTTTCTACTGTATAGTAAATAAAAATTTACAGCCTACATCTTTTGGGTGGGACAGATTTAAAATAGAAACAAATCAAGAGAAGAATCCAATCAATGATATCCTCTTACACACCACACACAGTGGTTAAATCAATGCCACATTGCTCCGAAGCAAGCAAAGGGATGAATCAAACCTAGGCTGCTCCTTCCCGCATGAACATTTTACTTCTTGGACTACTAAATGTAAATGTGGAGAGATGGAGATAGAGACCTCATCAGCAGCTACTCCTGGTAGTGAGTTTGTGGGAAACTGCACTGGTAAATGTCTACATCACAAATGCAGCTAAGGCTTAGGCATAGAGCTGCTAATCGCTTTAAAGGCTTGGACTGTTTTGAACATGGACATGGGCAGAAATTTAGATGTCAGGATGTTCTTACTAGTAAAGATAGGAAAGTACAAACTTCTAAGCATCTTAATAATTGTTCAAATTTGCCTTGTGTATCTAAAAAGTCAGATAAGTACGTATATCCCTTATATGAATCTCACTTCTGTGAATCTACTCAGGAAGCTATGACACTTTCTAGTGTTCCATTTCCTGACATTAATTGGATTGGAACTATAGAAAGGGGATGTCAAATGGAGCCAAATATGCTGATGCCACAGCAAAAGCAGCATTAGATACTTGGAAGTAGACTGAGCTGAAGAGGCCTGGTTGTGAAGATAAAAATGTCCCAGGAAACAAAATGTCTTCCTATAGCTGTGAGCTTAACTTGGCCTATGATCAAAATAGTGATGGTGGGTTTACTTTATTCTTAGTAGGAATGACTACCTGGGCTATGGTCTTCATATATCTAGTATCCAGAAACATATTAAAGTTATGTCTGAGTGTATATAAAGCAATTGTTTTGAGAATTTGCAGCACTACTGTCAGTGGATCCTGACCACTAAACACTGCTAGACCGTAACAGGCTATAAACCAGAGCTGAACCAGCTTATTCAGAGATCATATGCCTTATGCACCTGGGAGAAATATGAACAGCCTTAGGTCCTGTCCCAATGCCTGAATCTCTAAAACACACAATTTTCTGCAAGTAATGTCATTATTCTGATTTGAGAATTGTGGATATCTTTGAAATTTCAAAATGTGGAAAATATACTATTAGAAAGGTTGATGTTTATATGGACAAAAATGTTGAGAACTGCTCAGTGAATAAAAAAAAGCTTTTTAAGAAAATAAATATTAAACCTACAACAAAAAAATAGTCTAACAAAATATTTCTTTTTGTGAAAAACCTTCCTTCTTTTGTTCTTTTGCATTCTATAACCATAGTCTTTTCAGGAAAAAAAAAAAAAAAAAAAAAAAAAAGAGCAGAAAGCCAAGCTGTTTTTCTTTTAGATTCACCAGAATTATTTTTAAAAGTATTGGTGTCATATTTGCAACTTTCCCTAAGTATCAAGGACATTTTAAATTTTAAAATGAGAGATTACACACTGCAGTTTGTAAGTCAGCTATTTTAGTCTTGTATCTTGTGTCTTTTATTTGAATAAGATGTGATACTGCCAAATTAGCAACATTTTCTTTGTCAATTTTTTCCATAACCTCTTCTCCAGCCAATTTAATTTCAGACAAATCCTCTGCTGAGAATCAGTTTTACAAAGAAGGATTTCACTATAGGTTTCAGCATGGATTTCATCTGCCCCATTGTGAACACAGATGCAGACAAGTAATTCAACTCTCTGTAGCAGTCTCTTAGCACTCTTTCTATATCCAAGTCATCAACTGGTTCTAATGAATTTCTTGCAGTTTTTTCTCCTGATGCACATCAAGAAGCATGCAGTGTTAGTTCTAACATTTTGCTAAATGTCTTGTGTTCTTCTGTCTGTATATTTTATTTAATCTGCCAGACTTCACCCTTTCTGCTGTTTTCTGTATTTGAACAGGATATGAGCTCTTATTCTGCTCACCAGCCATTTGAGTTTCGTTTTACCCTTACTGAGACATGCTGGGTTTGTGTGTATATGTGGTTTGCTTTTTTCTGAGTTGCACTCTTTTTAGCAGTCTCTCTCTATTGCCTGTATTTTCCCAGCCACTTCTTTTCAACAAGCCTCCTCAGTTTTCTGTTGTTTTACTTTCTGAAGCTGAGCACAATTGTAATTAATATTTTCATTTGTTTTACCCCGACTGGAATGTTGAATCTAAAGAGATACTGGTCACAGTTACCAAGTAGCTTTTTACTGACAGAGTTTCAGTTCCATTATTCAGGCATGAGTCAAAGGTTTCCTTTCAGGAGCCCCCTAATCATCGATAGTATCTCTGATCCAGACTAAAAACTGATATTTTTTTTAATATAACTGGGTGTAATGGAAGCTGCAGTGCTGCACAAACTATTACCATCATGGTTAGGCATTGGCATGTAAATCTACTAACCTCTTCCCATTCTATCCTAGAGTTTAAGTCCATGGTGATTGTATTATACACCAAGATGCTTAGTGTCTTGTTTTTTTCCTTTTTTTCTTTTTTTTTTTTTTATTTGAGCCACTTCTAAATTCTTAACAGAGACTAAACGGTTTCATCAACAACGCAGTTTATCTCTGCTGAATAATTGGTTTATATACTATCCTTTTACTATCCTTTTTAGTCTGTTTTTTTTTTCTTCAAACTTCTGGTCTGACTTATGCCAAGGCTTTTTCTTAGGACTAAACATCTTCCTCAACTTATTTTTTAAACTATAAAAGCAGAGCCTCTGCCTTGTTCCTTTCTCAGAAACCCATTTCAATGATATTTTCTTTTCCATTTCCTATCTGTTTAATTCCACCACCTGATCTAATCTTCTCTTGATTAAAGAATTTCCATGACTTCACCCATAACAGATACCTCATCTCGAACAATCCTTTAAACTTCTCCACTTGCATCTTAATCTCATTAATGGCCATGCTTACGGCTTTTAGTTTGTGTTTGGCATGAGTGGATCTTTCCCCAAAAAGGTACTGATCTGGTACAGGCTCTCTCAGGGTCTTCTCCACTGTTTCCCAACACTAAAACACTGGATAGGAGGAGGAAAAGGAGTTGAGATGTTGATTTTGTTTTCATTTGGTGTATTTCTCTTTTTAAACAGGATCATCTGCACTTATCTTATAGATCTCTGCACTCTAGATCAGATCTCTACCACTTTGAAAAGACTGTCTGTTTCACACACCCAGAGGGTACTGAGTAGTCACCATTCTACATCCAAGAAAGTGTTCATTGTTTCCAGCTGGGAATAAAATAGGAGAAAGGCCAGTGG
This sequence comes from Nothocercus julius, assembly GCA_013398735.1. Taxonomy (NCBI): domain Eukaryota; kingdom Metazoa; phylum Chordata; class Aves; order Tinamiformes; family Tinamidae; genus Nothocercus; species Nothocercus julius. Next base: position 154,363 of record VZSV01000430.1, on the reverse strand, counting down.
AACTTACTGGGAATTTTACCAAGGCAAGAGCAGTATCAGAGCCAAGAAGGGCATATGGAAGGGTCCAGAAGGGGTGTGGCCTGGATGCCCAGCAAGGACAGATACATAAACACAAAACACACTATAGTTGATACTGAGCATTTATTACCTCTGCATCTGAGCAGAGTTCCCCAACAATTTCCTGAATGAGGCAATGAAGAAATGGGAGAGAGTGCTGGGAGCAGAGCACTAAATTGAGGTTTTTATATGCTATACAAAGGCGCAGTAAGCACATTGAGGTCATTGCGAATCTCCATGCAAAACTCAGGTATAGTGCACCCTGGCACAGGCCCAGCCATGTGACTATGGGTCCCATAGTCCTCTGAAGGGTCAACATCGCCGCTCCTTTTCCCACAGAAAGGTCTGGCTAGCTTCCATCACCTATCTCCTCAACTTTCTTCTGCGTTTTCCCACAGGGTCTTCAAGGGCAAAATAGTCACAGACTGTTCAGTACCAATATTACACAGTGTTAAATGTCAGGTCTTTACCAAAAGAATTTGCAATGATTTACACAAAAGCAAGTGGTATGGGGCAGCAGTCTACTTACCTCTCGAGAGCTTGGCACTTTCTGCCTGACTAGTCCAGCAAAGCAGCACTGTAAGAAAGATCAAATTACTATCTTTTGTAGAGAAGAGACACCGAATTTATTACGCGACTCCTGGCATGGGAAAACCTTAAACAGCTGAGGGCATTAAACAACTCTCACAAGCATACTCACTACCTGAGTTTGGACTCTGGCTGCTCTATGTTCTCCAAATTGAAAAGCTGTGATCTAAAAAGCTGAGAAAACGAAACCCTTACGTATTTACACAGGGAAGTTCTCTTAAGTAGGGGGCTGAAATAAACCTTACTGCAAGAAGAGGGCGGTAAATTTCTGTTTGTGTTATGAATATAAATGCATGTAAACTTGACAGCAGGATGAATCTATACTGTGGAGAATAAAAATAGTATTAGAGGAATGGCAGTGATTTCAGGCTTGGCCTCCACCTATAGCATGGCATCTTGGCATAAGGATTAAAAGTCTCCTATTTAAATTAACCATCTCTTACACACTGTTTTGTTGCAAAAATGTTTTTATCCCTATAAACCTTTGAAACCAGAGGCACCAATAGCAAGCTTGCAAATATCACAACAGCCCTTAAAAGATAAATCTGCTCTACAGACTGAGACTTAGAGAAACCCAAACCATGAAGTCTGGTGAACAAAGAACTGCCTACCTAATGTTTTCACACTCTCCTCAAACAAAAGATGCTGCTTTTGGGCACAGACACATGACGCACCCTTAAGAGCCAATTTGAATGAACAGTTCGAGTGTTTCAGACATCTCTAGGGATTTTAGCAATAACCCAGTCTAGGGCACAGAACTTTCATGGAATCCTACTGTTGGCTGCAGTGTCTTGAGTTCGACGTTTTACCTCAGGCTCCCCTCGCAAAGATGTTTCACTCAGGCTATAAAAGCTGAGAAAAACATTTTATGTAGAGGAGTTAATGGCACAAGAGTGGTACCTACTGACCGGAGAAGAGAAGTGCAGCTTCCTAAGCCTAAAATAGTTGCTCTCACACGTCAGTTGGCATACTATACAGAGAGTATGCTAACTAGTGGTGATTATATTTTATTAAAGGAATGTAATTTTATATATATAATTTTTATTACATGTGAGTGTGGTACACATATTCATACAAACACACATATATATACATACAAATAAGATACACATTATGTTAATTTAAAGGCAGAAGAAATTTATACATACCATAATTATATATATTTCTATCACTTTGTATCTTATGAAGTAAAATTGCATTCCAGGAATAGTGCCAAATAATCAAATTCCAAATCACTGCTATCACTGCCTGGCTCTTGCTCACTTTAAGGCTCCATTAGAGCTCAAGTAGGTTTGGTCTCTGTCTTTCACTTGCTGTTGCTGCACGTTCTCAAAATGTTTTGTCTTGTTTTTGTTGTCCTTACATTACAGACACTATCGTATAATTTTAATCTACTTTGCGACAGAGTTGCTTTGTTTTATATGCAGTGGTGACCCATTCACCATCAATCTTGGATGCAAATCTATTCATTTCAATATTGATCTTTCTATAAATATTCAGATAATGAAAAATGATGAAAAGAATGAAAAGAATGAAAAGAATTCTGACCTGTGGCTATATGGCATGAGACCTAAACCTGGCAGGCACTGCCAAAAAGGTGAGATTAGACAGTCTTACTACTTTAGCCATTATAGATTTTTACTTCTATACACCATGGGCTTTAGTGATTTTTTTTCAAATCAAAGGGTGTTTTCAATGCTTTTATTTTTTCTGTTCTGTAAGGGAAAATAAGACTTTATTATGATAAATGAGCTTGGAAAAGGAATAAGCTTGGCTTGTTTCTCTTTTACTACTACAATTGTATTGTCCATTCATCAGAATTAAGCAACATATTAACCATAGTTCCATATACTGCATTATAATTTTATATATTAGAAGGACATGACATGAAATTATTTTTACACAGTCAAGATCTCAGCGCAAAATATATTAACAGATACTTACATAGTTATGTGTTAGGATTTGCTGAACTAGATAGCTTAAGAGAGGCAATGCTGCCACAACTCTATATCCCCAGGTCCAGTCAATAGTGAGGATGGATGTGTATTCCCAATAAATACAGGCAAGCCACACAAATTTAGGACAGATGCAAATTTTCACACAAACAGAGAGCACTAACAGACCTTCATCCTGTGCACCTTTCCGACTGATCAGCTTGAAGATCAATTAGTGGAAAACATAACCTATAGAGCATGAATCCATCCAGTAACTGGCCTTAGACACTCAGTCCACTCCATAGCTGATTCTGGACCCTCAGTCACTCTAGTTGCTGGCACTTTGGCACGCAAGACCCTGAAGTCTTGCAACTTGTTTTAGACTCACAGTCCACCCAGTAGCTGGCCCTTGGATCCTCTCATCTCCAGTCGTCTCATGCACAGACACACACATATACAGAAAGGGTGTCTCAGTCAATTCTTAAGCCCAATGGCCTTTACTTGGTCCACCTCCTGGTCTACCTCCTGGTCCTTCCAGTTACCAACTCACAAGCCTTTGGTCTCCTCAGCATCCAGCTCAGATTTATGGCCACTTTGACAGTTGGTTCCCAAAGAAATTTTTCTACTCTACTCAAGTCTGGCTTGATTTTTGCTGGTGGTCACACACTAATATACTCACACAATATGCACAAACTCTGATCTCTCCAGTTTCTGGCACCTCAAATAAACCCTACAACTTGTGATCCCACTCCAGTTGTTGGCATGTGAACCTCCATGCACACACTTGCACACAGAATAGAGAGCCTTCTCACCCAAGATCATAGCTAGAAATGGAGCTTAACAGGAAGACAGGGTAGTCTGTGCTGATCAGGCCTCCCTTGGTCAGTAAGGTGATTCCAGCAGTCTCTCCCATTTACTCATCTGGACAGTTTTCACACCTGGACTATGGGATTGATCTCCCTCACTTGACAGCCCTGGAGGAGTCAGATCAGGGTGCTCCATTTTTCTAATTAGGTTACCGAGGTTCTGCTGCCTGCTATTGTTCCTCCAAAGTGCTGCGCATTTGTGCAGAGAAGCCTTTATATAGATACTGTTAGGTTATGCAATAGTATTTAAAACCAAAAGATAGTATTTTTTTTCAATTAGGAAATTCTGTATATTCTGTTACCTTGAAATTGAAATAATGATGTCATACTGAGGATGAGTTTTAAAAGTCTTGTTATCAATTCATAGATGAATCTAAAGTTGCAGTTTATAACTGCTTCAGTCAAACCTTGCTCAGCATCTGAACAGGATAGTCTTGCTCTTCCCCTAGTAATAAACTTCTGCATGGGAACATATTGGAGTGTTAGGTGGTTTTATAACTAGCCAGAATAGCATTTTGAACATGGAAAACTAGCATGCATATCCACACATCAAAATTAACAATTTTCTGTGTTAGTAATGAGGTGATTGAGGTCATTCAAGTCCCTTGTCACCCTGTAGTCAAGAGATGTAAGGCACAGAAGGGGGAAGAATCTGCACCTGGAGGTGGCAGGAAATGAAAATCACTCCCTCTAGCAGCAGTGATAACATTGCTGCAGCTCAGAGCAACTCAGCCACTATATACACATTTCCATATTCTGTATTTATGAAGCATCATATATTTTTTCTTGTTCTTAGTCCAGGTGTCTATGTAATTGTCAGTTTCCTGGTCTGTCTTCTGTCAGGTAAGTCTAAAAGGCTGAGCAGTATTGATTAGCCTCATCAAGTGATACATTTCACACTTCACAGAAGTTACAAATAGCATGTCCTTTACAAGAACAGAGGAACAATCTATCTCCCTCTCCCAGTACATCAACTACATCACAGATGATAAAAAGACACAGTTCTAACTGCCAGATTTCAGGTTCAGAGTGGAGTTGAAAGGCCTTTTTCCTCCAAGATCAAAACAGCCTGTATGTGGAATAAGATCCTCCTTACCTCCTCGGGAGGTAACAGCTGTAAAATTACGCTGTGTATATGAACTTCCAAGAACATGTGTTTTAGAAACAGGACCATAACATTTCATTTCAGTTTTCACTGTTTCTCTGTTTCTCACAAAATCACAGAATGGTTGAGTTCGGAGGGGACCTTTTGGAGATCATTTAGGTTTGAGCATGTCTGGAGAAGGGAACTGCATAACCTCTCTAGGCAACCTCTTTTAGTGCTCTATTATTCTCGCATTGAAGATGTTTTTCCTCAAATTCAGGAGGAATTTCCTATGCTTCAGTTTGTGACTATTGCCTCTTGTCCTATTGCTGAGCACCACTGAAAATAGTTTGGCCCCCTCCTCTTGAAATCCTCCCTAATGATACACCCCTCTCAGCTTTATTTTCTTTAGCCTAAGCAGGCCTAGCTCTCTCAGCTTCTCCTCAGAGAAGAGATGCTCCGGTCCCCTACTGTGCTGGACTCTCTCCAGTAGCTCCATGTCTTGTACTGGGGAACACAGAACTGGACATAGTACTCCAGAGGTAGCCTTACCAGGGCTGAGAAGTGGGGGAAGCTCACCTCCCTCAACTTGCTGGCATCACTCTTCCTAATGAACTCCAGGATCCCATTGGCCTTCTTGGCCACAAAGGCACATTGCTGGTTCATGGGTAACTTGTTCACCAGGACTCCCAGGTCCTTCTCTGCAGAGCTGCTCTCCAGCAGGTCAAGCCCCAGCCAGTATTGCTGTCTGGGGTTAGTGCTCCTTAGGTGGCAGGACCCTGCACTTGCCTTATTGAATTTCTTAAGTTTCCTCTTCACCCACAACATTAAGGACTGGGATTCTGTATCCAGAGAACATAATTTTGGGGAAGTGAAAGGGCAAAAAAAAAGGGAGTACCAGCTGAATCTCAGTCTCTGTTCTGCTCCTCAGAGCCAGGAGCAAAGGAAATTTTTTGCACTGAGGCTGCATGTGCTTGGTCATACTGAGAGTCCAGGTGCAATAATGTGCCCCCCTGTTTTTTTCTGATAAGATGGTACTGCTTTTGCTGGCTGGTACTGAAACACATATCTGAACTCCCTAAGAGGGTTGTTGGCACTGGTACATGCTTGTCTCCAGACCCCTCCTAGTGGAGGGGTACATCTGTAAAAGGAAGAAAGAGAGGAATGAAGATGCAAGGAGGGGGGAAGGCAGAAAAGGGTGAAATCTGGTAGCTTATTTCTGCATTTAGTGAGAATGTCACCAGGAATAGAAGTAGCAACAGTTAATCAGGGAGCTTTCTTCACTGCAACATAACTCATCTCATACCGACTGCCTTTCTTGGGTTCGGGTAATGCTATACAACAGTTGAATCAGAAATCAAACTCCATTTTGGGCTTTCCCTCTCTCTATGCCAGCATATATCCTTCTGCTAATCCTCTACAATTCTTATATAACATTCCCTTCTAGCTGACTTCCTCTCCCCCACACACCTCTTTTCTTCTCCTCCTTACTTTTCTTCTCTCCACTCATGTAAAAATCATCATCTACACATGTATTTTCTGTACTTGTATAAGCTACACAATCCTTTTGCATCAAGACATGCCAAGCTTCACAGTTGTGACCAAAATCTAGTTTTGTTTGTCTACAGATAATAAAGCAGTCATAAATTTTTTCCTTGTTACTAGATCTTTAAGTTACTATTTTTTTTCTCATCTTGTAAGTGTCTAAGAACATGAGATAATCTTCACTCTTCCCCACTCTCTCAGCTGGTCTAATGAACTACATGACCTCTTCCAATGGGTGACTGGACAGCTGATCTTCATTCTCATTGCATTATGTTTCCTCTTTAAACTACCAGCATCAAATTTACTGCAGACCTACTGCTCCTTTGATTCTATTTATTGGACCAGACCATACAAGCTTTAAAAAAAAGAGACAGTGGAAGAATGGAAAGTATTATGAAATTGAATATTAAAAGAGAAAGATAGGCATAATCGATGATCCAGCACATATATCTACATGTCCTTCACCTAACAAGTTATACCTGATATTCAAAAAAAAAAAAAAAAGTAAAGTATGTTTGCTGCTGCTGAAGTTCATAATAGAGTTTTCATCATTTCAGTCGAAGCAAAAGCTATGCATCTCCTAATTTTCATATAGAAGAATTCAAGAAAAATGTTTTAAACAGCACAGCTGCAAATAAAACCTGTGTGGCTGCCATGCACTGTTGAGTAGAAGAGACTGCTCATTTATTATTCAACAACTTACTGCCACGTTAAGAAAGCAGGGAAGTCAGCAAGACCTTGGAAATATTCTGAAACTATCATTTTATCATGAGGTGATACATGTATATAATAACAGGGGTTGCTTTCTGACAGCCATGTGAAATGGTTGAGATGATTGCCAGCCAGAATGACTGCCAGCCAGAACTCATTTTGTCCCCGCTCCTGCCACTAGGTCAAAAAGGATACTCCCTCCAACCAAAGTACTTTTTCTATCTCAGTTTCAGCTATCAATTTTTACATTGTTTGGATTATTTAAAAAAAAAAAAAAAAAAAAAAAAAAGTTGCATAAGGGGTAAGCTGAACTAGAAGCCAGTTCTGCTAAGAGTTATACATGGAAGGGAAGGAGGGCAGGACTGAATCTGAGTGACATTAATATGCAAAGCAAAACCTGTTTGCCAGCCTGCCTTTCACAGTGCAACATTGTACACAAACCCTACTCTATTTCACAATGCTTGCTATACCCAATAAAATAGCTGATGCTCTTAGAAATACTCACGGGAAGACACCTGTGTTCTACCAGAAGAGAAAGGAGCCAATGTCATAAACACCTGTTTCATGGTGATGTCTTGTTATTAATAATCAGTAAAAAACATTCAGAATTATTCAGAAATTATTTGGAACTTTCTACTGATTGTCTTTATGATCTGAATTAAGACTTTTGAGAAGATGTGCACAACCGTAGAATCATTAAGGCTGGAAGGGACCTTTGAAGATTATGTAGTTCAACTCCCCCCTGCACATGCAGGGTCACCTAGAGCATGTGGCACAGGGTCGCATCCAAGCGGGCTTGGAAGATCTCCAGAGAAGGAGATTCCACAACCTCTCCTGGCAACATGTTCCAGTGCTCTGTCACTCTCACTGTCAAGAAATTTTTCCTTAAGTCCCTGTGGAACTTCTGGTGCTTCCATTTGTGGCCATTACCTCTAGTTCTATTGGTGGCCACCACTGAAAAGAGGCCAGCACCATCCTCCTCACCCCCTCCCTTGAGGTACACTGATCAGACTTCCTCTCAGCCTTCTCTTCTCCAGGCTGAACAGGCCCAGCTCTCTCAGCCTTTCCTCATAGGGCAGATGTTCCAGGCCCCTGATCATCCTTGTAGCCCTGCACTGGACTCTCTCCAGCAGCTCCACATCCCTCTTGAACTGGGGAGCCCAGAACTGGACACAGTGCTCCAGATGTCGCCTCACCAGGGCTGAGTAGAAGGGCAGGATCACCTTCCTTGACCTGCTGGAGACACTCTTCTGAAAGCACCCCAGGATCCCATTGGCCTTCTTGGCCACAAGGGCACTGCTGCCTCATGGGCAACTTGTCATCCACCATGACGCCCAGGTCCTTCTCTGCAGAGCTGCTCTCCAGAATGTCAACCCCTAATCTGTGCTGATACATGGAGTTATTCTTCCCCAGGTGCAGGACCTTGTTGAACTTCATGATGTTTCTATCCACCCACTTGTCCAGTCTGTCCAGGTCCCTCTGGATGGCAGCACAGCCCTCTGGGCTATCAGCTACTCCTTCCACCTTGATATCATCAGCAAATTTGCTGAGGGAGCACTCTGTGCCTTCATCCAGGTCATTAATGAATAAATTGAACAGGACTAGACTGAGGACTGACACTGCTAGCTACAGGCCTCCAACTAGACTCTGTGCCACTGATCACAACCCTCTAGACTCTGCCATCCAGCCAGTTCTCAATCCGCCTCACTGTCCACTCATCTAACCCACACTTCTGGAGCTTGCCCAAAATGATGTTGTGAGGGACGGTGTCAAAAGTCTTACTGAAGTCGAGTTAGATGATATCCACCACGCTCCTCTCATCTACTCAGCCAGTCCATCATAGAAGTCTATCAGATTGGTCAAGCATGAGTGGAATACACAGGTTTATGTGTTCACAAATAAGGGGATTCTCCCACAGTCTGGCTGATGAGCAGGACAAAGGCGGGGGAGACTGAGCAGAGTGAGTGAGACAAAAGAGCATATGCCAAGAGTTGAATGCCTCTACAAAGGAGGGAATAGCTCCCCATTCTTTGCCAAAGGGGACAAACAAGTTACTTTAGGTGAGAACAGATGGAAAGAGGCAGGGAGTTTGGTATAGGTGGACCGAGAAGGCTGTAACTTCTAAGTACCTTGGCCAATGGGCAAAAGGAGAGGGCGTATCTCGGTCAGGAAAAGGATAAAAGGGGGGCTGCATCCTCCAGCAATTTGAGAGAATCCAAAAGGATATGCCCGGTAGACTCTCCCTTTATACAAATAAAGTTGTAGAAGCCCTCTGTCTCCTTTTTCGACATTCAGTTCTTGACAGCGAAATTTTCTGCACAAGCATGATTTTTCCTTGGTGAATCCATGCTGACTACTCCGGAGCACCTTCTTGTCCTCCACATGCTTAGGGACAACAGCCAGGATGAACTCGTCCATCACCTTTCCAGGGATGGAGGTGAGGCTCACTGGCCTGTAGTTGCCTGGGTCCTCCTCCTTGCCATTTTTGAAGACCGGCGTGACATTAGTTTTCCTCCAGTCCTCCGGCACCTCCCCCGTTCTCCAGGACCTTTCCAAGATGATGGAGAGTGGCGTAGCAATTACATCCACCAGCTCACACAGCACTCTGGGGTGCATCCCATCAGGGCCCATGGATTTGTGGATGTCAAGTTTCCCTAAGTACTCTCTGACCCAATCTTTCTCTACTCAGGGCAAGTCTTCCTCTCTCCAGGCACCTTTGCTTGTCTCTAGGGTCTGGGATTCCAGAGGGCTGCCCTTGGTAAACACTGAAGCAAAGAAGGCATTCAGTAACTCTGCTTTTTCTGTGTCTTTCATAACCAGGGCACCCACACCGTTCACAAGCGCACCCACAATTGCCCTAACCTTCCTCTTGCCATTGATGTGTTTGAAAAAGCTCTTCTTGTTAATTTTAACATCCCTTGCCAGATTTAATTGTGCCTTAGCCTTCCTTGCTGCATCCCTGCATTCTCTGACAACATTCCTATATTCCTCCCAAGGGGCCTGTCCTTTTTTCCACACTCTGAATACTGCCTTCTTTCTGTTTGAGTTTTGCCAGCAGCTCCCTGCTCATCCACGCAGGCCTCCTGCCCTCCCTGCCTGACTTCTTACTCAAAGGGATGCACTGATCCTGAGCATGGAGGAACTGCTGCTTGAATACTAACCAGCTCTCTTGGGCCCCCCTTCCTTCTAGAGCTCTAGCCCACGGGATTCTTCCGAGGAGGTCTCTGAAGAGGCCAAAGTTGGCCCTCCTGAAGTCCATGGTTGCAAGGCTACTTACAGCCCTGCTTCCTCCTCGTTGGATCCTAAACTCAACCAGCTCATCATCACTGTAGCAGAGGCTACCCCCCCACCTTCACATCTCCAACAAGTCCCTCTCTATTTCTTAGTACCAGGTCCAGTAGCCCACCTCTCCTCGTTGGCTCCTCCACAACCTGTGTTAAAAAGTTATCATCCACGCACTGTAGGAACCTCCAGGACTGTTTGTGCCTGGCTGCGTTGCCTTTCCAGTTGATGTCAGGGTGCTTGAAGTCGCCCATGAGAACCAGGGCCTGTGACCGTGAGGCTACTTCCGGCTCTCTGTAGAAGGCATCAACCTCCTCATTCTGATCAGGTGGCCTGTAACAAACACCTACCACACTGTCTCCCATGTTAGCCTGCCCTCTAATCCTCACCCACAACCTCTCAACTCACTCATCCTTCACCCTCAGGCCAAGCTCCATACATTCCAATTGCTCTCTCACATGAAGAGAGGTTCCTAAAGAGCACATAGCCTTCCATGACAGCACTCCAGTTGCGTGAGCTATCCCATGCCTCTGTAATTCCAATGAGATCATGATGCTGGGACCACGCAGATCTCCAGTTCCTCCTCTTTATTCCCCATGCTGCGTGCATCGGTGTACAGGTATTTATGGGAAGCAATCTAGCCTGCAGGTTTCCCTTTATAATCATCTCCTATCCTCACTTCCCCACTACTATACTCCTGCTGGACGCCTTCTGGCTCTGGCCGGATGACACTGATTGTCCCGTCCACGTAACATTCCCCATCCCCTTCCTGCTTAGTTTAAAGCCCTCCTAACCAGGCTAGCCAATCTGTTGGCAAACACACGCGTGCCCATCTTGCTGAGGTGGCTCCCCTCTTTCCCCACTAGCTGGTGGTCTTCAATCAGGGCCCCATGGTCACAGAAACCAAAACCCTGTTGCCAAGACCAGCGACGCAGCCAGTTGTTAACCTGGAATATCCGCCTTTTCCTCCTCATATCCATTCCCCTCATTGGCAGGATAGAGGAGAACACAACCTGGGCACCCAGACCTTTGACTGCCATCCCTAGGGCTCTGAAATCTCATTTGATATTGTTCACTTTCCCCATGGTGTCATTAGCACCCACATGGAACAGCAGCAAGGGGTAACAGTCTGATGCCTGGACAGGCCTTGGCAGTCACTCTGTGACATCCTCTATTTGACCCTCTGGCAGGTAACAGACCTCTCTGGACAAGGGGTCAGGTCTGCAGATTGGTGCCTCCGTGCCCTGCAGCAGGGAGCCACTCACAACAATCACCCGCCGCTTCTTCCGGGTGCTCCTTTTCTTCTTAGTGGGAGTAGTCTTAATGCATGGACTTGACTGCCTCGCCCTAGACAACCCCCTAGACGGGTCTTGTTCAGCGTCCTCATTTGCCTGTCCCTCGAGTTCCAGGGCCTCATACCTATTGCATAAGTTCACCTTGGGAGGGGAGGTGGGCCAGGGTGGGATTCTCTTGCCACTCTGAGAAGAGACCTGTTTCCAATCTTCCTCATCTCTTAATTCTGCCTCCTCTGCCGTATGGCATGAGGGTAGAGGATCTTCAGGAGAATTTGAGGTGTTCCCCAGGTGTATTCCCTGCAATGACTGCCAAGTGTAGCTCCACCAATCTATCTCCTTTTCACACTCCCTGGTATTCCTCAGCCTCTCCACCTCCCCCTTCAGCTCCACCACCAGGCTAAGCTGTTCGTCCTCGTGCTCACACCTAAGGCTGGTGTTGTCTCTGCTATTCCCTGGTTACATGGGGAGGCTCAGAAACTCCCCACAGCTGCAGACGTGGATCACAGCATGTACACATGGCAGTTCAGTCCGTGTCATCACAGTCTTCCTCGTGCTAGCTCTCTGGTGAGTACAGACCACGGCTTTGGCTGATTCCTCATGGAGGGAAAAGACCGTGGGTAGGGCTCTCTTCCTGAACCGGGAGAAAACTCCCTGCACCCCTACCGCGCCGCGCTCCTGGTCGCTCGCGCTCCCTGTGGGCGGCTCTTGGGCCGCCTTCCCTGCCGGCTCCGCCCCCGAGGAGTCAGAGCCGCCCCCGGGCCAGGGCTCGGTGCTGCCCGCGCGGGAGTCGGGGCGGGGGCTGCCTCTCGCCCCTTGCGCTTTCCTGCTCGGCGGCTTTTGCCGCGGTTGTGCTCCTCTAGGCAAGGTGCTCCGGCGCGAGTGTCCTCTCCAGAGACCTTCCCTTCGAGATCTACGAAGGTTTCCTTTCTATTGAAAGAAATGAAGGGTTCCAATGAAGGGTTTCCTTTTTCATCCAGCATCCAGGATTAGCAAGAGGTTTCTGCATTTATCAGGAAATATTCTGGGGTCCTTTATACTCAGCGAGCAGAGAAAGTGCTGGCTGGAACCTCGTCTCTGCTCAGCTGGTTTCGGGTAGCTTTTGTGCAAGAGCTGATTCCATCTGACTCAATATGAAGTTCGAAGCACACAAACACACCCCCTGCATCATTATTGACAAGACTCAGTATGAACTTCTTTTCCTGACACCTGGCTAGGAGATGTTCATCCAGGACACTCACACTTCCTGGTGCAATAAAAAACACCAGAGCTTGGAAAGCTTCTTCACGGCCAATTGCTGGTATCAGTACATTTAAGCATAGCCACTCTAACTTTCCAAGAAGCAATACTGAATTGATAATTCCCAGGGGCTAAAAAATGAAGGGTGGAGGCAGGTAGAGGCCCTGAGAGTGTCCACATCATTAAGAAAGAAGAAAGGAGGAAAACAGGGAATAGAATCTCCTTATTCTGACAGCTCATTTCTGTTCTTATAGTCAGCAACCATAAGGAGGAATAGCAACAACCATGCCTGCATTTTCCTCTCCTGAAACATCAGACAAGAGATATTAGGCAATTTAAAGCCAAATGCCCTGTCTTTTGCCTTGCTTTTACTTCTTCTCTTTTCCAGCTAGGGACTGGATAAAAAGGAAGAAATAAAGAAGAATCATAGAATCATAGAATGCTTAAGGTTGGAAGGGACCTCTAGAGATCATCTAGTCCAACCCCCCTGCACACGCAGGGTCACCTACAGCAGGTGGCTCAGGACTGC
>VZSV01000430.1:123283-134757 GCA_013398735.1 Nothocercus julius | reverse complement strand
ACCTCTCCTGATTTTCTCTCTTCTGTATTCTTGAGATACAATTCAGAAGTACTCTCACTTGCTCCAGCTCTTCTTTAATTTTTATTCCTACCTTTTTCACAAATCTTAACTAAACACTCAGAAATATAAGCAGAAAAAGAATTGAGATAATACAATAAAGCCTTCCCCAGCCACAGCAAGTGGAGGCATTTTTTCATTGCTACCATTATTTCCAAAATGCTTGTTCATTTCCTGCAGGGATTTTAGTCTTCTCATGCTGAGATATTTTTTTCCAATAGTATTTAAAAGATTTGCTGAACAATCCATTTCATTAATTTCTGGACATATTTTCAAGTTTACTACCATTTTTTAAAAACAGTTTCAGAATGTTTTTTCTTTCTTTTTCCAATTTTCAGTGGGAAGGGAATAGTTTCAGAGTCACAGACTGCAAGGGTAAAAGATAGTGAAAACTCATTGCCATTATGGAATACTTAGTATTGAAGAACTCGTGCTCAGAGGACTGACTTATAGTCACTTTAAACATATCTAAGTTTGGCTGGCATGTAAAAGGGCACTCTTGCCTATCTCTACTCAATGTGCATATCCTCTTCCTTTCCACCTGTATTCCAGTTGTAGCAGTTTTCCAGTTACATGAAGCGTCCTATACATGCTCCATTTTTTTCCAAATATTTTTGGTGAGGTTTCAGCCACATCAGTTGCATGATCCAGACCCCTGTACAAACCTTTACTGCCAGCACAGGTAAGGTGGTGAAGGCATACAGTTTGGGGCAGAGAAAGGAGAAAGCACTGTCTATTTTTACAGAAGCTTGTACTACTGTGTGGTTGAAATATTTGTGGAATCACAGACTTAGAAGCGGTTCCCATTTTGCCCTAAGGTGACTTTAAACTTTGCATGCATATGTTGTCACCATCAGCTCCTGAGCCTGCCAGTCTGTGTGTGGGAGGTGGGATGAGTGAAGGGAGATATTCTTAATATTTCCTGTTGAGATGTTTCCACTTCTTGAAAGTAATTAAATATTCCCTGGGGAAGAAACAGGGACCCAGATGCCAAGCTACAGGCTTGTTCTGTACATGACACACAGTTTTTCCTCCAGCAGATTTATGTATGTAGCCATTCATTTCCTTCTTTCGGGAGTTCCTGAAATAAATAAGCTAAATAGAGCATTTCATGCTAAACAAAATGAATTGTTAAGTTTAACATTTCCACTTTTCTTTTTCTCTCATAAATGAAATAACATTAATCCAATCCAAACTGAATTTTTAGTTCTCCCTTCATATACATTTTTCATGTGTATGAGAAAGCTAAACTGGAACTGCAGTCATTATCCTTACTGTACCCTCGAGCACACTCATATGCCCTTTATTGTGGCAAAGGTTGGTCCAAGCAGCATTACCCATCACTGAAGACAAAAAGAAACATAAAGTCACCATATGCCTTACATAACTTACAGAGCCTCTTCACAGCCCAGAGTCCCATCTTCATTCCACAGTCATCTTCCTAAAATTATTTCACTTTGGAGACATCTTTTCCTCTCCGCCCTCCAGCATACAGTCTTTGATTTCTATTGGGTTTCCAAGAAAATGCCCTATGTTATGAAACCTTTTTAGCAGGATCATTTTTAAGTGGCAGTATAAATCCCAAAGCATTTAATAAAAGTAACTGTCCCTCTCATCTACATAGCTGTTGGTCTATTTGCTCTGCTAACATAAGCATGCAATAGAAAACAGAGCTTTTTGAAATCTTAGGCAAATTTCTGGAGTCATCCTTCAGATTAGCAACAATGATCTGAATCTAAGTACAGAATACAGGAAGGCTGTGGCAACGCAGACCGAACCGCCACATAAACTCGTGGCCGTCCAGGTCTCTGCATGGGGGGAGTGCATGAGCATCGCAATGTTATTGGGGAGTAGCAAGCACAACGCCTGCCCTAGGTGCGAGCAGGTGGATGACCTTCTTAGTCTGATAGTGGAGCTGAAGGAGGAGGTAGAAAGGCTGAGAAGCATCAGAGAATGTGAGGAAGAAATAGACTGGTGGAGCCATGCTCTGCAGTCGTCCCAGGCAGCACACGCAGGGAACCCCCCAAGCCGATCTGAGACTCCTGTACCCTCTTGCCATAGAGTGGAAGGGGCAGAAGTAACAGTATTAAGCAATGAACAAGAGTGGAAGCAGGTCCCTGTTCGAGGCGGCAGGAGAACCCTTTCTCGGCCCACCTCGCCCCCGCAAGTGACCACTCTCACCAGGTATGAGGCCCTGGAACTCGAGGGACAGACAGAAGAGGTCAAGGACCAAGGCCCATCTAGGGGGCTGTCTGGAGGGAGGCGGGCAAGTCCGCACCTTAAGGCCACTCCCACTAAGGAGAAAAGGAGCACCCGAAGAAGCGGCGGGTGATTGTTGTGAGTGGCTCCCTGCTGCAGGGCACAGAGGCACCAATCTGCAGACCTGACCCCTTGTCCAGAGAGGTCTGTTACCTGCCAGAGGGTCAAATAGAGGATGTCACAGAGTGACTGCCAAGGCCTGTCCAGGCATCAGACTGTTACCCCTTGCTGCTGTTCCATGTGGGTGCTAATGACACCATGGGGAAAGTGAACAATATCAAATGAGATTTCAGAGCCCTAGGGATGGCAGTCAAAGGTCTGGGTGCCCAGGTTGTGTTCTCCTCTATCCTGCCAATGAGGGGAATGGATATGAGGAGGAAAAGGCGGATATTCCAGGTTAACAACTGGCTGCGTCGCTGGTCTTGGCAACAGGGTTTTGGTTTCTGTGACCATGGGGCCCTGATTGAAGACCACCAGCTAGTGGGGAAAGAGGGGAGCCACCTCAGCAAGATGGGCACGCGTGTGTTTGCCAACAGATTGGCTAGCCTGGTTAGGAGGGCTTTAAACTAAGCAGGAAGGGGATGGGGAATGTTACGTGGACGGGACAATCAGTGTCATCCGGCCAGAGCCAGAAGGCGTCCAGCAGGAGTATAGTAGTGGGGAAGTGAGGATAGGAGATGATTATAAAGGGAAACCTGCAGGCTAGATTGCTTCCCATAAATACCTGTACACCGATGCACGCAGCATGGGGAATAAAGAGGAGGAACTGGAGATCTGCGTGGTCCCAGCATCATGATCTCATTGGAATTACAGAGGCATGGGATAGCTCACGCAACTGGAGTGCTGTCATGGAAGGCTATGTGCTCTTTAGGAACCTCTCTTCATGTGTGAGAGCAATTGGAATGTATGGAGCTTGGCCTGAGGGTGAAGGATGAGTGAGTTGAGAGGTTGTGGGTGAGGATTAGAGGGCAGGCTAACATGGGAGACAGTGTGGTAGGTGTTTGTTACAGGCCACCTGATCAGAATGAGGAGGTTGATGCCTTCTACAGAGAGCCGGAAGTAGCCTCACGGTCACAGGCCCTGGTTCTCATGGGCGACTTCAAGCACCCTGACATCAACTGGAAAGGCAACGCAGCCAGGCACAAACAGTCCTGGAGGTTCCTACAGTGCGTGGATGATAACTTTTTAACACAGGTTGTGGAGGAGCCAACGAGGAGAGGTGGGCTACTGGACCTGGTACTAAGAAATAGAGAGGGACTTGTTGGAGATGTGAAGGTGGGGGGGTAGCCTCTGCTACAGTGATGATGAGCTGGTTGAGTTTAGGATCCAACGAGGAGGAAGCAGGGCTGTAAGTAGCCTTGCAACCATGGACTTCAGGAGGGCCAACTTTGGCCTCTTCAGAGACCTCCTCGGAAGAATCCCGTGGGCTAGAGCTCTAGAAGGAAGGGGGGCCCAAGAGAGCTGGTTAGTATTCAAGCAGCAGTTCCTCCATGCTCAGGATCAGTGCATCCCTTTGAGTAAGAAGTCAGGCAGGGAGGGCAGGAGGCCTGCGTGGATGAGCAGGGAGCTGCTGGCAAAACTCAAACAGAAAGAAGGCAGTATTCAGAGTGTGGAAAAAAGGACAGGCCCCTTGGGAGGAATATAGGAATGTTGTCAGAGAATGCAGGGATGCAGCAAGGAAGGCTAAGGCACAATTAAATCTGGCAAGGGATGTTAAAATTAACAAGAAGAGCTTTTTCAAACACATCAATGGCAAGAGGAAGGTTAGGGCAATTGTGGGTGCGCTTGTGAACGGTGTGGGTGCCCTGGTTATGAAAGACACAGAAAAAGCAGAGTTACTGAATGCCTTCTTTGCTTCAGTGTTTACCAAGGGCAGCCCTCTGGAATCCCAGACCCTAGAGACAAGCAAAGGTGCCTGGAGAGAGGAAGACTTGCCCTGAGTAGAGAAAGATTGGGTCAGAGAGTACTTAGGGAAACTTGACATCCACAAATCCATGGGCCCTGATGGGATGCACCCCAGAGTGCTGTGTGAGCTGGTGGATGTAATTGCTACGCCACTCTCCATCATCTTGGAAAGGTCCTGGAGAACGGGGGAGGTGCCAGAGGACTGGAGGAAAACTAATGTCACGCCGGTCTTCAAAAATGGCAAGGAGGAGGACCCAGGCAACTACAGGCCAGTGAGCCTCACCTCCATCCCTGGAAAGGTGATGGACGAGTTCATCCTGGCTGTTGTCCCTAAGCATGTGAAGGACAAGAAGGTGCTCCGGAGTAGTCAGCATGGATTCACCAAGGGGAAATCATGCTTGACTAACCTGATCGCCTTCTATGATGGAATGATTGGCTGGATAGATGAGGGGAGAGTGGTGGAGGTCATCTATCTCAACTTAAGCAAGGCTTTTGACACCGTCTCTGACAACATCCTTCTGGGCAAGCTCCGGAAGTATGGGATAGATGAGTGGATGGTGAGGTGGATTGAGAACTGGATGGATGGCAGAGCCCAGAGGGTGGTGATCAGTGGTGCAGAGTCTAGTTGGAGGCCTGCAGTTAGAGGTGTCCCCCAGGGGTCAGTCCTCGGCCCAGTCCTGTTCAATTTATTCATCAATGACCTGGATGAAGGCACAGAGTGCTCCCTCAGCAAGTTTGCTGATGATACCAAACTGGGAGGAGTAGCTGATAGCCCAGAGGGCTGCGCTGCCATCCAGAGGCACGTGGACAGACTGGACAAGTGGGCGGTGAGAAACCTTATGAAATGCAACAGGGGCAAGTGCAAGGTCCTGCACTTGGGGAGGAATAACCTCAGACACCAGTACAGACTGGGGACTGACCCGCTGGAGAGCAGCTCTGCAGAGAAGGACCTGGGTGTCATGGTGGATGACAAGTTGCCCATGAGGCAGCAGTGCCCTTGTGGCCAAGAAGGCCAATGGGATCCCGGGGTGCATTAAGAAGAGCGTCTCCAGCAGGTCAAGGAAGGTGATCCTGCCCCTCTACTCAGCCCTGGTGAGGCGACATCTGNCTGCCAAGGCCTGTCCAGGCATCAGACTGTTACCCCTTGCTGCTGTTCCATGTGGGTGCTAATGACACCATGGGGAAAGTGAACAATATCAAATGAGATTTCAGAGCCCTAGGGATGGCAGTCAAAGGTCTGGGTGCCCAGGTTGTGTTCTCCTCTATCCTGCCAATGAGGGGAATGGATATGAGGAGGAAAAGGCGGATATTCCAGGTTAACAACTGGCTGCGTCGCTGGTCTTGGCAACAGGGTTTTGGTTTCTGTGACCATGGGGCCCTGATTGAAGACCACCAGCTAGTGGGGAAAGAGGGGAGCCACCTCAGCAAGATGGGCACGCGTGTGTTTGCCAACAGATTGGCTAGCCTGGTTAGGAGGGCTTTAAACTAAGCAGGAAGGGGATGGGGAATGTTACGTGGACGGGACAATCAGTGTCATCCGGCCAGAGCCAGAAGGCGTCCAGCAGGAGTATAGTAGTGGGGAAGTGAGGATAGGAGATGATTATAAAGGGAAACCTGCAGGCTAGATTGCTTCCCATAAATACCTGTACACCGATGCACGCAGCATGGGGAATAAAGAGGAGGAACTGGAGATCTGCGTGGTCCCAGCATCATGATCTCATTGGAATTACAGAGGCATGGGATAGCTCACGCAACTGGAGTGCTGTCATGGAAGGCTATGTGCTCTTTAGGAACCTCTCTTCATGTGTGAGAGCAATTGGAATGTATGGAGCTTGGCCTGAGGGTGAAGGATGAGTGAGTTGAGAGGTTGTGGGTGAGGATTAGAGGGCAGGCTAACATGGGAGACAGTGTGGTAGGTGTTTGTTACAGGCCACCTGATCAGAATGAGGAGGTTGATGCCTTCTACAGAGAGCCGGAAGTAGCCTCACGGTCACAGGCCCTGGTTCTCATGGGCGACTTCAAGCACCCTGACATCAACTGGAAAGGCAACGCAGCCAGGCACAAACAGTCCTGGAGGTTCCTACAGTGCGTGGATGATAACTTTTTAACACAGGTTGTGGAGGAGCCAACGAGGAGAGGTGGGCTACTGGACCTGGTACTAAGAAATAGAGAGGGACTTGTTGGAGATGTGAAGGTGGGGGGGTAGCCTCTGCTACAGTGATGATGAGCTGGTTGAGTTTAGGATCCAACGAGGAGGAAGCAGGGCTGTAAGTAGCCTTGCAACCATGGACTTCAGGAGGGCCAACTTTGGCCTCTTCAGAGACCTCCTCGGAAGAATCCCGTGGGCTAGAGCTCTAGAAGGAAGGGGGGCCCAAGAGAGCTGGTTAGTATTCAAGCAGCAGTTCCTCCATGCTCAGGATCAGTGCATCCCTTTGAGTAAGAAGTCAGGCAGGGAGGGCAGGAGGCCTGCGTGGATGAGCAGGGAGCTGCTGGCAAAACTCAAACAGAAAGAAGGCAGTATTCAGAGTGTGGAAAAAAGGACAGGCCCCTTGGGAGGAATATAGGAATGTTGTCAGAGAATGCAGGGATGCAGCAAGGAAGGCTAAGGCACAATTAAATCTGGCAAGGGATGTTAAAATTAACAAGAAGAGCTTTTTCAAACACATCAATGGCAAGAGGAAGGTTAGGGCAATTGTGGGTGCGCTTGTGAACGGTGTGGGTGCCCTGGTTATGAAAGACACAGAAAAAGCAGAGTTACTGAATGCCTTCTTTGCTTCAGTGTTTACCAAGGGCAGCCCTCTGGAATCCCAGACCCTAGAGACAAGCAAAGGTGCCTGGAGAGAGGAAGACTTGCCCTGAGTAGAGAAAGATTGGGTCAGAGAGTACTTAGGGAAACTTGACATCCACAAATCCATGGGCCCTGATGGGATGCACCCCAGAGTGCTGTGTGAGCTGGTGGATGTAATTGCTACGCCACTCTCCATCATCTTGGAAAGGTCCTGGAGAACGGGGGAGGTGCCGGAGGACTGGAGGAAAACTAATGTCACGCCGGTCTTCAAAAATGGCAAGGAGGAGGACCCAGGCAACTACAGGCCAGTGAGCCTCACCTCCATCCCTGGAAAGGTGATGGACGAGTTCATCCTGGCTGTTGTCCCTAAGCATGTGAAGGACAAGAAGGTGCTCCGGAGTAGTCAGCATGGATTCACCAAGGGGAAATCATGCTTGACTAACCTGATCGCCTTCTATGATGGAATGATTGGCTGGATAGATGAGGGGAGAGTGGTGGAGGTCATCTATCTCAACTTAAGCAAGGCTTTTGACACCGTCTCTGACAACATCCTTCTGGGCAAGCTCCGGAAGTATGGGATAGATGAGTGGATGGTGAGGTGGATTGAGAACTGGATGGATGGCAGAGCCCAGAGGGTGGTGATCAGTGGTGCAGAGTCTAGTTGGAGGCCTGCAGTTAGAGGTGTCCCCCAGGGGTCAGTCCTCGGCCCAGTCCTGTTCAATTTATTCATCAATGACCTGGATGAAGGCACAGAGTGCTCCCTCAGCAAGTTTGCTGATGATACCAAACTGGGAGGAGTAGCTGATAGCCCAGAGGGCTGCGCTGCCATCCAGAGGCACGTGGACAGACTGGACAAGTGGGCGGTGAGAAACCTTATGAAATGCAACAGGGGCAAGTGCAAGGTCCTGCACTTGGGGAGGAATAACCTCAGACACCAGTACAGACTGGGGACTGACCCGCTGGAGAGCAGCTCTGCAGAGAAGGACCTGGGTGTCATGGTGGATGACAAGTTGCCCATGAGGCAGCAGTGCCCTTGTGGCCAAGAAGGCCAATGGGATCCCGGGGTGCATTAAGAAGAGCGTCTCCAGCAGGTCAAGGAAGGTGATCCTGCCCCTCTACTCAGCCCTGGTGAGGCGACATCTGGAGCACTGTGTCCAGTTCTGGGCTCCCCAGTTCAAGAGGGTTGTGGAGCTGCTGGAGAGAGTCCAGTGCAGGGCTACAAGGATGATCCGGGGCCTGGAACATCTGCCCTATGAGGAAAGGCTGAGAGAGCTGGGCCTGTTCAGCCTGGAGAAGAGAAGGCTGAGAGGAGACCTCATCAGTGTCTATCAGTACCTTAAGGGAGGCAGTGAGGAGGATGGTGCTGGCCTCTTTTCAGTGGTGGCCACCAATAGAACTAGATACAACTAGAGGTAATGGCCAGAAACTGAAGCACCAAAAGTTCCACAGGAACTTAAGGAAAAATTTCTTGACAGTGAGGGTGACAGAGCACTGGAACATGTTGCCAGGAGAGGTTGTGGAATCTCCTTCTCTGGAGATCTTCCAAGGCCACTTGGATGCGACCCTGTGCCACATGCTCTAGGTGACCCTGTGTGTGCAGGGAGGTTGGACTAGATGATCTCTAAAGGTCCCTTTCAACCTTAATGATTCTATGATTCTCTGAATTCGTCTTACTGAAACAGCAAAACACTGGCAAAATTGCAGATTATTCCAGTGCTCCTTTCTTTCAAGTCAAACAAACAATACTAACAAGAGCACAGTGTACTTTTCTCCAATTCTAGCAAACATTTGTAGATCCTGTAATTCAGAAATCCAGCAGAAATAAGAAATCTCAAGGATTCTTCAAGCTTTGCTCAAGCACCAGGGACACAACAAACTCCTGAAAGAAAAAAAAGAAAAGAAAAAGAAGACAACTGAATCGAATCTGGAACATAGATCAAAATAGATGAACAGGTTGAAACGTCTGTTCTCAAGTGCTTGATGGAATACAGAGCAGGTTTGCCAGAAAAATTCAAAATTATAATTCTTGCTAAGGAGTGAGTGTCTGAAGTGCCTTTTAAGGAGGCACTTTAAGCAGTGCAATTTAAGGAGCAATTTAAGCAGGAAGATATGGTGTTTATAAGAGAGATACCTTTACATTCATGCTTCCTTTGAATTCTAAGGCTTCAGTAATGGCATGCACAAGACAAATATACATCTTTTTGTCAGTTATCCATAACTGCGAGGCTCATGGGTTTTGTTCCTTCCCATCCTTTCAACCGAAGAATCCCTGCAGCATCACGCATCCCAGCAAGCTTTGAATTAATTCACTAGGTCGGGACATTCAGGTAAAAAGCCAGCAACTGGTATTGAACACACCCAGCTGGACTACAGGTCTGCACAGAATTCACTAAATACACCCGAAGTGCCCAGTCCCAGCATGGAACTGGGCTTCTTGTAAAACCAGGCATGGATTTCCAGGCAGGTGCTTTCTTCCCTTCACAGGCAGCTGCTTTCCTCCTACAGTTTTCTCAAAATCCTTGGCTAGGGCTTAATTAGCTGGGCTTCTTTCTAGGTATTACTAATATGAACAGCAGTGATCAATTTGTGTGATGCATATGTCAAAACGGTTGGATTATATAGGCAGACCAACAGACTGATAAACTGATAGAAAAATAGACAGTTGCGCAGACATTTAGATTGTAGACTCCAGTGGACAAATACTGTGCTAGCACTGATCATCCTTGAGAATGATGCATGTAATTAATAACTGTGGTCAGGAAAACTATGGGTGAGTGGATATTTAACTAACACAGATTTTTTTTTCTCCTTGTTTAGATTGTTTCGATTTGGTTTCATGAAAGCTCTAGAAGTGAGGCATGGCAGAGAAGGAACTATGTGGAGAACAGCCCACTCTGTAAGCAGAAACATGTTGCTTCTTTCATGCAAGAGTTGAGGCCCACAAGAAACTCCTCCTGCTTATAGAAAATCTCATTATCTGTGATAAAGATTACAAAATAAACAAGCAAATGCATGACTGGATGCTAATGACTGCCAGGAGCCTGTCCCCTAGAGGGACTGTGAAGCTGCAGGATCATGTCTTACTCTGTTCTGTTTTGCTCCTTAGTCCTTGTACAGTTTCAAGCTTCTCCAAAATCTATTCTATTATCTCTTACTAATTGTCTCCAAGTTTCCTTTCTTTCTATGTTGGGCTATCTTCATGTTTTAGGGAGAAAATACACCTATACTTCATCAGATGAACCAATACAGAATAACTGTATTGTGTATACAATACCCCAAAAGGAATAAAATATGAATGTAAAAAAAAAATCTAATTCACACCTAATATACCTCATCTCTAGGATTTTTTAAAGAAATCTGGAAAGGAATATGTGCTATTTTAGATTTCTAGAAGAATAACTTCGCCCTTGAAAAATCTTATTGAAGCAGAACTTACTGAAGAGAGTTCTGCTTAAAAACTGATTGTCAAAAATGTCCTTTCATGTATAAATAGTTTCCTTCTTACTCTTTCCTCTGCCTGCTGTTTGCTATTCCCAGCTCCTCCCTCTTTTCCCTGCTTCCCTTTCTTTTCCCTGTGTGCTTTTCATGGTTCCTCTGTGCATATCTTGTTTTCTCTGCCCCTCTCTCCCACCTCTCTCTCTCTACCCTCCTTTTTCTTTTTCCTTTGAAACTCTATCGCCCTTGCCTCAGTCCCACCCCTCCTCTTTTATCCTCCTCAGCTATTCTCTCATGGATGTTTTTTTTCTCTGGTTTGTGTGGTCTGCCCTGAAAATTCCATCTTTTTTCTCTTCAGGACCCAACATGTTCCACACAGATTTATGAGATGGATTACACTTTGCTGTTCCATGTATTGTTTTAAGAAGCACACCTTCTTTTGTTCTAGATACTGCGAGATCTGTCCATGTGTCTGCATATTTGTGTCTCACTTTATTATGTGGAATTTTGTATCTGTAAAATAAATGTCTGCTTATGTGAGTTGAGGCAATCTGTCTCATGCAACACGGTTCTACAAGGTGTGTATTTTTGTCACAAATGAGACGTTGGTCATTTAACCAGAGTGGACACAGCATCTGATCCATTCATGCCAGTTTGGGATTCAAAGTTTTTGCTTCTTTCTTCTGTCATGTTGGGACTGGGAATGTATACATTTTGGAAAAGATTTCTGGCAAGAGGCAACAATGTGCCTAGCAGATGAAAGCTTCAAGAAGTGGAAATACTTTTAGGCATGTAAACGCACTCACTGCAAAATCCTGCAGCAGAGAGAGAACGTTTAAACAGTGCCTTAAAGTTAATCCCTAGGGTGGGATTCACCACTATCTGCTCTTGCAGACAGTGCTATTTGAAACGGTGAGTTTGGACCGTGCATTAGCGTGTGTGTGTGTGTGCGCGTGTGTGTGTGCGCGTGTGTGTGTGTGCGTGTGTGCGTGTGTGTGTGTGTGTGTGTGTGTGTGTGCCTGTAGCCCAG
>VZSV01000430.1:89320-122882 GCA_013398735.1 Nothocercus julius | reverse complement strand
CGTGTGTGTGTGTGCGTGTGTGTGTGTGTGTGTGTGTGTGTGCCTGTAGCCCAGAAACTTTGCTCAAACTTCTCCATTCAGAACTGCAGCTCTTTGGTGTCTAGAAACCCCCACCGAGAGGATTAAGAAACTATGCTGTCTGGGAAGATGTAGGGGCTTATATTATGCTGCATATATACAGAATTGCTAGGAAAGATTGCATTCTATGGAAAATAGCCCTAACTTTTTGAACTCAGAGATGTGACCCCATCTATAGATAGTGCTGCTTTTAGAAGGAAGTTAGTACTTTTTTTTTCAGTGCAATTACATATTTAATGTGAATTTACACATATGTATGTTTTACTCTGAAAGGAATCACTGTCGCTTTGTAGTGTGTGCTTTGTGAAGGTCATACTTCAGACCAAAGGAAGTTACCTTGGGAGCAGAAGCCCAAAATTCCACTCTCTGTTATCAGAAAATTATCTGTTGAAAATATAAGCCACTGATTTTTGCTGTACTTCCTTTTCAGTCCTATGGACACACTGTGCTTGCACTGTAGCTCAGGGCAGCTGCCATTTTCTGCCATTTTTCCTTGTTGTATGCTTTGCTAGTCAGGAGAGTAGGTACAGTCAGAAGGTTCTCAGAATGCTCCTTCCTCTAGCATTTATCCAGATTCAGTACAGTGACATTTGCAGATTGGGTAGGTGGGCTCTACTTTACGTGCAGAAAACAGGAGTGATTCAGAAATATGCTTCCAGTCCTTCATGAACCTCCATTGGAAGCTAGGGTACTCTTCTGGAATTTCCCCATTCCTGAGGATTCCTTGTGCTCATCCAGGCCATGGCTGGGAACAAAGACAGAGTGGAAGTTTGCCTGGGGGGCTGTCAGTACCTAGAAGTAGAGAAGCACCTCCTCCCTCCCCGTGATACTTTATTCTCAGCACTTTGGGGGTGCAGCACAGGTAAATAAATTTATGCTAACTTCAGTCCAGGTTGCCGCAGAATAATAGCAGATGCCATATGGCGACAGGGATATCAGCAGTGTGTCTAGGGAGTCGCCAAGAATCACTCGTCTGTGCGGTGACTGCCGCACTGTAGCCCAGAAACTCCTTGCCCGATCCCGGCAGTGAGGTGAGGCAGCCCGTGCTGCAGCTACGCGTGCCCGTGGCAGCGCCCACCAACACCGCACCGCAGGAGCGCGGCGGGCCGTGCCGGGCCGGGCCGGCAACCCGGACACGGCGGCGAGGGCGGTCCAGTCGGGGGCTGGGGTGGGAGCAGCGGGAGCTGCACTAGCATGAACCGACGGCGGAGTCCGCCCGGCGGAGAGGGGGCGGCCCGGCGGCCGGCTCCGCTCCGCCCCGCGAGCTGCCGCTGCCGGGGCCAGGAGAGGGGCACCGGGGGCCAAGGAGGGAGGTGACCCCAGCACCGGAGTAACGCCCTCCCACTCCGCGAGTGCCGAGCCGGGTGATCGCACGGGCTCCCCCTCTTCTCCTCGCGTGCTGCGCTAGCCCGGGCCTCCGCACAGGTCGTGGGGGGAGCACAGCGAGGGGAGGAGGGGCGCGGCAGGAGAGAGGAGCCCGGAGGAAGAGGAGAGCGGCGGATTCTAGTGAGCCAAGGGGTGGAGAAGAAAGGAGAGGAGGGGGGGAAAAGAAAACGATCCCGAAGAAGGAGCTGGAGCCGAGCGAAGGCTTAGGGCTGCCTCAGCCTCCGCGGAAGCCCTCGCTTCGGGAGGGCGGGCGCGGAGCGCAGCCGTGCCCGGCGCCGGGGACAAAGCGCCCGCGCGGGGCTCCCGCGATGCTGTAGCTCACGCGGCGAACATGGTCTTTGTGCAACTTTCCGATCCGTGCCAAAGCTGAGCAACACCGCGAAGAGAAGGGGGTGCTGCTGGAGCCCGGCGAAAGGCTTCGCGGCGGGCAAGGACACGGAGAGCCCGGCCGAAGAGGTCCGAGGAGGAGCGCCATCGTCCAGGATGTCCTAGGGGCTCTGCCGCCCTGGAGGGGGAGAGAACGAACTAGGTATTAACTTCTGAACAGAATTAAAACTCTTGGCACTGTGGACATCGTGGGGATTTTTTTCCTTTTTCGTTCCTTTTTTTTTTTTTTCTTGTTCCTCCTATCCCTCCCTCCCCCTTCCTCTCCCCTCCTTTCCCTTTCCCCTCCTCCCCCGTTTATCGGTGTCTGCGCTGTTTAAGATCTGTGTTACTGGGGCTTGTAGCGCCCAGGGAGATACTCCCCAGTCCACCTCTCCTGTCATGCTGTGTATGAGCAATGAGGGAAGAGCTGTGCGAAATCAGGTCATGGCTTGCTGCTCGTAGAAATTGCTCTCAAAGGCAGACTCTGTTCACACATGCATGGTTCTTACGGTCTGCTCCTTTGCGTTTTTCCTCCTCTCTCCAACTGCTTTAGGGGCAATGCTTAAATGTTGCCTTTGTATTCCCTTAAACGGGGAGCTACAGGTAGATGTGCACTGTGGTGCTCTTCCCTGATTTTGCTGAAATGATAGCAGGAATGCTTTGTTGCCCTTGATGTGGACATGGTTGTTTAATATTTTTGTGGGGGACAAAAGACTGTATGAGTGTTTGTACCAGAGAAAAAGCCATGCTAACCTGTTTTCAAGGAGGTGGTAAAAGTTACAACTACTAATGTTGAATAAATCTATGAATGTGGTAAGGATTGTTGTGATGAGTAGTTTTAGCTTTGCCTTTCATGGATCTACTGAGTTGATTTCACTTACCCTGAAGTCTCCCTTGCTAATACCACACTCATTTAGTTGTTAGAAAAGTGAATTTTACCTGCTTCCTATGCAAGTGCTAGGAGTAAAGAGTAAATATGGTGAAGCAGATCTCCCAAGGTCAGTGAACAATGATTCTCCAAATCATCTTTCATTAGCAGTCATTTAAAGTTATACAGATAGATCAGGAAGAAGAGAGAGAAGGCAAATTGAAAAAGCAAAGTCAAGACAATGGGAACTACCAGTCACATCTGTTACAGAGACAGATTTGCTGCTTCAGCTGGGTTGAACAAGGGAGGCTCCCATCCTCCTTGTTCTTACATCAATCCTTACCAGAACATGGAAACTGGACATGGCTGCACCTGTGTTTAATCACGGCTGATCCACCCGCCCCTGAGCCACACTAAAACGCCTCGTTTGAAATCATTCCAGTACTGAGGTTCCTTTGGGGACAGGAACCAAGAAGAGAGAAGGTCCACAATCTGATAATCTTTTTTGTTAGATGCTACCTGATCTCTGTCCTGGGGAGGTGGGGGGAAGAGTGCGTGTATGTATATACACACCTCTATATATATGTGTGTGTGTGTGTGTGTGTGTATATATATATATGTGTGTGTGTGTGTGTGTGTTTTCTTTTAAGTTTAGTCCCTAAATTCAACCCCTTGTGCTACCTTAATTAATTTTGCTAGGCTTTTGGTAAGCATCAGATAGCTGCAGGTGATGGCATCCTTTCCTCTACTGCCTTTTGCACATATGCGCTCTTTGCCAAGTTAGACATGTGCAGTTTTTCATTCTTTGCCATGTACTGCCCTGCCCTTCCTGCCTCTAAACATTATTTTATAGTGTCTTCTGAGTTTCTTCCTATTTGTTAACATCTTCTTGCATTGAGCTACACAGAATTGTAGATATGGCCTTGTGTTTTGATGCTGAGGAAGACTGTGGCTTTTTTTTTTTTTCTCCTGCTGGCATTAGAGCTTGTAATCAAGCAAGATTGTGTCCTCTTTAATCTGAGCACCAAAACTCTGTAGAGAAAAACTTGTGCTGCTTTGTTTTGATGATCTTGGCTTTTTCAAGATGCTATATGTAGCAAGAACTGCTGGGGTTTATAGAGACAG
The DNA here is from genome assembly GCA_013398735.1 of Nothocercus julius. NCBI lineage: Eukaryota > Metazoa > Chordata > Aves > Tinamiformes > Tinamidae > Nothocercus > Nothocercus julius. Next base: position 119,059 of record VZSV01000430.1, on the reverse strand, counting down.
TTTTTGGAGAGGAGTGGAAGAGGGATGGCTCCTCTCATTTCTTTTCACCAGGACTGATACTTTCACCTTCTCTCTTTGACTTGAAGCTGCCTGGTGAATTGCTTTTGGGGGACAATCAGCCTTTGGCCCCAAGGAGGCAGCTGTTTATTCTCCAGCTTGCCTTGCCCCCACAGTCTGCAAGCAAGTGTCTGACAAAGATACCTGTTCCCTCATTCTATTAAGGATCATCATCTTCATGTCTGAACAGCTTTGTAATGGACTTTCCTCTTTGTGACTGCATGCAGCTGTCTGCCCCTTCTTTGAGACACAGAATCATGTAGAAATCCTTATGGTTTCTCTCCCCTTGCCTTGTGTGCTTCCATCAAGAGAGAGTCCCTCTATGGCCAGCTTCTCTTCCCTGAATACCTGCAGCACTGTTAGATTTATGCATGCTTTTCCTATGGCATCATGAATACTTCCCTCTACATGTCTGCTCCCCCTAAAACATGCTCTTCCTTGTTATGCATTCATTATCTCTCTGCAGCCTGTGGGGAAACTTCTCTGAAAGTCCTTGCAAATGAGTGCAAAAGCACTATTACTGAACAGGTTGCACAGCTTATTTTAATTTCTCCTTTCTGTGACCATATTGAGTCCAACATATGTGTTTGCTGCATATATAAACAATAAAAGATGCAAGGTGTATGCATGGTGAAGCTTGATCTTTATAACATGCTCTTGCCACACAGACCAAAAAAAGGGTGATGTTCTAGAAACGTGTTTGTTAAGAGCTCTCCAGATTGGGTATCCCCCTCATAAGCATATAATGATTCCTTTTTTTTTTTTTTTTTTTTTCATAACACTAAAAGAGTATTTCTTTGAAGAGAGCAGCTGACTAAAGAGAATCTTAAGGACAAAACTGAGCCTGCCTCATCAATTTTGCCTTTATTTCCTCTATTTATTTTTAAACCCGATTTAATATCATGCTAGTGTTGTTCATTGCTGTTAAAAAAAAATGTATTTTTTCAGGAAACTTTATATTGTCTTACAGCAATACAGTTAAGGACATATTTTTTTTCTAATGAATGACTCTACAAAATCAGCAGTTTTTCAGCTCTTGAAACCTTACCATTAAGTTTCTGCATGTCCAGTCTTGGGCCAGACATCCCTCTTCTGTCTGTATGTGCTCTCTTTGGCAACTCTACAACCTCATGGACTTTGGTGGGTGTGTACAAATCTAACAGGGATTTAGTAAGTAATTCTGTTGATGTTGCACAGGCAGGAAATTGTCTCTCTGATGGTACAAACTGTGCAATGGAAAGAGACCCCAAAAGAGGGGAGAAAACTCCCCTCTTAGTTACTTATGTCACCCACTCTGTTTTGATGCATAAAGAACATTTTATGTGGACACTGTTTTTGCATTTACTTCACGAGAAGTGAACCCGTGCTTTCTTCTCAGAAGCATGGATTGTACTTTGAAGAAATATTCCCCTACCTCCAGGAATAGCATTTTATTTTAAGTGCGCTATTAATATGTGTGCTGTTAAAAAGGCAAATATATAATACAGTATTATTTTTATGGAAAATGCTATCTTCTCTCTAAAAAGTCAACATGCAGCAGGCTCCTCCTATGAGGGAGGTGCTATTTAAGGACTGTTCTGGAGACCATTTATGAGAAAAGAAGCAGCTTTGGGATTTAACTTCTTCCAGGCATTGGTTTCAATTTTCTAGGCCTGCGGAGACCCCTATACATTCTGATACTCAGGGCTTGCTTGTCAAGGAAATTTCAAATCAAACAGTTTATGCAGCACACACATACATGCACATGTATAAGTACTCAGTTAGAAAGGAGAATAAAAGTGTTATCCTGGGAGTAGAGAATATGCAGGGCAGACTGAGAACACACCACTGTCTGCAAAATGTAGTCTTATATATGAAGCATAGGTTCTTAAGGTCTTGGTTCACTTTAGAATGGAAATTTTTACCTGCCCAGACCTGTATATGGAAACATACGCCACTTCATTTCCAGACAGCCGCCTTTTTTTTTTTTTTTTTCCCCTCCCCAAGCTTGCCATGTAAATGAATCCTTGGCTGATTCAGCATTTTCTAAGTGCAGGTTTTCTGTGCTCCATGTCTCTGAAAAATATTTCGTGTGTAAGCCATGTAATTACATGCTGTAAGGTATATATTGAGGACTACAAACTCTTTCTTACTTATTTCTTTTTTAAAAGCTTTCGATTTTGCAAGGTGAAACATGGTGTATTCATGTTCCTCCAAGTTATTGCAAGACTTTCAAAGCTCCGTGAATGACCTGATCTTTCTCCCACTTACCACAAACCACCCACATGATGTGAACCTGTTTGGCCCAGCTGACCACTTCAGAGGCACTGTGTGGGATACAGAAGCCTGTGTGGGGGCCCTTTGTGTCAGATTTAACACAGGTTTCCTCGGATGTCTACAACTGGAAGCAGGGTTCCCTGACAGAACTTCTTTTCCTCCAAACTATTCCTTAGGAAAGGAAGGAATTTCACACGAGAGGGGATATTATTGCAAAGAGATTTCTGGACAAGATTTAGATTGGCAATCAGAACTGAACTTCCAAGTGTTATATTTCACTCACTGCTAGAATCGATTTGATTTCAGTAAGCAGGATCAGAAACTCTTTCTGAACGAGGGAAGCTGTTTTAAATTACTCCTCCCTGTCTCTAAGCCAGGAAGAAGAATTGCAGCTGGAAATGCAGCCGGATTGTGCTGCTTGCCTGCAGTTGTTTCCCAAATTGTCCCTTCCCATGCTAATGTCAGCACACTTTGAGCTGGTGCCAGCAGCAATGGGAATGCAAACATGAACTTGCTTTTTCACTTTTCAGGAAGTTTGATAATCTTATTTGGAACATATGTTGTTCATGAAGATGCCATAATATTCCCAGTTATCACTGCCATCATTATGGTGTCAGGAACAGAATAGTTCTGCTGGGGAGTATTCTTTTAATTACTGACAGAGACGGGATCTCTATGGCCTTCTTTTCCCTCAGTACCGCACCTTCCTTATTGGCCTTCTGTGCTAGAAATTAGCAAGGTTGCAGTAAGGCATGTTGAGGATTTGAGAGACAGAAGAAATTGTGCTGACCTGTGTATATACTAGCAGTTAGAGGCTTTAAGGAGTTTTCCATAATTTGCATTTGTCTTGGTTTTGTGTTCTGCAGGGACACAGAGGTGGAGTTAGATGCTGAAAAGTAATTAGTTTGCTTTTGGTGTCTTAGTATAGCATCCTTTTGCTCAGAGCCTCAGGCTGTGCACCTGGGGTCAGTAAGGCATCTGGTGAATTAATATAATGGGAATGATGCATGACCTGTGCTCTTTGCTTCAGTCAAAAGTTCTCCTAATGTTGACTTGAGGAATCCACTTGGCAATTGCATGTTTCTCATGGAAAATTTTATCTGTGTTGAATTAGAAGAAGCTCTGGATGCTCTCAGAGAGAACTGCAGGTTTCTGCAACTGAGGAAATCAAGTCAGTGACAAGATATTATCGCTTGGAGAGAATTGATTCAACAAACAGATGAAAAGTTAAATAACTTTTTGAAATAACTCTTGAATTAATTACCAAAGGAAAAAAAAAAAGGTGGTGTGTAAGTGGGGGGGAGATAAGGAAAACAAACTAGCCTTTGAAAACAGTTTAAAAAAAAGTTTTCAAAAAAAAAGAGGAAAACTTTTATTCCTTTAAAAGAAAGAATTTGAGATTATTGCCATAATCTCAAAAAGAGAGTAAAGTCTTTTAAAGAGGATGATTTAAAAACTCATTTTAAGAGTTTTTGTTTTCTTTTGTTTTTTAGATTTTAGTTCCCTCTTGCAACTGTGGTGTCTATCTCCACAGCTGCTTGTAGCACTGTGTTACAGGCTGACATCAAAGTCAGTCAGGAGAAGCACTAGAGATGCAGTAGCATTTCCATTCTGATCCTTTCAATTAGAGAAAGCAGGTGGCATTTTACCGAAGGTGGGAAATCTCACTCTAGTTGAGATTATGGCAGGTTAGTTAAGAAATTTTTCTCCCTCTGTGGCTTGTGAACTGTAGTGTTGAAATCAGCCAGTCCTTCTCTCTGTGGCACTAATACAAAAGCACCTGAAGTATTTGTATTTGGTTGTGTGGGCTTCAGTGCCAGGGACAGTGATGAATCGTGACCTCAGTGAAGAGTTAGGGGTAGAGAATTTATGATATGCTATTAAGAGAGCTGCATGTATTAGTTTAATGATTACTAAAACAGCATTGCTCCAGAGTATCTGCAGTACCTGGGATGTTATTTATGGGATCCTATGTCATCTGCTTAAAGTAATAGAACTAGCTCAAACTGCCCAAAGCAGATGATTTCAGGTTCAATATTGAGGGATGTTCTCTTCCAATAGGGTCTAAAGAGACTGTAGGAGGTAGCCCAGAGGAACTGATGGAACCCCAGTTGTTTGTGTCATTTTAAAGTACATCTAGAAAAGCTCTAACAAATACACAGAGAACAAATCCTGCAGTTAACTGGGGACTATAGGCCAAATGTCATCTAAATAAAGATGCCCTTCCCCCTCTTTCACTTCCTATTATTCCCAGCAAATAGGGAGAGGGACTATCATTCTGACAGCAGATCTGTCTGTATATGCTTTGTAGCAGTCCAAGACTGGTAACCGCAGAGAGAAAGTGCTGTATGCTGCTTGAAGTTGGATGTGCCTGTAACAAGAGCGGTGAGCTTCAGCATCCACGGTGAAATATAAATGAGCCTTTGAGACAGAGGAGGCAGGATGAGCTCTGAAACTTATATCTTATTTCATTCATCCCTGACACTAAAAATAATATGAACATTCATCATAAAGAGATGTTACAAGCCTAAAATACCTATTTTTTACCTTAATCCACTTTGCCTTCCTGCTTCCTCTTAAGACTTGTTCTAGTATTCTCCCTAACTATTACTGGCCCATGATACTCTAATTTCCTGTGGGTGGAAACAATGAACAGGAAATGCTGGATGGAGGAGGAGTAGGAGGGAAGAACCTGAGAATGTGCTTAGCAGGCTCTGCCAGTGACAAGTTCAAATTTTTGATTGGGCTTTCTAACGCATCTCCCCTATCCATGGTCTCCCTGCGATGCTTCACTCAGCTGAGCTGGTCACGCCTAGTCTTTCCTTTTTGAGTCAACTCTCTCTGCTTTGCCACTTTGATCTTTCTTCTCTTCATCAAGCTGCCATTTCTGCCTCACTGCTTTCTCAACTGCCTCTTCTTAGACAAGAGACAATTTTGGGCACCTGATTGTCTAAATAGATACGGGAGTCCGGTCTGAGCCATGAACCAGCAAGAATCATTAATTTAGTCCTTTAAATAAATGTATAGGTGTCATTGCTAAAAGATAAATGGAAATAAGACAAAGTAACGTGTTTCTGAAGTTGAATAATACCCTCATATTCTCTGTACTTGATGCTCAGTTCCGTTTCTTGAACAGTAAGATCAAAGACCATGCGGGAAGGAAGCAAAGATTGTGGATTTTGAGACAGGACCTGGAGAGAGAAATCCTCGAAGAATTATCTGTTTTCTCGTAGTTTTCCCAGAATATTCGGTTGGCTTCACAGTCCCTGGCTCTGCATTCTTACTGTTCCCTGAGAGATTTCTACAGAGGAGTTAGTTCAGTGGTTGGTTGTTGCTGCACAGTACCATACATCTCCACCAAAAACAGTTATAGATATAGTTAGTGCTGGTGTGAAGTTCTCTGGAGCATCTCCATGCAGTACAGGATTAAGCTGTAGTGCCTTAGTGCCCGATAGGAATGTGAGGCTTTCACTGACAGAGCACACAGAATTCCCATCTTGGCAAGCATTGGTCATGTGAGGATGCTAGCTGCACGATGGGACTTTCCTTTGAGCCAGTTTCTCCTGCTCTTGGAACTTCCTAGTTTTGCGCATATATTCCCATATCAAACACTCTGATTTAGAGGCCTCAGCTAAAGCTAAAGCTTGTGTATTTTATAGCCGGTTGGTGCAGTCAGCAAAATTTAAGGGAGTTTTTTTTAAGGGACGCTGATACATCAAGATCAGGGTAACAGCAAAGTCAGTGGAGAGATTATGCTTCAGTGCATTCTGCCTTGCTGTTTTACACAGAAGCATTCTGCTTGCTTTTCTTAAAATGAATTGAAAGAACAATGATAATTAATGCTAATAATGGCATAGTTTTAAAAGTAAAACCAGCAGCTAGCTGCAAGTGCTCGCAGTCAACACTTCGAGAACCAAGTCATGTGATAGCATAAGGACATTAAGCTTATTAAAATGCACCCCTCCCCCCCTTCCCCCCAAACCCACCTGTCTTCCCCGTTCCCTACCCCCAACCCAGTTGTAATTAAACCTAACCCTTCATTTACAGAGCAGGTTCTCTGAGTTCAGAAGTGGTTCCTTGGACTCAGAAAGAACTCTAAGTTTATAAAAAGAGCATTCTTTTCTGCAATCAGTTTTGAAAATTCACTGTCTCTCTTGAAATGAAAGGCAACTTCAAAATGCTGGAACTTCCCATGCAAGAGGAACACTATCGTTTAGTCAGATGCCAGTGCTACGACTGTTTCCTAATAGCATACATTTGAATACTGTGAATATGAATAACAGAGACTTACTGTTTATGCTAAATACATCTTCCTGAAAAACTCTTATAAAAGAGTAAATACATACATATATATATTAAATTAATATACTTTAGTACAGCTTGCTCTACAGAGCTCTCCTGGCTTGCAAAAATGTTAATCCTTGCTACATGTATTTTAAGTGTCAGTGCATATATCTTGGTTCTTATATTTCCAGACATGTGATGTGAGGATAAATTCTTAATTTAAAAGGAGAAACTGTGGAATGTACTAATATAAAATATGCTCATTTTCAAGCATGCAAACTGTCATAATCCAAATTTTACCTTTTAAGCTCGTCTTCCTCTTCCCCCCGACCCTCGCCCAATCTTTCAAGCCCTTGAGAACCCACCTTCTTTTCCAGCTCCTTGACAATGCTTTTAAAGCCCTTCTGTATCTTTCCACTTAATTTGTCCATGCAGATTTGCAGATGATCTCCTATGTATATACAGCAGACCTCAAGGTTATTTGTCTGCCTTGTGGCATTTCTTGACTTTCCGTTACAAATACTCTGCTTGCCATCTTTAGAACTTTCCATCCATCAGCAATCAGAGCTTGTTAGCTAATAAAACATGAATTTAAGGGACAAAAGAAACAAAATCAGCATAACTGCAAAGATCAGAGTATGATTTCAGGAAGAATTTTCACTAGCACATAATTTAACTTTTTTTTTCTATGTGAAAACTTCTTTTCACATAGAACTTGATAATGTGACCTGCCTCAGAAATATTTAATTCAGATTCCCTTAACATAAAGGTCTATGCTGAGGGTTTTGAAAATAAAGTTTTACACACTACCTGAGAAAGGTTTAATGTTGTGTCCAAAAGACTGTAAATTATACTTTTTTTCTCTCTCTAGCCTCAGTGGCCTTCTTTTGCTAATATGCTTTGACCTATGCAAAAGGTAAATCAGACATTATATTTATTTCCACTTAGATAAAATTGCATTCTACAGGCCTATGCACTGTTGTATTAAGAGAAGTCTCCTGAGAAACATTAGGGTGAAGTGGATTACAAGATCCCAGTGAAGCTATAGGCAAAGGGAACAGCAGTTATCTACTCTTTAAATTGAAGAAGATAATTGCAGTGGGCAGCTGTTTGTTGTTTTTGTTTGTTTGTTTGTTTTTCAGGTATTACTATTAAAAAATTTGGTATGACTGCCAGTATTTCTTTGAAGAAATATGTGAGGAACTCACATAAATTGTAATTAAAAAAAACCCCAACAACTATGTAGTAAGTCAGATCCTCTCAGGTGGGAAGAGATTTTATGCAGGAACTTCAGAGTACATTCTGCTGTACTTACTATACATTTATTTCAAATACCTAGTAAGCAAGTACAAGAAATGTTCTGCTTTTGAATCTTTAATTAAAAACAAAATAAAACATTATTTAGTGTGTTTATTGCAATAGTACTGAGAGACCAGTATCTATCTTGTTAGGTATGGCAGAAACATTTTTGGAGAGCATCAAGAATGTCTGAGAAAGCATTGAGAGTTTCTGAGGAAACATAAGGACAGCAGTGAAGGAGTGCTGGTCAGAAGGACAAACTCAAGATCACTGTCCCAGCTTTGCGGACAGTCTAGCCAAGTGTATGTGCCATGGCAGAGAAGAGGGACTTAAAGCTAAGCATTAAAGTGGTCACATCTGACTCATAGGATGAATTAGAAGAAAACACAAAGGCTGAGAATTGTCCCGTAGAGCTTTAGGTGGCTCCTATGGAGGAACCTGGAGAGGGAGTTTAGCTGTTCAAAGTTCCCTTTTTTATTTAGTAGAGATCTTAGGAATCTACTGAAAATGATCCAGTTCACTGGCTATAGAGATTATTTAGGGTAATTATTCTGTTAATTTGGATATCCCCTTTGGATGGGGTGTATCTGAACTTCAAGGACTTAATAAAATTTCATTAAAATAACCCCCCCTTCCCCTTAAGGTCTTTTCTTCTCTTGGATTCTACCAGGAAAATTACTTCCAGAACATGGAGGACCAGGTTCCAGAGTGCTGATGTTTCCAGTGTAAACAAGAGAGTAAATTCCTTTCCTTAGAGAGTATTCAAAACCAGCTTTTGAATCGGTGTTGTAAACTTTAAAGAATCCTAAAAGTCATAGACGCAACCATTTTCCTTTGCAGATATGCTGTAATAAACAGCCTAAAGGAAATTTATCATAAATTGCATTGTCAAGAAATAATAAATGTATTTAAGTTTAATTATACTTTAGAAAGTATAGCTTAGTTTTTCTCTCTATATTAAAATAATAAACTGCATTAACCTTAATATTATTCTCAAAGGTCTACTGCAAGTTTTGCTCTCTTCCAAGATGTCTTTAAAATATTTTGGAGTAATTTAAAATAATCTTAAATAGTAACAGAGGACAAAAGGATTATAACAGTTGTTGAAACTATTTATGCATTGAATTAAGTGTTCCTCTGTGCTACTACATATGTCACAATGATGAATTTTGAAGAAAAACACATTAATTCTATAATATTAAAACACTGATCAGTAGACTGTGTGTTGCTTTCCCTGCATCTGTTTCCCGTACAGGATGCAGAAAGATAAGAATAGTAGTTACTGTCATTATGGTCTACAGATTTAAGTGTAAGAGCTAGGCAGTGTTATAACTGTGCTCAAAGTGCTGCACAGACATTGAATGACAACTTTTCATAGGAGACTTGGGAGCTGTATAGATAAGATTTATCCTAATGAGGTGAATGGACCAGAGTCACAGGGCTAATTCAGTGGCAAAATAACAATTATAGTAGGAGAGACCTGGAGAAAAAAATATAAAGGACATTTGATCTCCTGCATGATGTTATCAGATGAAATATTAACTCCCCTTTTCTTACTCTACTCTGTCTAAAAATGATGAATCAATGTACACCATAAACTAATTGGTGTGGTAGTTTATTAACTAGAGGATTTGCTCATTTATCTTTTTTAATGTTCTTCACTGACAGATTGTACTAGACTGTCAAGAGTCACAGTGGAAAATGTGGAGGAGATGACAAGATTGCACCAGAGAAGTCTTTTAAAGTATTTTCTGTACCCTAGAGAGTTTTTGAGGTGCCTTTCTTCTAGAATATAGATACTTTGTATGAGAAAGAAGTGTGACATATATGAGGGAGATTTGTTGGATCAAGCATAGCAGAGGGAGGTTGTTATGCTACCCCTGTAATGATTCTATTGTAACTAGACCTAAAGGGGTCACAGTTAGCAATGATGGAAAAAAAAAAATACTGTTGCCATGGAAGGCACCAGGGTGAGCTCTTTTCCTGGGAGATATTTTTCTGTACTCTCATAATTCTTACAGTAAGAAGAGTTTTCTGATCTTTCAGTCTGAAATTTTATCCTTTCATAGTTTCATTCTGCAGTGTTTATTTCTGATGTGGTGTTTATACCCTTCCTAAACTCAAACAGTTCGCTCATTTACTCTTTGCTTTTCCTCAGTCATAGTTAGCTGATTTTCTCTCTCCTCATAAATCATTTCACTGAATCAAAGTTGTTGCTTCTTCTCAAAATCGCTTTAGTTTATTATTTTCGGATGTTTGGGGTGCCCTTAGCTCATCTGTGCTTGAAGACCTTGTGCAGGTCTTTGTTAGGGGCAGTGGAGGAGAGAGTAGAGGAGAAGTTCACTGTAGTGAAGACCCTTATTTTAGTTACAACTCTTCTCTTTGTCAGCCAAGTTATTAAGTCATTTCTTCTCTCTCCTGACTGTTTTTCTCATTAGCTACACTTGTCTGGTGTCTCTGAAGCATTTATAATGCTTTGCACAAAGATCACCTAAAGAAATAAAACATACTGTTTTTCACATAACATTCATACTACCATAATATTTCTGTGTCAGGGTAGGTACTGGATAGATGGACCCCAAAATACATTGTTTAATAAAATTGTTGTGCTGGGTTTATGCAATTCAGTACAAGACTTGGCTCCACCATCCTCTAGAGAATGTGAAGCTTTGATGTCAACTTCTTAACAGGGTGTTTATATTATTTTATTTTTATTTTATTTTATTTTATACTTTCCTTAAGGTAATAAATCTAGACTTGAATTGTTTTCCTGTCTGGGTTACAGATTCTCTTGAAAAATGCTCATCTATAATTTATTCGCTCATCTGTAAGCATGTTTAGGGAAATAATGCTGTCCATCTTTGAAAGTTTCATACTGTCAGGGATGAGTGGCGGTTTTGTAGGGATGAATGCCTACATCTGAAATACAGTTATTTCTAGGGTGAAAAATGTCAACAGTACAGGTATGCATTGCCATAAATGCCACAAACTCTTCTGGCATGGAGACTACACTGAAGACTCCTGAACAGGCAAAGTACAATTATAAGAGACAGAATTTGGAAAATCTGCAAGGGATTTGGAATGGGCCAAAGGACTTTGCCAAAGCTTCAAAGGGTCAGAACTTAAGCCATTCAGTAAGAATACAGTGAGTGAGTTAAACACTGGCCTGGGCAACCCCACCGCAACTGATGCCGTGGTTGTCTCTGTGTTTATTGGTATTGGACAAAACAATACTGGTACTGACTGCCGAGGTGGGGGCATGTAAGAAAGCATTAGTACTGTGTCTGTGCTGCTCTCTCATCACACATCCCAGCTCAGAAGTTGTAAATGATGGGACATCTATATATAAAGAGCCAAGTCTATATTACTGTGACCTGAATTCTCTTTTCCACTTTTTGTCTTAACCAGCACTTCTGTGTATGAAGATCTCTCTGCTTTGACTTAGGAAGGGATTGGAACACCCCAAACAGCCTGTGAACATTTGAAAGGAGTGGGATGTGTTTCTTGGGAGATGGTGGAATCATCAGATAATCTTGATGGATTCTAATGGTGTCATCAGTACAAGGAGAGTGGCAGGAATGGGTTGCCTGTGGATGGTCTGCCTCTTTCATCTAGTCACCTCTCTGGAAGGTAAGAGCAGATTTTATATAATGTATGAACTTTCCAAACATCTTCTGTAGAGAAAAAGATGTATTCTCTAGTATGCTTAACTGGGTCTAGATGGGCTTCAAGAAATGTCTTTCTGTTTAATGGTAGCTCACTGTCTCATGTGATATGGAGAATAGTAGTATTCTTTCTAGTGGGACAGACAACCCCATATATGAAGAACTTATCCCATAAACAAGCATTTATATTGGCTGCCTTAGGAGTAAGAGAGCCTTGGAGAAGAAATCTTTTGCTTCTGACAGTAAGGTTCTTCTTTGTGCTTTGTATGTATTCAATACTTGTGTTTCTGTTCTTGTACCGTGTTTGTTTTGTGAAACAGTCTCTGAAGGTTTATGCTGTTCTACACGGCTGCATCCAGTCGGCTCAATTCAGGAATTTTTGCCTCTGCCATCTCTGCCAATTGTCCCGTATAATAGATATGAAGGGAATGCTTTTCATGAACAAAAGAGGTAGTTTGTGCTGAGTCAGAAGAGGCAAGGAGGGAAAGAATAAGGGAGCCAGAGTGGAAAAAATATGACAAGGCAGGAAAGAAGGGCCAAGAAAAGCAGGGGAAGGGAGAATAGGTGCTAGGACAGAGGGTAATGGCAGGAATGGTGCAAAGGAAGGTATGGGAGAGAATCAGAGAGTGGTAGAGGTATTGTAAACAACTCTCTTGTTTGTTCCAAGAAATACGCTTGCAGCCATATGTGCTCACTGAACTGCACTGCTTTGTGATGAATGCTCATACATGAGTCTCTAAAAAAGGAGAGGAAGATGGGGGAGGAATCAGAGGGAGTCAGAGAAGGAAAGACATGGAGGCAGGGAAAGAAGAGCAGTGGGAGTGGGGAGATCTGGAGAAAAAGAGGATAGATACTGGGAAGAAAAATTACCTTTCTATATATCTATTTATTTTCAATGATTCAGAGGAAAGACTACTGTTAAAACATCCCTTATCTTAACAGGAAATGAATAGAGTAGGGGAGAGGGAAGTTCGGAAAGAAGATAATCAGTGGAAGGAGATTTGCTATGTATTTATTATGTGTTTCCTCTGAAATGGTAATAAAAGCCCCAAGAAGGGGAAGGAAGTATGTCCTTGCGCTGTGATCTGAACCTGTGTCACCAGGCCTTGTCATTCAGGATTTATTGTGGAGGAAGAGGTTTCTTGCAGAGTGTTCAGGCCATAGGCTTTGTGGGCTCATGGAAACTACTGAAAGTGGATACCACTGTAGACCCTTGGCAAGTGTTATATATATATAAGCTTTTTTTTTTCTTTCTGTCTTTTAGTTCATGTCATTTCACTGGGAATATATCATGCAGGATTGTAATGGAAATTCTTAAATTTCTGCAGCTCTACATACTGCAGAATTTTAAATGGTTTTACAAAATACTGCAAATGTCATTATGCCTCAGTGCCTCAGATGGAGAAACTGAGATCAGAGAAAAGAGGAAAAATATCTGTGCTCTCCAACTACAAAATAACTCAATTCTTGTAGAAACTGACATTTTCAGAATTCAGCAATCAGTTATTTAAGTTTGTAGTGATGAAAGAATTTAGAGAATGCTGCATGATACAACTAGATCACAGGCTTGTGTTGCTTGGATTAGAATGGCGAAGTGAAAGTCTGTCTACAAATCAAAAGGTACAAGTACTGGCACGGTGACAGTAGCGCATGGCCCTGTGATAGCAATATAATCTAATTTGAATTTTGCTTTTCTTTGTTTTGGTCAGAAGGCAAGGGAAAATTCTGCATTAGGAGAGGAAGGAAGGAAGGAAGTCTGCTGAGATTTTTTTGAAAAGTTTAGCTTTGCTGCAGACTAAGCCAATAGACTAATTAGCCAATATATTTTTTGCTGATACTTGATACTGTACAATAGAAGCTGAAACTTCTGATTTCAGAATTAAATTGAAAAAAAAAAGAGGAACGTCAAGTTTCATATCTGTTTTCTGGGAGATGCCTGTAATATATTTCATCTCTGACTGAAAAGGATTGACTCAATGGGAAAAATCAGTCAGGATAATTTTTCTTGCAAGTGTTTTTCAGACATTTGGATTTGATTTGAACAGTCTGAATGTAAATAATCTTTTCTCTCAAACTGAAGATTTTTATTTTTATTTTTTAAATTTTCTATTAGTGGCAAAGTTACTCAAAAAATACTAATAAAACCTTCAGGTAAATGGCTAAGAAATGAAGGGAGACATGGAGAGGGGGAATAGCCAAAATCTGCAAGGCACATTTTGATGCATTATCAAGACAGAAAATACTTCCGATGTGGAATGCTTTATAGGTGGGGTGAGGGCACCTTTGCTCTTTTTACAGGATGTAGGGGGAGTTTAAATCCCTTCATGACTCAGAAGTAAGGAAGTTCTAGTAATGAACCCTAGGGCAATTAGGAAAATTTTTTAATATATAAAAAAGGATTATTAGGCTGAACTGATTTGATACAGATCTAGTATTTGTATGCACTGGTTCCACTAGGAATGAACATGTTGTCCAAAATTTTCCAGGTACAGTTTGTAGACTAGAGAAAAACCTGAATGGGAAGAAGGACATAAAACTGTTTTAGAAAAAGAATACATTTGTAATCTTGCTATTTTGAATTTGTAGAAGGAAGCAATATTCCATAGTACATCTCACTAAAACTGCATTGCCCGAGTTTATGACTTGTTATGGTTTTAGATTTTTTTTGGGGGGGAGGTTTTGTTTTTGAGCTGCATGCTGGAAAAAAAGTTTTTTTTTTTTTTTTTTTTTTTTTTAAAAAAAACACAGAAGGAAAGGCACAGAATTTTAATTTCTGTAAGTAGCTAAGGGCACATGTTACTGCTTTTACAGTTTATCATTAAAGATTTTTGCTAAGCTAACCTTACTCAGTGTAAAAGATAGGGAAGTATAAAATTTAAGAAAGCTAGGCTTCAGGCACATTTTGATGCATTATCAAGACAGAAAATACTTCCGATGTGGAATGCTTTATAGGTGGGGTGAGGGCACCTTTGCTCTTTTTACAGGATGTAGGGGGAGTTTAAATCCCTTCATGACTCAGAAGTAAGGAAGTTCTAGTAATGAACCCTAGGGCAATTAGGAAAATTTTTTAATATATAAAAAAGGATTATTAGGCTGAACTGATTTGATACAGATCTAGTATTTGTATGCACTGGTTCCACTAGGAATGAACATGTTGTCCAAAATTGGCACTTGGCCAGGGCTAGGCCAGAAGGGCTACAGGCCAAACAGCTGAAGACAAGTCATAACTTGCTAATGAAGTACCTCCTACTGAGGCACACTTTTGAATTCTCCTGAGGAATATTGATTTTGCTTTGACTGATTTATAAATGTTTACAGTTGCAGACACAAACTGAGTTCATTTTGCTGAGCTAATTAAATATATGCCCAAGTAATGATGTGTTCTGCGGGTCTTAGTGCCTACAGTTGTTTTATAAAACTATCCAACCCACAGAATGGCTGAACAGATATTGAAATAGTTCAGCCTATTTAAGTATTTGAGTATCTTTAGGAGATTTGAGACCTGGTGAAAGGATAATTCTGCTGCTTCAGTAGCGCCTTTTCCAATTAAAATAGCTATGTGGAAAGGGTATTATGTACAGAAAAGGCTGTGAGGTTGGTCAGTTTTATTTTATTTTTTCCCCTACCTTTTCTATTACCTGGTTGATCATCTTGGGTCATAGAAAATAATATATTGATTGCTGGAGTTGGCTTGGCTTTGAACTGTAGGAAAACCGTGTTTTTTTTTCTTGAAGGTCATCTTCAGAGTCAGACATGCCATAACCTTTTGTTTAGTAACATACAAATAGTGTTGAAAATGTGTATTACTTTTCTTTGAAGGAAAAAAAAAAAAAAAAAAAACCTTTTTACTTCCTTTGCTTGTGATTCACATGAGTTATTAAAATACTAGCACATTTTTTTTTCTGTCATTTTCTGCCTGCTCTCCTGTTGCTACTCTGCATGCCAAAATCTTTGCCACATGCTTGGGGTGCCCTGGGTAGGAGAACCTCCAGAAGTAAACAAGTAAGAGATGGATGGAATTAAGCTGAATGGACAGATTGTTTGGAAGGGGAGCTGAGACCAGCTTATCCCAGATGTCCATCTCAGCAGCTACACTTGATGTGCTTTCTCCCATAATAGATTACTTGGTAGTTCCTGTGCTAGGACATCACTGTTCACGGGTTCATATACTGTTCACGGGTATATGTCATAACTCAATAACGAAACTGTTCAAGACTGTAGGATAGCCCTGTATCAACTGTATCAACTGCAGGATAGCCCCCACTGCTTGGAGGACAATAGAGGGCTAGTCTGGCCGCTGCTGAAACTGTTTTTATTCAAAGCTAATTAAAGCTTGGGAGAAAAGGAAGAGCTCTTTTGGGTTTTGCATTCTTATTATATGCAGTATCTTGAACTGTATGCTTGAGTAGAACTGGGGCAGAAACAAACACATTTTAGTCTTTTTAAAGGCAAAAAATAAGCAGAAAAGCATTAATAAACTTTAACAATCATGTCATACAGCCTTTAGAAGCAACCAGTTTGACAGAAGTACAATTGTACAGAAGGGTAAGTTCTAGACTCAGTAGTGAGGTTTTACACAAAGAAGCCCTTAAGCAGTGAAAGAAGAGATATTGTATTACTAGAAAAGTTGTATGCAATCATTTAGTTAGATTATATATGCAAATTTGAAACTAAGCATTTAATTTTGTTATTTCCTGATTTCTCCTGCCTTAACTTGGCATTTCCTTAAGGGTTTAAAAGAATTAATGCATCACTTAAATCCTGTCATTTTCCTAAGAGCTTTAACAAAAGAATAGGAAAAATAGACAAAAACAAAAGGCAAAGAGGAAAATGGATAAAAACTCACAAAGCTTAAAAGCTCTGCTACATTGCAAATAACTGCAACATTCCAAATCCTCAACCAGTTGGCTGACATTACTGTCTTTGACAGATGGTACATAACTCCTGACTGGAGTGTGATAATTTCTCCATGCTGATGACAAATTTGATGTTCTGATAGTGTCAGCATTTTGCTCTGACATAGCAAGTAGTTAGAAATTATACCTCGTGGAACTTGCTAAATGCATATCCCATTGCTTCCAAAATGCTTTCTTGTTAATTGCATGTGAGTATGAAACTGATGCAGGAACAATCACAGCAGGAATGATTTATCAATATTTTAAAGAAGGTTTATCATTCTTTTTAAATCCAATTCCTTTGTCTCATGTGGCTTAGGTTTGTTATGTTCTCTTACATAAGGAGGACTTTATAACTCCAGCTTGTTTTGTCATGTTAGATCATATCTGAACTATAAAAAGACATTTTCATTATATAATTAGAGATCTTTATACAGAGTAAGCATGAACAAGTGGGGATTTTGAACTATACACAGCTACTTTAGCTTGTTTTTTACTTGCTTAATTCACTCATTCTTGAAAAATAAAATACTTATTACAATTTTATATGTCACTAGCCAGTGCTATATTTATTTATTTCACCATGCTGCTGTTTAGTGTGCTTAAAGCTTCCCAACGATTTCTCTGTATTCTGTCTCCAAGGGATAACCCACATTTATATAATTACATTTGGTAGGTTATATGATAAAAGGCTTGTCTCCATGTATTAAAAGGAGCATAGAGAACCAATGATAGGTATGGGAACTGGAATAACTGAATCAGAGAAATGAACACCCTGACCTGGATTCTCCTAGGGCTATCATAGGGCAGTGATCAGTCCCATTTTCTGGGTATGAAACTCATAAACACAAGTCAATGGGAAAAGCTCTCTGGAGCACCTTTCAGCCTGAGTGGGGTTGCTATGAACAGGTTTACAGAACTTTAGGGCATCCAGGGATGATCATATGGGGATTATACAGAATTTACTACAGATTGTTTAGGGGGACAAACCATGGGCAGGGAAGGGGAGGGTTCAAGATGATTTGTGGAGGAACAAGGGTAGGAAAATAGGGGGATAAATAGATAAAAGGAGCCTATTGCCTATAACCAGGTTGCTGGTCAGTATGCTTGTCCAGCAATTCCTTGTCTGTCCTGCCTTATTAAACTCCATTTCCTAGCCATTTTCCAGCCCTCTGGTGAGGATACTCTATAGTATGTGTGTGCATGGAGATCTGAGTGCCAGCTGCTGGAGTCGGACTGCAAGTCATAGGGGCACATATGTTTGTGGTGCCAGCAACTGGACTGAGTGAGAGTACATAGGATGTGATTGCTAGTGAATATCAAGTCAGACTGGGAGACTGGTGTCTTGGGAAGCTAGGGAGAGACCAGAGGGTCTGAGAGCTGACTTTTGGAGGCATCAGGAGGTTCATGTCAGCTAATTGGGAAATTGGGTATCCTGAGGGTCACCTTTTTGCATGCATGTGTCTCTGTTACTGGAGCTACTGAGGGGGCCAGGAAGTCTAGGCAAACTCCTGGGTAGACAGCAAGGTCTGAAATTTGATTGAAAGAGTCATTTGTGTATGTGTGTCTCTCCACATCTGGAAGCAAAACAACCCAAGATTCAGCTACTGGATAGACTGAGAGTCTAATACCAGTTGTTGGATGTATCCACATTGTATATAAATGTATATGTATTTCCTGCTAACAGACCCTCATCCTGATCAGCCAGAGAGGGACATGTATGGAAGCTATTGATGCGCTTTGTATCTGCATGACTGCTGAGTGTTTCTGTCCATGCTGATTCATGTGGCTGACTTTATGTGTTCATGTGTGTTGTATACATGTGTTTGTGTATGTGCCTGTTGTGAATATACACTCAGCCTCTCTACTGGTTGGACCTTGGTGTATGGAGCAACAGCAGCAGCAGCCTTGCTTCTGTCAGGCACCTGGATTCAGCAGCTCAGCAAATTCAGATTTGTTTGCTGGACCTTGTATTAACAAACAAAGAAGGATGGCTTTTGGTTTGAAAGAACAGGCTCATTGTGAAATGAGGTTGTAGTCAATTTTGAGTATGTTTGAAGTAGACTGCAAGTAGTCCGTTTGACTCAATGCTGTGTGAGATCTTGTAGAAGAATTTAGGAAGCAAAATAGGGGAGAATTTCTCATCTTCTATTTTTTGTTTGTTTGTTTTGAACTAAAACAGCAGTCTTAAGAAAATGGAATCTCATTCTTCAAAATGTAAGATTAAAACAAGGAGTCAAGGAATAATTTTCTTCATCTTATCTATTTAAAGCTTCCATATATCTCATATATCTTGATTATTCCTCAGTTTTAGGACAGGGTGGAGTATTGCTTGGCTGAGTTTCTGAGGTTACCTGGTTGTGTCTAGCAGTATCATGGACAGCCTTAGTCCTGAGTCTGATCAAATCTCCATATCCTTGATTTTGAACAAGGCTGAAAGAGTATAGTTCATTATAAATTCTTCTGAAGAGACCATTGCTCTCAACACTAAAGACCAACAGAGTTTAGACCCAGTGCACTGGGGATATGGACTGCTCCATCAGTGGCAATAAACTGACAGAGTGATGGCTTACACCTAAACAGGGGCATGCGGTCATCCATAGTGTTAAATTATTATTAATTATCCCCTGTCCAAACCTTTGGGTTTGGTCCCTTCCAACTAGTATTTTCCTAAACAGTGCCTGGCTATATGTCAAAAGTTAGAATGAACTAGAGATCATTGCTGAGAGATGGTTTGAATGCAACCATTCATTTCTGTAGGGTCAGGGAACTTTAGCCATTTGAACATGAACCATAGAGTGCCAGTTTTCCTCAGAAATAGAGAACAGTCTCTGGCTTGCTGGTTTTACAAGGATGCCTAGGAGATGAGGCAAGAAATGTAGCCAGTAGCAGAAGGAGAAGAAAATAATCAAGGACTTTTCACTGTGTGCCTACAAATAAGGTATATGCACACAATAATCATGTGTACTTTTTGTTCTAATGCTTTGTGGCTTTTTAAAAATTCACCATTGGATGTGGAGTCCAGTCTGCTTCAGGCCACCTATATCTGTTCCTCTGTGGAATATTTATCAGCTTGATGAAGATTACCTGGCTCACTGGAGAAGCTGTCAGGAGAATAAGCTGCCTGCCAGCAGTGGCAGAGCCCAGACTGATGGACAAGTTGTCTTTATTTTCTCTCTTTTTTCTCTCTCAGCTTCTACCTTCCTTTCCCTGTCCTGATACTCTCTATTTTATTTTCTTCTAGGACTTCTATGGAATAATTACATAGCTGGTGAAGGGAATAACTCAGACCTGATTAGGAAAATATTCCTTGTTTGTTGAAAAATAACTCTGTGTATTATTCCAACTTAGTGAAGTTTGAGAAGCCAGTGGCAAATACTGATGTGAGAGAGTCCTCCTCCCTACACCTGACTGTGTAATCCCAACATCAGTGTGCACGGGGGAGTACAAAGTCCCTCTGCTGCAGGGACAGCCTGGGGAAGGATCCTATCTCAAGAAGGTTCACAGACCTTTTCTACTCATTCTGTTTCTCAAGAGGAGCCCTGTGAGTCAAGTTATCCTTGAGTGCAAACCTAGTCAGTATTCATCAGGTCTGCTGGGTAATTCTATAAAGGTGTTTGATTCAGCAATAAGCAGTAGATCTTTCCAGTTCCGGCAAGCCAGCCCAGATACTTTATTTGTGTTGAAGCTGGTAACTGTGGCAACTTGCAGCAACTTTTCCTCAGAAAAGCTTAAGAAATTTATGATCTGTAGGAATATGCAAAACATCCATTCTGGGACTTTGGGGAAGTCTGAGATCTGGATAAACTTGATCCCTTGATCATCTTTGTTTTAGGATGAGACTGACCTGTTCTTTTTGCTACTTAAAGGTGATTGAATCCCAAGGAGTGCTTAGCAGTATATTGGAATCAGTAATCCAGCACTATGAAAATACTAACTAGTTATGTAGCACGTCTGCATAAAAGATGGAACGGTCACATTTTTAAGGAGAACAACAAGAATTGTTTTTTTTTTTTTTTTCCTTTTCCATTTACTTTTCTTATTTATTTATTTATTCATTTGTACACAAGTCCACAGGAATTGAAAAGGGAGAATTAAAAGAAGCAAGCAAACAAACAAACAAAATTTCATATGTACAACATTTATTAGAAGATACAAATACCTACATTACTGAGTTTTTTTCCTATGTCCCGCCTGTAAAATACACATAAACACTCATGTGCTTGCCTACCAGTACCTTCCAGAGTGGTCTCAGAGCTGATGTTCCCTACTGAGAGTACTATTTGTATAGTTTTCAATGTCACAATGTATTCTGTTTTGCTTTGTAATGAATGGAGAATCATCTCCAAGAGCAGTAAGTCTGGTCTCCAGCGGCAGATTCATTTACAAGGGGAATGCAGACTAGTTGCAGGAATAAGGTTGACCAGTGAGGTTCTCTTCCCCCAAGCAGTATACAAAAGGCTATTTGATAATTAGTTTCTGATATGGTTGAAACTAAAACACAGGCTTGCAGCCTAATGCCCAGCCCCAGAACAAAGTGAATCCACCACGGTTTCAGCTGGGTCATCATCCTAAACTCACAGAGACATTTGGCAACCAAGCCAGAAACAAGGGTGTCCTGGCCTTACATTTACACTAGTAAATAAAATGGTCAAGTGAGGCCCTATGGGGAATGTCATAGTCTGATACATATCCATGTGGCTTCTTTCCCACCCTTTTCAAAAAGAGTGGTCTCACCTGTAATGCTCATTATGATAAATCTGGCCCATGCTGTGGCTGTGCCTACACACTTCCTGAAAGAAGGTTTGTCTGGCCAAATAATGCTAAGCATCTTGGTAGTTATGGCACAGCATGATCACGTGCAAGTGCCAAAGCCCCTCTCTTGACCCCGCTGAAGTTATTTGTATGGATATGGTCTGTTATGCTTGATCTCAAAACATGAGTATGTGTTCTGGGTTTGTGGAAGCTATCTACAGAAGTGGTTGCTTTGTTTTGTTTTGTTTTACTTTGCTTTGTTTTGTTTTGTTTTCTCCAGAGAGTTCTGTGAGGGACAGATAAAATTTTACCATGACTTGGAAAAGCACAAAATTCTCTTTTTATTTAATTATTTTTTAACATAAACAGAAATACTTCTGGATACCACTGGAGAAACCTCAGAGATCGGTTGGACTACCCACCCTCCTGACGGGGTAAGCATTTCTCATGTCTTCTTGCCCCAACCTCTAGTAGCAAGTGTGTAGGCAAAAAAAAAAAAAAAAAAAGAAAGGAGCCGGTGAGGGTTTTTTTATGTCTCCTGTTCATTTGAACAACCTGAACACTGTACATTGTGCAGAAACAGATTTTTAAGAGAGGAGATTGTAGGTTAGGATACTATTTCTTCCTTTTCCTCTTCTCATTCCTCCCTTCCCTCAAAAGTACTTACGAGATTTCCAGCATGCCCCTAAACAGCCTAACTGTAGTAGACCAGGGTGAGAGGGACTTCAGCTATAATGTTTTGTCCAAAGGATAGTCTCTCATTTATGCCTCTTTTGTTTGTCTTGTACATCTTGCCTCTGGAGATAATGAGGATGGAGGGAGGGGGAAAATGTAAACTTCTGACATAAAGATCCTCAATGCCATATGACATATGGGTTTGCATGGAAACAATCCTTCCTTTCAGCCTTTAAACATCTTTCTTTACAACATCATACTTTGTCTTGTCTAGACCACTGTACTGTATGTACCAGCAGTGAGTTCAAGTCCTTTAATAGGTGTGGAAACCTTTTCCTCTAAAGCAAAGAAGAAGGGCTGTCCTGAATTTTTGGCACAGTTGAACACAGAATCACAATTTTTACTATTTCTTTTTTTTCTTCTTCTTCTTTTCTCCCATATATCCATTATAGTGGGATGAGGTAAGTGTCCTGGATGACAAGAAGCGCCTGATCCGAACCTTTCAAGTCTGTAATGTGGCTGAACCAGGTCAGAATAACTGGTTGCGTACTCACTTCATTGAACGACATGGGGCCCACCGAGTACATGTCCGCCTCCGTTTCTCAGTGAGAGACTGTGCCAGCATGCGTACTGTGGCCTCTTCTTGCAAGGAGACTTTCACGCTCTACTACCACCAAGCAGAGGCTGACGTAGCATCTCAGGACTCGCCAGAGTGGCATGAGGGCCCCTGGACGAAGGTGGATACTATTGCAGCTGATGAAAGCTTTTCCCAGGTCGACAGCACTGGGAAGGTGGTAAAGATGAACGTTAAAGTCCGTAGCTTTGGGCCACTTACCCAGCGTGGCTTCTACCTGGCCTTTCAGGACTCAGGAGCCTGCATGTCCCTTGTGGCAGTTCAGGTCTTCTTCTACAAGTGCCCAGCTGTAGTGAAAGGATTTGCCTCCTTCCCTGAAACATTTGCCGGAGGGGAGAGGACCTCCCTGGTCGAGTCACTAGGGTCGTGTGTAGCACATGCTGAAGAGGCAAGCACGACTGGGTCTTCAGGTGTTCGGCTGCATTGCAATGGAGAAGGCGAGTGGATGGTGGCCATTGGACGATGCAGCTGCAAGGCTGGCTACCAGCCTGTGGATGATGAACGAGCCTGCCAAGGTGAGTTATATTTTCTCCACTTCTTAGGCAGCCCATTGCTTATTGTATCTTTGTGTCAGTATTTGGTATCTGCCAAAAGGAGATAAATCTAGGAAGTGAAATTATTTGTCACAGAGCGTGCTTACTAACGGCCTCCTCTTCTCAAACTTAGTGCTACAGACTGAAGGTGGAGGGACAATTTTTGTTTTTAAGAACATGGTTAGAAACTCCATTCAGGGCTTAGCTCAAGCTGTTACCACAGAGAACCTTTTGGGCCACATGAGCAGAATGGGCAGAAGTTGTGGCTAGCCAACTGTAACATGGTTCCACTTCTCCAACAAGTTGCACCATTCTTGAGGAGAGATGCCACAGGGTGTAGAGTTGAGCCCAGAGCTAATATTCTTTACTGACTTGGGCCCTTTGCTAGTACTGTTGGAACCAGTGGTAACAAGAGAAGAGGAATCATGGACAGGAGGCATGCCAAAGGGATCTGTGGGACTCGGTGGGAAAGAAGCAACCATGATAATGCTGCTGTCATGAGGTCTGTGAAGTGTTTTTTTTTCCCTGGGGCACAAGACATTCTGTGTGAAATGGTCTTAGGAGGAAGTAGAATCAATGACATATCATCCAGTACTTCTACTGCTTCCTTGATTTTGATAGGCACCCGTGTGGCAAGAGATTACCAGGATCTCTTAGCAATGAAAAATGTTGCTCTAGCACAGTTCAGGACTCATAAAAAAAAAAAAAAGGATGTTGTGTGGAACCCAATTTCAACTTCAGAGGCAATTATAAAGTTAGTGTGTAATATATGCAAATAAGAATATGCCTGGGATGTTGAGAATTGCAAACAATCTTGTTAGCCCTCAGTGAAAAATTGCATGATATAGGTGATTGTCTATATATTACCTTAAATTCCTTTTTCATCAAGTGATTGGAGTCATGCAAAGTAACATTGTTAAAGCACTAATACTCTGAAAGACATGGAGTTCATTGTGCTGGAGACTTATGAAGGGGATTAAATTTGGTAAGTGCTTTTCATTTGTTTATGCTTTAAGAATGAATAAAATGTGTGTGTCTTTTTGTCTTGCTCATTGTTCTAACTTAGAAATAACTGGAATAACAAGTTGGGTTTTTTTTTTCTTTCTTAGGCTAGAAGGCTTTTTAGACAATTCAGGCCTTCTGTAGATCGCGATAAATGTTGCTTAATTTCAGAGTTAGTCCAGAGAAGCTGTCTTAATTTATTTGAAATGTCCTCTGAGTTTAGATCAATTTGCCTTGCCCAGTCTCTTTCCTGTCAAAAAATATTCCTGTCATTCTCAAAACCTTTAAAGCATAGGAGTTGGCTCTGTGGTTGGTTTGTCATCAAGGACAGAGTACAGTGCTTGTCAGTGGGTTTTCAGATATGGTGTTAAATTTGCTTGCTTGGTATTATGTGTCATTTATGCTTACCTATTGGAGAATTTGCTGTCTGCCAGCTTCTTGCAAGTATTCTTCAGTGGGTGGTCAGTTTGATGTGTATATCTCCTCAAATAATTCTTATTTTGTATCAGAAATGTCCTCCAATGTTATCTGCATTTGAGAGGGATGTAGAGTAGCAAGAGGGACATGAAGTTATATGACGATATTTCTGATGAACTGTGGGAAAAAAAATGGAACAAGTCAGTTGAAATGTGGAATTTAAACACTACCCTGAAGCTTCAAAAACAAAGGGGGCAAAAAAAGCAGGGAACTACTTTCCATGAAGAAAGGATCATCCTGTATAACTTTGAAAGACTTTTGGGAGTTATTTTGTGCAACTGTATTGCAGTTTGCAGGAATCCTGCAAAGACTCAGTCTCAACGGAAGCATTCTCAATCCCTAGAAAAAATCTGGGTGCAGGTGAGGGCAGTGGTAGTGATTGAAGACTCAGTCTGCAGTGAAACTAAGACTACATTCACTATGTGAAATTGTGTTTTTTTAGAATACTATATAATGTATGGCATGGAATGAATGAATTTTTTAGTGCCTAGAGGACTTCCTATATGAACCACAGAACTAAAATCAAATTACTTGAGCAGAAAGGCAATCTTAATACCTTAATTTTCTTTGGTATCTTTCATGTATTTATAGTACACAGTCAGAAAGATTCATTAGAGGAAGTTTTTGAGCTGTGATGGTTAGTTATAAGGAAGTTATTTGGAATTAAAGGTGAAAATTGCTCCACAGACTACAGGACATTTGTTTATGGATCTTTCACTTTGAAATTCTAGTCTTCCAGATATTTTTGGTGCTTCCATTGTTTTGTTTTTTTTCATTACACGCTTTTGATAGGCTCAGTCATTGTATTTGCTTTTGTTCACATAATGAAATTTCTCCTAGAAAAACCTTTTTGGATCTTTAAAGAAAACATAACAGGAGAAAATCTGCTTAAGAATTTTGTTTGTTTTCTGAAAATATGTAACCATGGTTTCAATGTACTGTTCACAATATAGCAACTTCCCTCTAAAAAAGGACACCTAAAATGGATTCCTAAACCTGTGTTAGGGTACCTAAACATGCAATCAGTATCTGGCATTTCTGTTGAAGTTGTGATATACTACATGTTTCTGAACTCCGACATGCTTGTTCAGTGCTACAGCAATTTGACTTACCATCAAACTGTTGGTACTTGGCGTTCGATTTTTGGATGTTGTTCCGAAGAACCATGCCTTCCCAAAGAGTGAATTTGGTAGGATTTTAGATGGGACAAACTGCATCTGCAGATTGTTGAAAATTGCCTTGAAAATAGTTGATTAACCTTAATGTATTCTTAACATATTTTATTTAATAATTATTTCTGTATTTTAGGTAAATTATATAGGTAAATGTGTAAAACATCTGGACTTTACAAATATAACTTATTCTTGCATCTTTCTTCAAGTAACCCTTTTAAGATTTCTTCTCTCTTTTAAGTGTTTCTGTTGGGCAGTTTCAATGGTCCCAAAGTTATTGCGCTCTAAAGATTCTGGTTCAACTTTTCATCACCTGAAACACATGTAAATGTGTTTTTATGTGTAGCTGTTCTGCTCCTGAAATGATGTGTTGGGACATCCATGGTTTATCTCAGCTCCTTGTAGATTGTTTCATTAATGACTTCTCAGGCTAGACTTGAATTAATGTATTTAGTAAAATATACATATATTCCTTAAACATTTTTCCCAATATAACAATGCAAGGAAATTCATGGGTTTATTTGCACCTGCTTTTCCTGCTTTGCAGACTTCTCTAGTAGCATGAAACTTTTCTTCTGCCTAATTTCTGTCTGAATACTGGATTTAATACTTTTTTGCTGCTCAACTATATAAATATTTCAAGCACAACAGGCATCCTGGGTGTCTCTTGTAAGGAAATTGGAAACAGCAACCTTTTATTCATTAAACATTTCTTCCTTGAACATTCTAAAAGGCGACCTTACTAAGCCTTCCCTTATATCTGCCTTTATGGCATGATACCATACCAATGAATTTAGTAAAAGTTTTGTCACTGATTTCATACTGAAAAATGAGGCAATTACAGAGGAAAGGATACCATCCCATACAGTGAACTTCTGAAAGACAGAAAGAGGACAACAGTCATGCTTTTGATGGTATGTCATGTCCTATGTTGTCTTCTCAGCATGTAAAGGGGAAAAAAAAAGCTAAAACTTTGTTGATATTGTGAATACTTTGTATGCAATCCTTTATTAATATACTTGACTTGCATATTGCTTGTTGGTGTGGCCTAATTTACCTTTTATGTTTGTATCTATTTCCACAAAAGCAAAACTTTTTTCCTGAGTTGTCCTCTGAGCTCTTGCAGTTGAACTTTAACCAGCATGCCCCCTGTGAAACAATTGGATCTAGCCTTCAAAAACAATTTTTAACCTGGGTCAGCACAAAGCAGGAAGTGTGTACTTTGTGTTGCTGCTGCTGTTTTTTACTTATTAAGGACCTTTTGTCATAAAAATAATATTTGCTTTCATTAAGTCATTGCGGTCCTTCAATAGGATGGGCTGGGTTGAAGAAAAGAGCATCATCATTTCTGTATTATCTTGATTATTCATACAGAAATATATAGCATTTATCATATGATTTCCAATATGCAAGGTTTGGTGTTTGTTTATTAACTCCTAGACAGCTACTATATTAAGATAGAGAATCTATAAAAATACACAATTTAATTCTAAGAGGCTTTTAGATTTTTAGATATTTATCATCACAAAACAACAAATAAGTCAATGCAGACCCACTGACAAACGTAAATATATGTTTAGCATTGGTATTGTATTCATATTCCATGTACTAGACTAAACTTAGCTAGCTCTCGTTAATCTCTCCAGAAGAATCATGTGCTTAGGCAGGACCTAAGAAATAACATGACCTAGGCAGGACCCTGGGTGCCTAGGCAGGACCTAAGAAATAATATGTTTCCTGAGGTGCATAGCATGATAATGAAAGACAGTAATTCAAAATTGGTCCCAAATTGAAACACTGGAGATTCTGGATATAAGAAAAAAGGAAAAAAAAAAAAAATCCCCATAAGGACAGTCAAAAACTGGAATATGTGTCCAAAGACCATGCGTATTCTCTATCCTTGGAGGTTTTCTAGAGCTGACTAGACCAAGTCCAAAATCACCAGACCTGATCTTGTAGCTTTGACTCTGCCTTGAGAAGGTAGAATTAGATCTTAAGATCCCTTACAATTAAATGATAGTATAATTCTGTGAAACAGACAGACATTTTAAGGTACATGATAAAGAAATAGTTTTGTTAACTAGCTGAATCACAGAAACTTATGCTCCTTTGCTGTTTATTAGGGATGCTTTTGGTCTTATTGCAAAGATGTTCATTATTATGGCATAGCTGTTTCTCAATAGTTTTACATGTATAATTTCTCCCTCCACAGTTTCACAAATAGCCGATAAAATCTGTCTGCTCTGTGGCTGTCTTGCAGTGGAAATCTTTGTTTCATAGATTCAGAGATGCCAGCTCAGTTTATTGTTCTTTAGAAATGAGGCAGAAGAAATCTGAAGTGCACCAGAAACAGTACCATATGCAGTGCATACAGAGCCACATATATACACAGTGGAGATCTTCAGCTCTGCATGAAGGACTGTTTTCTTAATGCTCCTCCATCCTCCTTTCTAAAGGTTAGCAAAACTCATCAGCTGGAGTAATTAGCAAATGCATATTACTGGATAATATGGTTTATTTAAATTCAAAACATTATTTTGCTGTGCTGTGAAAAGGATACTGGCTGCCAAACAGATGGAAAATGAGAATAAAGAGGTGAGGAGGAGAACTGCTGTATCTCTGACAGTGGACAGTTACACTTATTTCATGTGAATATAGGGAAAATCTTATAGTTGAGCCAATGTTCCTTTCTGAACATCCTAATGGATATTCTATGTGGTAAGGATTTAAGCATGATACTATGGCTTTATTAAAATCTTGTGAAATTTCCATTAGTGTAAATGAAACCAGCACTCAAGCCATTATCTTTCTTATGGGAAGGTTTATATATTTATTATTATAACTCCTTTTGTGTCAAGAATTTCTACCAGGTGAACCCACAAAACTCATTCCCTCATCTTCTCTATTCCATTTATGTTCTCCTAATTCTCTGTGACTCTCACCACTCTTCCAAATCTGGTCTGTCCTGTCTTTCACTGTATAAAAAGACTGTTTGGTATTTTTCAGCTGGAACTTGTAGATTAATTTCACACTATCATGTTTCTTTTCAGAGATGGGAACTACAGCTATTGAGTAGCATATGCCAAAACACCAAATCCACCATTTTTTAAATGTTCCAAAGCAATTTTTAAACTTATTCTGTACTTAATTGTTAGATTGCTTGACAGAAAAGAATTCTTTTCTTGGCTTTTAATTTTTCTTTAAATATTCAGGATAATCTGAGCTTTGGGCATCTTGCTGAGATGGGAGCAATCATCTCTTGGGTTAAGAAACTCAGATGACATTTTGCTGAGTCCTGCTCAAGTAAGACTGGTTAAAAAAGAAAATGCATGCTAATCTACTCTTTTCATTTTGCAATGATAATTCAGTACAGTTAAACTGCAGCTTCAGTGCCTTTTTTGAAATTGGAAGAAGTCGTATAAGAATACTGAAAATAGTCAAATAATTTGTGGACTTGGATTTTTCTGACTGCATGTAGTAACTTCAGCAGCACCTCTTTTATTTGTTCCTTTAAGGGATGTACAGACACAAGTCAAACCATGAACATTAGTCGTAGAAATCTTTGTGAATACTTGTTGCATTTTGGCATGGGAACATTTTTGGAGAAAAGACAGAAATGGCATTGGTGGCTTCTATAGTTCATTTTGTAAGACATACATATGCACTTTGTCTTCACCATAAAATAACATTATAGAGTTGTTTAAAATTCAAAGGTTTCTGACAGTCCATGGTAAAGATTGTTTTTCAAGAACAGGAATAAAAACCTGTTTCTCAGAACTTTTAAGAGTAAGGTTAAGTAACCCCTTACCAAAGTACCTAAATATTGTTCTTTTCAGTATGTCAGCATTATTAATTATGTTTTTAGTAAATAGTTGAATTCCTTTTCAACATTCTAAGTTTAATGACAAATTGTATGAAAAATTAAAAGCCTTGCTATTTCTAAAACTAATTGTTTTCTCTACTAAAATACCTTGAGCTCTGATGAGGAATAACAGGCAGCTGGTGCAGCTCACAGTTAATGGGTATTACTTATTC
>VZSV01000430.1:51724-89280 GCA_013398735.1 Nothocercus julius | reverse complement strand
AAGTCATGCAAAATTATAGTGGTATTTGTTTCTGAGATTTCTTTTGCCTGACCGTTTGTGGGAGAAAAATAGTACAGTGATTTCCTATTATTTGGTGTAACTGAGAACTACAATACACTGGGTAATCAGGTGGGAAAATAGGGAGAAGCAGCTAATGCAGGTATTGCAGAGGACAAAGCAGAAATGCTTGAATGATTCACATACAAATAGTACTGTCTAGATAACTAGCCTTGCGAAGTGGCCCTGAAAGAAATGAAGCTACATTCATACAGCGTTGCTCCTGAGATAGCAAGTCCAGTCAGACCAAAGGCAGCTCAGGATGGCATTAGACTTTTATGCCTCTGTTGCATGTTTAATCGAAAATCCAGATAAACAGATAATAACTCATTTAGTATCTGCTACCAATCTTAGGCACCCTGAAAATATTGAAATTAGGTTTTACAAATAAACACAGGATTTAAAAAGAAAAACATCTTTTAGGTTTTTTTAAGATTCACTTTTGTTGTGTTCCAGGAAAACTGGTATTCCCTTGCAGCCCCATTTTTGCAGAAGATGGTAATGGATGAGAATGGCAAATAAGTTATGGCTTGTAAATGAAGTAATGAGGATCTACCAAACTACCAAACATGTTCCGTCAGCTGCTTCCAGAATTTCGATGAGCGTGTTAGAACAGCCAATAGCAACCAAACAGTGAACTCCAATCATAGAATCATTATGGTTGGAAAAGACCTTCAGGATCATCAAGACCAACCATAAGTCCTCCAGCACCATGACTGTTAAACCATGACCCTAAGTCATGGTTCTTGAACACTACCAGGGATGGTGACTCCACCACTTCCCTGGGCAGACTGTTCCAATGCTTGACAACTCTTTCCATGTAGAAATTTTTTCCTAATATCTAGCATGAACCTCCCCTATTAGAAGACACTTTTTTCTTTTTTTTCTTTTCTTTTTTTTTTTTTTTCCCTTGTGCTTTTCATAAACTGCTATGGCGTGAGCCCCTGATTCCCGATCTCTTCTCCTACTAAAAACATGTTGCTGTCCTGTCTGAATGGAGATGATAGTTTGTGGTCTTGTGTTTGTGTTATCTCAACAGGGCATCCTTTTCATGACTTCTCCTCTGTGTATGTTCTCCCTTTTTAAGAACTTTTTTAAGAACAGAACACTGTGATAAGTGTTTGCTACAATGTTCTCTATGAAATCTCTACTGAAGCTATTACAGAGAGCTGTTCTTAATAATAGTAAGACTGAGGAGTGAACCAGGGATAGGAAGGATAGGAAAACTGTCTTTTTCTTCAGTAGAGTGTGTGTGCATTGCCTGCCCCCTCACCATATGGATGCCTGTAGAGTCCTTCCTGGACCAGCTGTTACCTCTTTATCTAGTACAAAGAATCTAACAAGAGGTATTCAGGGCATCTAGAAGGCCTTCTTTCCTGCCCCCTAGCCCATGAGTTAGCATATTCTTTCTTTAATTAGTTTCATAAGTCTGCCTACTGTTTCTTACTATATGATTAATTTCCACAGCTAAAGCCAAGAGAAGTAACCTCTCTAGGTTATATAGGATACAGTGTCCATACACTTTTGACTTTATCCAAATAGATTTTTTTTTTTTTGTCCTGTTGAACAGACAGAAAGCAAAGGAAAGGAAAATGATTTTACAGAAGAAAGAGGAAAGCTGACTTTAACTCCTTTTCTTCATACAGATGTGCACAAACAAGGTACCTTGCTTTAGCTTGTTTTTCCTTGCAAGATACCCTGAATCTGTAGGGATTTTTTCACACAAAGGGCCAGGAAAGTTCTATGTGATTAGGCATCCTATGATACCAATTTCCAAAATTCTGGACTGGCGAGCTGTTTTTCTTCTCACAGCCCATCTCACATCCCAGCACATTTTCTTCTCGCAGCCCAGCACATCTCCTACCATAGAGACAGTAACAAGTAGTAACTACCAAAATAGGTAGTAACTAGTTCTTCTCTCACTCTTTCACCTAAGACTCCCTTTCTCAGCTATGCCAGGAAATGCCTATGTCCAGCATGTAATTCCATTCAATTCCTCAAGAAACAGTTTTCCCTCTCGTTCATGCTCTACTCCTTCTGTTTAATAAATTCTTCCCTCCATGTGTTTCATTCTTTTTCTACTGTCTCTTCCCTGCTTGAGCAGCTGTAGGGACTTTGAATCTCTAGATCAACCTAGGGCTCTATCCCTTCATCATGTCCTGCTTCTTACTCTGACTAGTCCCGCCTCATTGGAACAAGATGCAAGATACATGGTAACAGTAACTGTAATAACATGCTGCAGAGGGAAATTACTGCTATCACTTCAAACTAGTACTTGGCTTGTTTCCAGGGGGAAACAAATATCAGCAAAAAATGGTATATCTTAAGGTTATTGAGACTTTTTTTCTCTGGTACATTGCCTGCATACTAATTATCCCTTCTTGCATTACGAGATAGTCATTTAGTCCAACACCATTGCTAAATCAGGGTCATAACTGCAGCACATTATTCAGGACCCTACCCAGATGGCTTTTGAATAACTGCAAGGAAGGAGACTTCACAATGTCTCTGGGCAATCTGTTGCAATAGATGAGGGGAGAGCAGTGACTTCAGTGAGGCTTTTGACCCTGTCTTCCATAAAATCCTTCTAGGCATCCTCAGGAACTGCAGAGTATGTGAGTGGACAGTGAGGTGGATTGAAAGCTGGATGAATGACAGGATGAATATTGTTCACCTTACTCATCAGTGACCTGGTTGAAGGGACAGAGTGCACCCTCAGCAGTCTGAAAGGAGTGGCAGATACCCCAGAGGACCGTGCTGCCGTTCAGAGAAACCTCAACAGGCTGGAGAGATGGGTGGAGTAGAACCTTATTAAGTTCAAAAAAGGCAAGTGCAAGGTCCAGCACCTAGGGAGGAATAACCCCATGCACAAGTACAGGTTGGGGGTTGACCTGCTGGAGAGTAGCTCTTCAGAGAAGAATCTTGGAGTCCTGGTGGACAAGAAATTAACCATGCACCAGCAATGTACCTTTTTGTCTAAGAAGCCCAATGGTATTCAGGATTGCATTAGGAAGCGCATTGCCAGCAGGTCAAGGAAGGTAATCCTTTCCCTCTCCTCAGCTGTTTCTGATCTCACCGATACAAGAGATATGTGGAGCTACTGGAGTGAGTCCAGCGGAGAGCTATGAAGATGATTAAATGATTGAAGCATTCCTCAAATGAGGAAAGGCTGAAAGAGCTGGTCCTGTTTAGCATAAAGAAGAGGAAACTGAGGGGGGATCTAATCAATGTGGTAAGTATCTGAAGGGAGAGCATAAAGAGGATGGGGCCAGACTTTTTTCAGTAGTGTCCAGTGGCATGATGAGATGCAGCGGACATGGAACACAAGAAACTCTGTATGAACGTGAGGAAAAATTTTAATGTGAGGGTGACTGGAAGGAGTTGTCCAGAGGTTATGGAGTCTCTATCTTCAGAGATATTGAAAAGCCATCTGGATAGTAACCTGTTTGAGCAGGGGAGTTGGAGTAGGTGTTCTCCAGACATCTTTTCCAACCGCAGCCATTCTGTGAACATTCTTGAAGGATCCAAAATTGTTTTAGGACTGTAAACACAGTCCTAAAAACATTACTTCTCTGCTTTATATTCCCATAACTGGTAGAGATTCTTTTTTCTTTTAGTCTTATACATATAACTGAAATGAGAAATCTTTCCAAATTAGTGGATGAGAAATCTTTACCAGAGCTAATAATTCCCTCCACTCTTTCTAGACCCCTTTCCACCAGATCTACCAATGGACTTGCCTTTCAATCCCGTTTTGCACTCCCTTGTAATACAGTAAGAGATGAAGCCGGCTGGTGACATGAAGATAATATACTGATTAAGGCTGTTAGATCTCATCCAATAATCACTCTTCACTTCCCTTTATTCTACCACCTGAACCTTTTGTGTTATTTTCAGTGCTGAGAAGGTATCTGTGGGAAGCATGCATTTTTGTTAAATAGTTAAGCAGCCTTCCCTATGCATGTGGTTTTCTGGAGGGACAAGAAATTGCCCAGATGTGCCACTTCTTCCCTTGATCTCTATATTTATTTTTTTGCATATTTGCATCTCTGCTTTGAGAATTAAGCTGCTGGACTCTTCTTATTACTATACTGTAATCAGATCTTTCCCATGTGAGTTTTTTTTTTTTTTTTTTTTTTTTTTTTGCTTTAGAACTGATAACCAGTCAACAAGCCTCCACATTTTAATGTATTTTTCCCCAAGGAAGTGTAAGAATAAGATTCACCACAGAATTCTTGTCGCTATCACAGTCAAGCAGAGAGATACTCCGTGATCTTTTAATGCCCTGCTATGTCCCAACTCACTTCCAAATTGTGTATGAGCACAAATAGTCACAGTGTTACTTGTATTCCATCCATCTACTGGGAGTACAAGAAACTGTTTTAAGTTTCTGTCTGCCATTCTTGGTCCTTCTCTCCTTGGTGTGTTGTGTTTTGCTCTCAGAAGCTTTCTACTCTTACCTTGTCTGAGTATGTTTTCTTTTCTGTTTCTTCCCCTGCCTTGGCTTTCTTGGCTCTTGTTCTGCCCCTTCTCTACTTTCTTCACCCCTTGTCACATTCATAGCCCATGGTTGCAGCACTTTTCTGTGATGTCTTTGATATTTTTAACTGTTAGAAGTCCTTCAGAAAGTAATTCTCTGACTTCCCAAGTAGAACTTGTCCCCAGTGAATAAATAAGGAAGAGAGCTGTGCTCTAGACTGGAGCTGAGGAAAAGTGGGTCAGCATCTCTGAGATGAACTGTGTCCAGCTGAGCTGTACTGGCACTTTGACATTGTGCCAAGATAAAAAAAAAAAAAAAGAAGAAGAAGAAAAAAAAAAGATGAGGATAAGCTGAGAGAAAAGCACTTGCCCAGTCCCTACTCTGCCTTCTCCTTTCATACTAACCTTGACTTAATGGGAAGTGGCAGCTTGTTTTGCCCCCTGAGGTGCTAGCACTGCAACCCTTTGTCCTTGCATTGAAAAATGTGATTCAGTAAAAGCTAAATCTGTGCTTTCTTGGAAGGTACTGGTGCCTGGGGAACAATCAAATCATGCTATCCTCAGTGACCAGATCCATGGCTTAATGGGTGCTGGTATTTATGTGAAGTTGTTCTGCAAGCACGCAGTGGTGGAGAAGCTGTTCCTGTTCAGACATACTCTGAGATAGTCCTGGGACAGTGAGGTTCAGTAAAGGAGTCCATGTTAGTTCTGGTGAGAAAGGTGTCAGCTTCAGCGTGACATGACAGTCACCAGTGAGATACAACTGTCACCAGCGAGCACAGGCCACAGAGAGTGAATAGGATGCCATGATCTGTATTAAGAAGGGAATGCAAAGCAAACAAGAACTGAAAAATTTCTCTATGAGGTGAGGTGAAATAAGAGATCCTGCAAAACAGCTGGACTCTTCATGCATGCATGTGTGTGTGTGTGAAGACAGCTCTAGGCTCACTGTCAGTGCTGTACTAGAAGGAGATAGCTATTAAATATTTAAATTACAGTCAATTTTTTTCTCCTGCTTCCTTCAAGCTCAGCCTTTGATATCTTATTTATAAAGTGACTGGATCGAGGCAATGCTAGAAACTTCTCCATTTCATGGAAACAATTATTTTTGCCATCTGTGGGCTAGTCACACAGTCCCAAGTTGAAATACTACATCTTATGTAGCTTTGAAGAGGGATAGAGGTGCCCATGCATGTAATTGTCTCCCTGACTGGATGCAGAGACATTATCTCTTCAGCAAGGGTCTGTGTTTAGGTGGAGGCAGAGAGTATGTGTTAGCTGCTGTCCCTGTCTGCTAACACTGTACTTTAGCTACATGAAGACTAGTACGGTCAATCCTGCCTACCTCATCGAGGTTGAAAGTGAAAAATATAATAAATGCAGCTAGAAATTTTAGGTGTTTTTTTTTTTTTTTCATTTGGAAGGTGAGGAAGATGGCACAACTGTTAACCATATTTAATCTCTACAAATGACTTTGCTGTGCTATGTGTGTTATGCAGTATAACTCCATTTTGGTGTTTTTCCTCTGAACTGTAGGAAGAAGACATTCAGGGGAGGGGCCAGAAGTGAGAGTTTCAAAGCCTGGTCCTTTCTCTGTTTGCCACCCCTTCTGGAAATACCAGCATGAGCTCACAAGCTCAGGTAGAACAGAGTAGTGATTCATTTGTATCACAAGGCAATAGAAAAATAATTGTTTTGAAGAGATATCTCTTCCCAAGAGAGATTGCTCTGGATTCCAGTTTCCATTTCTGCCTTATGAGCTGAACTGGCCAGGTGGATTTCTGGCCTATTGTTTTTCTCTCTGTCTCCTTTAAATTTCTTTCCCAGGTATCTCCCTCAGAGAGCACCTGCCATTCCCTTTTTCTTTGGCTTCTGAGTTTGGAAATGAAATGTAGCATAGCAGCAAGACCTTTCCCTTTTACTTTTCCATGTGCTTCCACAACCAGATATGTGCAGTGAAATTTTTGATGGTGGTGCAGCCAGAACCACAGCGATCTAGACAATTTGATTTGCTCATGCCTAGGATAAATTTCCAAGTGTGGCAGGATGTATGAAAAATCTGTGTTTGGAGTCCTCCACAGAGGGCCACAGTCTTCTTTCTGATTTAGTATTAAACAGCAAAAATACTGACTTAGGGCTTGTCCAACTTATATAAAATGTATTTCCTTTCTCCTAAGGTCTGATTTAATGTAAGCACCACAGATACCAAACATTGATATGATCTCTGGTGTCTATATTTGCTTAATATGTGCAGAATCTAAATCAACAAAGGGCAAAATAGTGTGATCTCCACTATTTGTGCTTTGCAAGATGAGACTTTGTTCTGTGTGGCTAATGAAACCTAGGATAATGGGCAGGACGGAGGCCTGGGTTTAGGAGGTCTCTGGGATACCTTCAGAATTTTTGCCTCTCACATTGTAGACTGGGAATGATACTACAGATTTAAAAGATTTTGAAATAAATATGGAAAATTTGCCAAAAATTGTCTTTGCTGTGAAGCGTCTGTCTGTACTGGTGACGGTTTCTTTAGAAAGGGTCCAAATGATTAATGGCATCACCTGAACAAATTTCTAGAGACAGATGGAGATTTTCATCTAGATTAAATAAAAGGGGTTCTTTGTGTTTTACTTTACCTGAGTCTCCTCATTCTATCTTCAGTACTGTGCAAACATTTATGAAGAAAGAATCATAGCTCCTTTTCAAGTAAGTGTGAGAACAGAAACAGTTGTTTCTGCTTATTCCCAAATTACTGTCTTAATCTTAGGGATCAGTCTGAGATGGTTTTAGTGACATAATGGCTGTCTCCTCTTTCACTTAAAATTCCAGAAACAAACAAACAACAAACAAACAGTGAACAAAGAAATTCCAGAAATCCTACACTCCTCCCTCCCCTTTTTTTTTTCTTCCTTTCCCTTCCCCTGTTTCTCCCCTGACTTTTTGGTTGTGAAAGTAGCCTTAGCTCTGAAGTGAATAGTGGTCACCTGAAGCTGAAGTAGCTGGAAAGAAAAACAAATCAAAACAAAACAAACAAACAACAACAAGAACAACAATAAAAACACGGTTCTGAAATGTGTTGACTGCCCATTTTGATTTTAAGTCAGTGCTATCTCAGAAACACAGGTGGACATCTTAACCCTGCTTTGGTGGGTATTGGTCTCCTGGCCAGAGAGTAGACTAAACATTTTAAGTCAGAGAGACATGGATTACTGTGAAAATATTCCGAATGAGTGGGGAGTGGGGTATATATATCACTGCATGCTGTTACCCTTGTCTGCCATTGCATCCCTCTCTTTCTTTCTATTAATATGTAACTTAACATTTAAGTTTTTTTGTTAGAAGACAAATTAGGCATCATGGTGTTTCTTGTGCTTGACTCAACAACTTACTTTCTATCACTTTGTAAAATGACAGAGCTAAGTGGAGACTCGGTTTCATTTTTTGAACCCCTCTTTCATCTGTTTAGTTTCAGTTACTGAGGACCATCATGATAGCCAAAATGTCAGAAATTCCACCTCCCCTCCCAAAAGACAAGATACGTGTTAATGACATTGTGTTTGTTGGTGAAAAGGGGCTGTCCTCGCTTTTTTTTTTTTCAACTTGCCTCTCGGCTGCAGGGGGATTCTGCCTGCTTATCGATCAGCCTGTGTGGCTGCTTCACACGCTACTTATGGGCTGAAGGATTTCTCTGCTTTTTGTTTCAGAAAGCTGCTGCACGAGTAAGAACTTTAAGGATAAAACATCACCTACTATTTAAAGGCTTTCTCAGAACCCTGTGCTTTAATATATAGAATCAGTCTTCTTATTCCAAAATTTGAATAGTTATTTGTTTTCATGGTGGCATTGCTTTTCAGCTTAAATAACAGATTCCTCATTCTCTAGATTACATTTCCAGGACTGCATCCAGAAACAAATGCTGCCTTAGAGACTAGGAGAGGAGATAGATAGCAAGAAACCACATAGCTGTGGTTGCATGAAGAGCAAGTCACACTATGCAGTTGCAGGGGAGGCCGTGCACACTGTACAGTTGCAGGGGAGGCAGTGGTTAATCTGTCTTTGCTTATATGAGACAGCTATTAATATCGAATTGCAGGCACGGTTCATGGATGCAGAAATTAGATTTAGTCAGGCAAATCCAAAAGAATAATTTTAAGTATTTGTTCTTTTATATTTGCTATGTGGGCACATTTTCCCAAGTGTTGTCTCTGTACTGTTCCACAGCATCTGTGGTATGAGCAGATAGCATTAGCAGACAGTATGTTCCCAAACACAAATCTGTATTCTTGCTGCATTGGTTGGTTGATTTTTTTTTTTGGTAGCAGTTGTTGAATGTTTCTGCTGATTTGGAGTGATTGTCCACAGCACTGATGAAATCTTGCATGGCCTTTTAAACAGTACACATCCTCTGCCTCAGATAAACTGGCTTTCTTCACTGAGACATTGGTGCTATCAGCATGTTCATTTGCATATGATTTGTAGGCTAGGGTTGAATCTACCTCAATTATTATTTGTCAAGCAAACATGTTTTTATACCATGGGGAAAAAGTCTGTTTCCTCTGTAAAAAATCTGTTTAACATTACACATATTGCAGGCATTGTGATCATCTGCTCATTTGTGTCCTGCTGTGGCTAGCAGCAAGGTCGTTGACCAGCTTGGTGTCAGGCTCTAGGACTGAAGGAAGAAGCAGAACCATTCTCCAGTGTCTACTCTGGCAAGCGGAATGAAAGTGTCATTATTTCCAGGTGTTGCTGGTTCTCAAAAGCTTGAGAAGGTCTCTGATACAAGAAAAAACATAGGTGTGATATAATGTTGTGAAAGAAGTAAGCATATTCACATTCCGTTCAGTATTTTCGTGTTTAATACTAAAAATAAAGGAGATGATTGAAAAGGTGGTGAATTTTGAACAGGTTGCTCTCTGCAGTACCGTTTGAGAAGCACCCATTCATAATATTCCTAGTTTCAGTGTGTTTCTGTTTTTGTTTATAGAGTCTACTCTTCTTTTTCATTTGCCAATGTGTAACAAGCTGGGTGTAGTCATCCTCTGAGTGCTAGAAACAATCCTTGTCCTCCTGTCTGGTAACTGTCATTCACCATTACTCAAGTCTTTCTTATGATCTGACCTTTTCCAGAACTTCCGATCACAGCACATGTGGAAGTCACTGCAGCCAGATTTTAGATCAGATTAATAGTTTGATGTGTGAGATGTGATTAAAGAGCTTGCTCCAGAACAAACCAATGTTTCTCATATCTGAAATGAACACCAGAACAACTATTCTTCGTGAGAAATAGTTGCTTGGATGCTTTTTTTTTTTTTTTTTTTTTTTTTTTTTGCATTTTTTTCATTTTTTGGTCCTTTCAAGAAGGTTAACCACTAAATAAGAGTCATGAGCTTGATGCAGGAGTTTTAAGTGATTCATTTTCTCTGTCTCTGTCATGCAGGTCTGAACTGATTCATTGAAAATGGCCCTTCTTTTCCTAAAATCCTTGAAACTGTGATAAATGTTATTCTATCATCAACTGATGTTTTCAAAGTAAAACTCAGCTTGGGAAATAAAATGTATAGCAATGTGCGGTCTAGAGGAAGGGGTTGTGAGGAAAGGTGTCAAGAGTGTTGAGCCTGAGAGTCTGTGCAGAACTTCCAGAGCTGGCAGTGAAGAGATATGAACGGATGCAAGAAGGAAAGATAAGCAAGCTACTCTGTTCTTATGTCATTATATATTTTTCATTATATATTTGCAAAGAACGGTGAACCAATCGCTGCTCAGGTACGTGGTCATCCGTTTGACTTAGAAATATGTCCAAATACTTGTTTTTATCAGGTGAAGCGTACCTTCCTCCACCAAAGCCTTCTTGCATTCTACTAGGTGGGTTAACTCTGCAGCTCTTGAAGTGTTTGTGTCACTTTGGTGCATTTGTTACATATGTATTTGTTACATACTAATATTTGTGTACAATATTGTTCTCTTAGACATTTCTCTTCAATGTGTAAGTGTGTAAGTTTTTGCTATTCCCAATGCACTGAGCTGCTCTGCTTAAGGTAATCACTAGAAAAGTTCTTCTTGAGTGGAACAAGCAGCATTCCCATGCATCTTCTAAAGTGGGATACTCGTCTGGAGTCTTTCTGAAAGTTTCCCCTTCCCTGGAATTTTTCTATGTAACTAAGCAAATGTCAGTCAATGAATGAAATTTTACCTGAGCTCATTGGTCCATAAAGTCTAAAAGAGCTGTATCTATTCATATAGAATTTCAGAAAACTTTATTTAAATAATAATAATGATGATGATAATAATAATAATAATAATAACTTTGTCTCATCCTAGTACTTCAATGTGAGTTAAGAGCATGTTATGCAAAGTGAACACAGCACAGCATCATTGCTGAAACTAGAATGAGCCCTTCTCCCATATTGTTAATAGGATTTTTTTTAAAAAAATTTTTACAGTGTATATTTCATTCATTTTGTTTCCCCGTAGGATGCATGTTCATGATTGTTTAAGCATGTTTCATAGGTAGATTTCTATGCATTTGGAGATTTAATGTGTTACTTTAAAAGACTTCTGTCTATATTGAATAGTTTCTAGACCTAGCGAGAAACAACAGGACTGATGAGTGCTGCCTCTTCATTTTTTTTTCAAAGTCTACCATGGTAGCTTCCATTAGCTTCATCAGTGAAGTTGTCTAAGACAGCATAAAAAAAAGCATTTTTTGTGCCTCTACTGGGTGGCGGGAAGTAGGTGTGGATAACACCTGTAGATGTTATGACTGACACAAATCACACGACTATGCTCCTTGCCTCCTTCAATACTAATGTTTTTTGATGAGTAATGAGAAGACAAGTACTTCAGATTGACCAAGTTATTTCTCTGGACTGATCCTTTTCCATCTGCCAGTGAATCAGTTTAAGCACCTTTTGTCTTCTATGTATAATAATAATAATAAACATTTTGAAATTTTAGCTGTATATCCCCTAGCCTAGATTTGGTGCCATCTATACTGTCACAAAGCAACCAAACCTGTAGTAGTTACTCTATGTAAGACCTTCTCCCAACATCAGCAGCATGAACTAAATGCAAATAAGTTCACATTCCTTGTGGAATTTGAATTAATGGGTTTCCTACTCTTACCCGTCTCATTTTCTTCCCCTTAGCCTGCCCCCTTGGATCCTTTAAGGTATCTGTGGGAGATGACCCCTGCCAACTGTGCCCTGCCCACAGCCATGCTCCGGTGCCAGGCTCCAGTGAGTGTGTGTGTCAAAACCGCTATTATCGGTCTGCTTCGGACACTTCTGATGCTCCCTGCACTGGTAAGTATTTGGATAGAGTATTTGAAAGCGCAGAGGCGGGTAGTTTATGGCAAGAAATGTACCTGTATGACATAGGGGAGTTTTGACTCATCCTTTCTCATAGTCCTTGAAGAATGAGAGCAAAACTTTTGTTTGTACCTCCAGCTAACTGCAGAATATATCCTCTTACTAAATGTAGCTGAGAAGTCAGAAGCTCTCATGTGCTATTTACAGTGCTGATACATTGGTGGCACTGTGTTAGAGAAACACTATGATGTTGCAATATCAAACACTCAAAATGAAAAAGGCCAAATTTAAGGTAGCTCATGCAACCTTATTAAATCCATTTTAAGGATGCATAAGAAGCAACTTTTGGTAGAAGAATAACATTAATTTTCTCACAAAATGTTAATCTCATTTCATATACAGGATAAACATATTTCAGTAAAGTAGTTGACCAATATTTTATTTTCCTTGCCATTGATGGCATGAAGACCTTATTTACTGCACAGAATTTAAACTCTTTGCTGATTTGTGTTTATGGAATATAGTTAATTTTCTTACTGACTTATCTTTGATTCTCACCAGTTATGATTTCTTCACAATAAAGGTACTGTGTCAAAATGTTAATTGATCAAGAAGGAATAACAAAGCCTAGAAAATGTAATAGGGTAGGTAATTAGCATTCAAAGCCTAGTTTAAATAGTACGTTCAACATCACCTGTGAACTTTGTGGAAATGACAGAGAAATAATCTACTTCTCAAAGCAACTCGCAATCACATTGTGACTGCAACGTTAGATGCTCAGGAATTCAGAAATATGGTTTTTTAGCAACCCTGGAAGTAAAGAGTCCCCACGAAATGATAGCTATTGAAAATACTCAACTGCTCCAGGAATGAAGTAAATTGCAACCTGAGAGATCCCCCACAAAGACCTCCTCCACTTGCAGTAATGGAGGGTGTCATCCATTACACTAATCAGCAGTAGGCAGAGAAGAGACTTTGCCTGAAGGTTTTACAGATACCTGCTGATATTAGAGGAATGGTGAGAATGAGGATTCTTGGGTTTTCTTTTTAGCCTCTGCAGGGAAGTGTCTGGTTCATGTTTCCAACTCCCCTTCCTGCTCTCTATTCCTTCCTCTTTTGCCTTGTTTCCATGCCAAGGTATAGCAGTACCGCTGCTGCTTTTTTTTTTTTTTTTTTTTTTTTACCTTTTATTAGTCTTTCTTATCTTCCAATATCTTGTCTCCTTCTCATCCCCAGGCTATCTTTTCACCTCTCCGTCTAGTCCTCCTTCTTTTCATTGCCCATGTGCCAGTAGGGCAAGCGTTGGACACACAGAATAGGCGGTTTTCCTGCTCTCAGCTATTACTCCTGATGTCACTCAGGAATCTGGCTGATGGCAGGAATAATCATAGGGAAAGTGCTGCTTATCTTTTGCAATAGATGCAACAGACTTACTGAAGTCTGAGAGAAATCAAGAATGCTAGCTGCCAGGTGAGAAGCTTTCAGAGGTCTCCACAGGGAAAAATCTTTACAGAGCTTGTGCAGAATTAAAACTTTGAAAGGATTGGAAATTCCTTAGCTGTTGGCATTTCTTTAATGGAAAAAGCCATGCCCTGGAAACAAATGACCCTTCTTGTCCATTTTTTGTCTTTGAAATGTGATGGTAACAGTTCAGTGTAGCGAAGAGTATGTTTTCCTAACCTTGTTCTGAAAAATAGATGGAGAAGAGTGAGAATGAGAAGCAATAGCAACTTCTGTTCTTTTCCCCCTGCTCCACCTTCTCCTCCCTCAAAACACTGTCCCATTCTTTTATAGGATTTTGATCTTTCATTCTGTCTTCTAGGCATTCCCTCAGCTCCTCGAGATCTTAGTTACGAAATTGTTGGCTCGAACGTGCTGCTGACCTGGCGCCTCCCCAAGGACCTGGGTGGCCGCAAGGATGTTTTCTTCAATGTTATCTGCAAAGTGTGCCCAGCTGGGTCTCCAGGGCCATGTGTGCGCTGTGGGGACAGTGTACAATTTGAACCACGTCAAGTGGGCCTGACGGAAAGTCGTGTGCAAGTCTCCAACCTTTTGGCCCGTGTGCAGTACACCTTTGAGATCCAGGCTGTCAACTTGGTGACTGAGTTGAGCTCAGAAGCACCCCACTATGCAACCATCAATGTTAGCACCAGCCAGTCAGGTGAGGAGACTCCTTTATGAGTCCCATTTTTGACACTTCCATGTCTCATGCAATTTGCTTTCGTCTTTCACATCCTGCAACTTGCCTTCTCACTTGCATGTCGTGCCCTTTTTTGTCTTGCCCTGCCAGTTCTATGGTTTCAACTCTGTTCTTCTCTCTGCTTTCCTTTGGATGGTCTTTATTCTTTCTCTCTTGGCAGAAGAACTGAGTTTAGCAGCTGATATCATTGTGCAGGGAGAGAATTGTTAAAACAGAAGATTCCCTGGAGGAGGCAGCAATGGGAGATGTTCTGTCGACCAGACAAAGCATGTTGCTTCGTTGTGTGAAACAGGACACACTATCAGAGCTGGATGAGGGGGAGGGAGTTTGAGTATCAGCTTGCCACAGCTCTTAGAGAGCATTTCTTCACCATTTCATCCTCCCTTTGTTTTCTTTATCTTCTACTCTTTTTTTTACATTCTCCTACTTCACTCATTCTTTCTAGCGTTTTTTCCCCACTGTCTACTTTTCCACCTTGCTTTTGCATTCTCTCAGTTACTTTGCTTTTTTCCATCTTCTCTTGTTCTTGTACAACATCTCCCATCCTCTTTGTTTCAATTCAAATTGCACGGCACTTTAACAAGTGATATTGAATGATTCATTGTATCTGTCCATCTTTGCCTGAAGTAAGGAAGTAGAAGATGGCACATGCTAATACAGTACAGGTCTTTCGGTCATAAAGGGATATGAAAATTACAATTTTCACCGTCAGTGAGGAGGTATTAACCTGAAGTTTGATAAAGGATCTGGAAGCAGAGTCAACATTACTGTTTTACTGCAGTGTGCCCGAGTTCTTCTACAAGCAATGTATTTCCATATCCTCATCTCTTTGGCCTTGCTGTTCTGATAAACAATCTTGTAATATTGTTCTCACATCAATATGAAATAGGGATGTTTTTAGCTTTCACATGACAGGAGTATTAGAAGGTGTCTTGCAGTTTTAACAAAGATGTTATGCAAGTAGCTAGGAACTAAGTAACAGGAATGACTAAAATATTAATGGTTTGCGGGACAGACAAGAGACAGGA
This sequence comes from Nothocercus julius, assembly GCA_013398735.1. Classification (NCBI taxonomy): domain Eukaryota; kingdom Metazoa; phylum Chordata; class Aves; order Tinamiformes; family Tinamidae; genus Nothocercus; species Nothocercus julius. The sequence goes on along the minus strand of VZSV01000430.1, from coordinate 74,209 downwards.
GAGATTAAAGGTTGAAGAGCCTGTCAGATTGATGGGTGGGATACAGAAGGCTTATTTGTGGGGGGAAAAGAGAAAACAGCATCAAGGGAACAATGAATTTCTGTAAGTTTTCTGTACAAGAATTGTCTTACTTTGACAGGTAGAGAAAGCCTTGTGCCTGTATGAGTACAATCCATCTAAATATCCACAATAAGAGAATGAGCATATCTTATTCTTTATAAACATATATAAAGATCACAGGATGCAGGGGAATTTTACATGGCTTTACTCAAGAGGATAGAATAAAGAGTAAAGTGATGAAGAAAAGAAAGAGGGGTAACAATTTAAACTGAGTGACAGAAAACATCTCTACACGTTTACAGAAATATAAACATTTAACTCAAATCCCTAATTACATTCCACATTGTAGTTGTAGAAACTGAAAAACCAGGCTTCAGAAAAACTCAAGAAAAATGCTGTAAGATCAGATGTGAGGTGAAACATCAGACCTAGTCCAGCTCTAAAATTTGGATTCTGTAGAGTGTAAGGCTTTGGAAAGAAAGTAGAAAGAACAGTGCTGTTTGATGACAGGGAAATGTTATGATGGATCAGGGCCCTTCTTTTTTTCTATGCTATGGAAAGGGAGAGAACGCATATGCCAAGTAATTTCCTATTGTTAGCAGATGCTGGGGGGTTGACAAAAGATGTTTCTTCCCTTTGTAACACTCTCTGAGATGCACTGATTAGCAGGCTGTGGGTAGGATACCTGGTCCTGTAAGAGGCTGTCCACAAGTGGCTGCTCTAATTTAGTGTACAGTAAGAGATATAGTGGGGTAATTTCTATGGTAATTCCTATGGTAATTCCAGGGAAATTCTTTGTCTTCTGCTGGAAATAGACAGGTCTTCTGTTAACATCCTAACGAATTCTCTTTCCCTGTGCTTCTCATCTCAGCCTCCTTCATCTATGTATGAGCTGATTTAGTCTGGGGTAACTGCTTCCTCCTCCTGCCCTGTTATCAGCAAATGTACCCTCTTCTTTTACTACTGCTTGACTTCTCTGTCCTCTTCTATGACCCCTCCTGCTCCCCCTGGGGATATGAAGGTGGTCTCTTGTGTGCTGAAGCAGTCTCAGGGGAGGGTGCAGTTTTCTGAAGCATCAGTGTGTTCTACATGGCTATTGTGGCTGGGCTCTCTTAGTGTGTATGTGCATTTTCTTGCTCTTCCCTGAGATCATTAATAGTAAGCTTGAGATGATCTGCCCTTGATTCAAAGTGACAGCTCATGCTAACAAGACCTTGGTTCCTCAAGCACATGGCCTGCCTTACCCATGCCCCCCTCCCTTCAATCCCCTCAGCAGCTTTTCACTTTAGTTTAGCTTTTTATTATTATTATACACACAGAGATGGACACTTTGGGCTCTTACATTCTAGCAGAGACAGGGAGGGGACTGGAGGGCTTGGGGAAACAGAAAAAGCTGGAGAATGACAAGCTCTTTCAGCTGCTGATCCATAAAATCCACTTCCCCAGCTTCTGCCCCTTTGTTAGAAATGCATTGGGTAATAGTCTGTCTGTTTCTCTTTTTATCTGTTATTTATTCACTCTTCATCTTTGTCTCCAAAACACCCCTCCTTTAAGAGTTTACTTATAGCCACAGCCTGCTTGCCCTGCTTCAAAGTACAATAGTATCCATGAGTTACTTAATCACATTTTTCTGTGATGCCTGTGTATGATGTCCCTCCTCTTCAGTGACTATGTTTCACAGTAAGTTAAGAAGGGATAGCATAGAAAAACTTTACGACAACATAGTACAAAGCATCTCAGACCTATTTGGATAATAATAATTTGACAGGTTTACTAAGGTAAGTTACAAGAAATAAAAATGTTCAGAAGTGAAACAAGAGGGTAAAAAAACAGTTTCTTTCTCCTCATGTGTGGTGTGTCAAGGGTATATACCTAAATGCCAGGGTGTCTGGAAAGATACTGGTAAGCCATTCCAGATAGCAGGAGCTGCAGGAAGAAAGGCTTTTGTGTAATTGTGGTGAAGTTATGCTTCTTGACAGAGAGAGAGCCTGATACAGAGAAATAAAAAAAAAAAAAGTCATATTAAAAAATAAAAAGTGTCTAAATTTTAGTGGATTTTAGCATCAAGTGTATTAATCAGGATAAACAAATGTCTTTTCTCCTGCCTTAATTTATTACATTCCCAAAAAGTAGGAAGTCAAGAGCTCAAATGTTGGAGCAAGTCCATAGAGATTTTTAAAAAAAGAAGTAGATTTTTTTGATTGAATCCAGACATAAGAAGATCTACTGGACATGTGTGAGGTTAATGGCGATGTGGCCAAGCTGCCCTGCAACCAAGAAAAGCATGTCTTTATATGTAAAAGCCTTCCACTGACAGTTGGGTTCAGGGTAGTGGGACTTGGCAATACCATGGAAATCAAAGCTAGAGTGTGAAGGTATTTGTAAGAGGCTGGGAGACAGAGATTATTATGCATAGTGCCACACAATTTAAGAGAATCTTCCAGAAGATTTTTAGGGGGAATGGTGTGAGAGGAGGAAAAGCCTTCAGTGTCAAAGACCTGCGTTGAGAGTAGGAATGCAAATGCATGAGATGTTGGGGGAAATTTGTTTGAAGATGCTTGGTTTTCCAGAGTGAGATGCAAGAGTCCAGTAGACTTCTTTGTCAGGAGCAGGGATACAGGCAAGGTATTTTCTTGATTAAAGAATAAAAAAAAAGAGAGCTGTCAAAACTATGGAGTTTTACCAGACAGAAACAATCAGGCAAAAGTAAATGGAGTGTGAGCTCTCTATCCATTGTCCTTTGGATGAATTAGGCTAATTTCTAAAGTAACAATCTGCTTGCTTATTTTCGATTCTAATTCCCAGCCTTGAGCAATAACCAGATGGCACTGAGAATTTAACTGAATTGTTTTCTTCTTATGCAGCATCAATGGAAATACTATCATAGCTACATTTTTCCTTTAGTGACATTTGTCAGCTTTGTTTTCTTCAATGGATTTGCCCAAGTATGATTGGGACTTAAGAAAGTTTCTCTGGTCAATCCAAAATAAGGATCTGTTCCTTTGTTATTTTTTTTTCTTTTTTCTTTTTCTCTTCATTATGTCCTGTCCCTGCAGCATGAACAGAGAATGAATGTGCTTGTTTTCACATTCCATGTTTCAGTGGTTGTTTAAATGAGGACAGAAGCTTTCTGGAGAAAGCTTTCTGAGAGAGTGGAAATAGGAAGTACATAATAGAAGACAGCACCTTGTGGTATAAAGGAAAATCATCCATTGTTGGTTAAGCATGAGTGGAATACTGGCAGAAACAGTAAGAGTAGAGATAATAATAGTGAAAATAACTAGCCTTTCTAAAGGATCTACAGTCTTCAGATATATTTTCTAAATTGACAAGAGAACCCAAGAGACTTTTACAGGATGGAAATATTTCAGAGAAAGAGGCAGAGCTAAACTGAAGTAGGTAATAAAACATAGAGAGGGCTGTTTCAAGAAGAAACAGATGTTAAATGCATGTAGAAGGAAGTGTCTGAATTCTACCTGCCCTTATTTCAGGACTGTGATATGGGGAAAAATGTGGGGAACAAAGTTAAGGTCCTCTTGCCATTTGCTGAGAATATGAAGATAATGACATAGCTGAGAAGGGAGAATTTGAAAGAGAGAGATTTGCAGTTAGCACTAAAGAAGAAGGAATAACTGAAGGTCATCACAAAATGAGGGATACAGCGGGACAGACAAAATTAAAGGAGGAGTAGGACAAGGGAGTTATGCAAAGAACTGGGTGTTTTTAGAAACTTCTGGGGTGAAAGAAGGGAAAAAAAAAGAATAGCTATCTATAGAGTATACACAGACTCTTGCTCTGAAGGAACGGGATTCAGTGTGTATCCCATTTAAGTGATCTCTTGTGATACAGTTGTTTGAGCTTCTGTGGTTGCCAATGGAGAGGTCTAGTCAGTGGTGATTCAACTGACCAGTCAACTCCATTCAGTTTTCCACGTATATGGCATCAAGAGCCATTTGAGACACCCTAGAGTAGTCAAGATATCTCTCCAGGGCTAGAAGGTATGATATAGGAGCATAAGGAAAACGAGGACCTAATGGTATGGCATCTCTGAAGTATGTATGATGGAGTTGCAGCTTGAGTGTTAGCTTAAGAGTCCTGCATTATTCACTGCTCACTCATCATCACTTAGTGTACTGACTACTGATGGGATTCAGTTGCACGATCATAGGTATATGATCATATACATGCTTTTTCAGACACTGTTGTGTGTCCTATCTCAAGCTTTCTCTCTAGAAGGTTACTAGTCTCCAGGAAGTCCCATGTCAAATCAACCAGCACTATGTCTTGAATCTCAGAGGATATCTCAGAAAGCATTAATGTCTATTTCTAAGAGCTGTATTAAACCCTCGATGTCTGCTGATGGCAAGATGAATTTAAATAAATAGCACATATGGAAGACAAAGAAATATAGGCATCTTACCTTCAGTGTGTTTACCTTACTCTCCACTGATGAAGGTGGAGAAAACACATATCTAGGGTCAGAAATGCAATAAAGAGATAATTGGAGTAAGGGAGGTAAGAGTGACACTATAAAAAAAAAAAAAAAGGAAAATATCTGCAAGAGAAACTGAATTTAAATCTCACGTGACTTACTCTGCCCGCTACTACTTTTCTGTTATTTCCATGCTGAGTGTGACTCAGGGAAAGAATAGAATAGATGACAAACATATAGGAGTCTGAGGAAGTGTTGCAGCCCAAGATTCTTTCTTAGTAGGACTGAAGTTACTGATTTTATTGATTTGATTTTTTTTATCTCTTTCACTCTGGTAAGATTAAAAAGCTTCAGTTAACAAGTAGTTCTTTCTTTTTTAGATCTAATGCTTCCTTGGAGGAGGAATTGTATATCTGGAGTAATTATTTTACTGATTCAGAAAATCAGAATATGAGCAAGTACAGATACTGGCATAGAGTGAACATAATCTTCATCAGAGCACTCTTGGTCATCATTTGTGTATGCATTTGCTTTGTTTTGGAAAGGTTCTCCCATGGTAGAATCTCTGGGTTACCTGGAGATTCTTTGGTGTGAACTGGAGTTCAATTAAAAAAAAAAAAAGTATACATACTTTTAAAAAAGTAAATATACTTTATTTGTTCAGTAATTAAGTGTTACAATCCCACTTGATATTAAAGTAGCTCCTGGGAAGTAAAGCCTTTGTGATTCATCTTGTGGAAAAGATGTGTCAGTTCTACAGGCAGGTAGCATTAGGTACAAGATATACTAATAGGTAAGTAATCCTTTCTTAAAACATTTTTTTCTTTGTATTTTCACTACAATTTAATAAAAAAGGAAAAGTTTTCCCAAGTACTTATTTGTTGGTGAATTGCATTCATGAAGCTGAAAACAAATGATGAAGGTGACCTAGTTTCCTTTGATCTTTGCAGAACTCTCACTTTTCTCTCATCTAAAGTTTTAATTCTCCCCTGAACTAGTTTTCTTACATAGTGCTTGTGAGATCTAACTATCTGGCCTCCTTGGATGAAGGAGAAAATGCTGAAGGAACTTAGCATATTGTTTAAAGAAAACTTCAACTGTGTAACTCCATCTGTACTCACAGAGATTAAAGGGCAGCAGATATATTGATTCAAATGAAGTTCTTTTGCAGTGGAATTCTGAGTTCTAGGGAACACTGTTTCTTTTTGAAGGCATTTGGCAGTCTGCGTCAGCGGACTCTTCTTGTTCAACAATGAAGAAGCAGAAGCAGAGGAGGATGCAGCCCTCTTTCCTTCAGATTCCTTCCTTCCCTAGCTGTAAATTTTTAGAGTTGTGGTCACATGTTGCTGATCTGAGCAGATACTACTGTCACAGACATCAGCATTAAAAGAAAACAAAGCAGAAAATTGCCAAGCACTAGTAATGCGGAGAATGAAGCATTTTCAAGGCACTCAAAATATCCTAAATCCACTCCTGTATGCTACCCAGAAAAGATCCAGAGAAATTTTTGTATTGTGGTCATGTAGGAGAGTTGCAACTCACAGCCTGAAATAGTCATATTTACCTGATGGTTGAACTACTTTATGGCTTCCTTCAGATGTTTTATGTACAAGAGTTTTTCATATATTTACTTATAGTAATAGAGTATGAAAAGAATATAATACATTTTCCAGTCTTCCTTGAAGGTCTGATCTCACAACGTGTTGCTTGTTCTCAGTGAATAGTAAAATCAGGCTGTATGACTTCAAATCTCAGCCAATTAATCAAGTGTCATTAGACGCAGACATAGCATGTGTCCTTGTGAAACAAAAGAAAAATGGTATGGAAGTAACAAATCTACACAGGATTCGAGACATATATATGAAACATGCTTGTAAAAGTGTTCTCTGATAGACATTGCTAATACCTTGCATGCAAAGAAAGAAAAACATTAAGCTAGTAATTCTCTTTCAGCAGAGATCGATACTCTGGACATTGGCTTAAGGTATACAACTTTCAGCTTTATATTCCATAATTTATTACTGGGAGAAAAATTTTATTCAGAAGCTTGTCAGGAAATATATTCTTATGCCATCCACAACTATGTTCACACTTCAAATCACTTAAATATTAATATATGCTTTTTGAAAGCAGAAGTCTGTATAACTTTTACTTGAAGTGGGAAAGGTCCAACTTGAAGTGATGGGAGGGCTTTATCCTTAAATCATGGGCAAATATATGTGTCTAAGTCTAAAAACTGTATTTTAGAGAGTTAGGTTAAAGACACTCAATCTTGAATTAATTCACACTTTATTACAGAGCTTTTTTGCCTTAAGAAATTTCTGCTTATTAGATGGGTGTCACTGATATGAACATTTATAATACAGCAGACTCATCGTTATTCCAGGTATCCATCCTGTGTTTAATCTGAGTAGTGGACAAACCTGGATAATAGGAGCGCTCTAGGATGCTGGGGAGCATGGTCAAGAGGCTCAAGCACTCAGTGATTTTTTTTTTCTTATACTTCCGAATATTTCTGGTTCTGCTAGATGTAACCTCTTTCTGTGTACAGCACATCTGTGTGTAATGCCATTCATTATTGTTCTGGTGCAGGCTTTGCTGTGCTTTACTTTGCACAGAGTGAGGTCAGATATCTCTGTGCCTTTAGCAAAACATAACCTGTGGATTGGTACCTGAGAGGTGATGTTATATGTTATTGTCAGATCCTTGCTTTGCAGGATACCTGTGTATTTAGGGTTGCACCCCTTTCTGCTTCATATGTTCCATATGTCTCATCAGGAGGACATCAACCTTTAACAAGTACTACAACCTAGTGGAATCTTTTTGGTCAGATGTGAACTGGACGGTTATCCTGCTTTCCTCACACTATTATCTGAACACGATGTTCTTCGTTCACGGTTTAACCTCTATGAAAGTCCATGTTTGTTTTTTGCCCTCTTCTATCCTTGTCAGCAATATTGTAATGAGAAGGTGAAGCAGTTGTGCAGAACTGTTCAAAATACAAGTAATTGTTAGAAATAAAAGGAGTAAGGTTAAAAAAATACTTTTTGTTAACTTACACTGTTGTTTCATTGATGTTTTTAACTGTTTTCCACTTCCCAGGATGACGTAATTAGAGCCTGTTTGAATATGACTTCTGGAATATTTGTATTTCATTATTAAAACCCATCCTTTTGTCTTTTTCACAATTAGGAAGGGAGAAGAGGCTGGTTTTGATCATTTGCCCAATTTCCTTGCCTTTTGTTCTTCCTGTCTACGAAGTTTAAGTCTCTTGTGCAAAATCAGCAGAGTTGGTGGCAACTTTCCACTGGTGTGCTTTTTCCTGAAGATTTAAATGCTGTTGAAAATGTTACTTCCATTAGGAAAATGGAAATGAGAGTCCCCTATTTACCTGGAGGTCTTATGTCAACATGACATTTTACCTGCAGGGAGAAAATAAAATAAGAACAATTCTGTGGGCAGACTGAAAAGGCAAGCTGAATGATCCTCTTTCAATTATCCTGAAATATTTATTTGGAAGTCTCTTCCTAAGAAGAAACTCATATTTTTTTTTAGTTAGCTTTAACCCAAATATGAAGTGTATGCATTCCTAAAATCATGGATTTTATTTTTTGTTTGCAAAAGTGGAATTTCATTCTCTAGAAAGCTTCTTTAGTAAGTGGCTGTAACATCTGTTCATCTCCCTGCCCATTCTGAGAACTTTTCTTAGAGGAACTACATATAAACCTTCTTCAGTAAAGGATCTCCTTTTACAAAGACTATTACCTGCTTCAGTTGACTTTAGAAATTGTAAATGATAATGGTGATTCTAGGAGGCCAATAAATTGGGAAAAAAAACAGCTGGATTGCTACTCTCATTTTCATATCTTAATTCACTAAGCAGTGTTTGTAATTGTTAATCATATTAGCTTGTTGTCTTCAAGATAGTATTTTGTTTTCTTCCTCCCAATTTAAGGAATCTCACAGTAGCAGGAAATGGTGGCAATTTCATGCATCCCAAAATCTTGAATTGACATTCAGATTTTTAGAATAATCAGCTTAAACCTAATGAGAAAGTTTCTAAAAATAATAGGGACAAGGTCATACTTGCTGTTAGATCTCTCTTATGTTTAAGGATGAGATCCTTGCTTTGGACAAAAAAAAAGTTGATTTTTTTCCAGCAATAATTAGTATCTGCCACAGACTTTAGGCACTAAAAGCAGGATCATGAGAGGAGGCAGCTGCAAGTTGGAGATCTACCTGACTGGCCCATTCTCCCAAAAGCAGAAACTTAACAAGCAATATAAGCATAAATAGGGAAAAAATATCTATCTATCTATCTATCTATCTATCTATCTATCTATCTATCTATCTAGTTTTGCCATCGGGACAAGTGTCAATGAATTAACCTCATCATCTGCCTGTGTCCTCCTAGTGACTGGCCTGGAATCCAGGATCTAGTTGTGAACATCAGGATGGGAATGAAAGGTGCTTTTGTTCTCTGTAATCAAGAGCTGAACTGGAGCCAGTGAACTGAGAAAGGCTTCAAAGTCTGTCTCAAGTCACCAGTGTCCTCATCCTCCTCCTCCTTTTAGTTTGCAACAGTAATCTAGAAAAGAAAGGCTCCATTTCTTAGATAAGCTGTACCTCCTTTTTTCACAGTAAAAAAAAAAATATATGTATATAATCTGGTGGAGAAGCAGAACAGAGATGTGGAGAAGCAGAACCGAGAATGTTACAGTTGTGACCGTTTGTTCAAGAGGGTCATCCCCGAACAGGATGATGACACTGAACATCCTGTCAAAGCTGATACTTTAACTTGCATGTGCAAATTGCATATTTTAAGACCAGAATAATCTCCCAATTACATTGTAGATCATTTGAAAATTCCTCTTCACTATCAATTGGCTATGGGATTCTTCATTTCTGTCTGAGCTGTTGGTGACTCTGTCTCCCAGTAGTGTGAAATTGTACCTGGATTTTTTTGAGCTATTTTATAAAGTACTTCATGATGTAAATTTAGGATAATTAAAGAAAGGGGTGAATTAACGTATCAGGATATTATAGTAAATATTCAATTGTTGTTCCTCATTAAGCTTTTCCCTTTGCAATCTCTCTTTCTTTGTTTTATTCTAGTCCCCTCTGCAGTTCCCATGATGCATCAGGTGAGTCGTACTACCAGTAGCATCACTTTATCCTGGCCTCAGCCAGACCAACCCAATGGGATGATCCTCGATTACCAGCTTCGCTACTTCGACAAGGTAAGCAGAGAATGATGCAGTGCAGGCTCTTGTTTAGCTGCAGTACAAGAAAGAATAGGCAAATCTGTCTTGGAGATAGAGAAAAGTGCTTCAATTCTGAGGGAAGAGCATACTATAACAAACACTGAAGTATGTCATCTAATATCTGTCCATCTGCATTTATCAGCTGGGAACCATCTAGTGATTAGGGAAAAAAAAAAAAGAAGACACTTGTAGCTAAGTGACTAAAACCTGTGACTAAACAATTAAATAAGTTTAGTGATAATTGATACAGGTAACAGAAGAATATTTCTGCTGGCGTTTCTAAACATGGTATACACAGGAATTGGTGTCAATGCAACGTTTTATCATGGATTGTGGAGAGATGTCTTGTTCCCCTGTATATGCCTAGACAGACGTCTTTAAGAAGTTCAGTGGAGAGAAGTGCACTCTTTCATTCACTAAGTGGCAGGTCTCAGTCACCTGTTCATGTGCTGGAATTACAAGATGGCAAACACGAAGTTCATTTTCATCCACAACTTTCATGACTCCCAATCTAACTATTTCGAGGGAAGAGGTCTGTAATGCTGCTCAAGCACATTCCCAGTATGTGCAACATTATGCAGGGCTACTGTTCCTTCCAACAAGTAAAGCTCCCTGCAATTTATAACATGTCCATTAGTTTCCTAAGTAGTACTTTAATATACATGTTCTTCCAAAATTTCAGAACAGACCATTGGATGTTTTTGAATGTTCTCAGCAAAGACCCACAACACAAGATACTTTTGTGTCTCATTTTGTTTAGATCAGAATTGAGGGCTTTGGTAGACCTGTGGAAATGGAGGGCAGCAGTAAGAAGCATGAGTACCGCAGGAGAAACCCAGGTCTGAATAGCAGGTGGGAGAGGGAAAACTGAGGACTACTAGACTCACATGAAATCTAGCGATTCTTCATGAGAATAGTCAGTAATGTCGGCCAAGGACCCATGTTTCTTTTTGGTCATTGGCATTCACAGGCAGATGATGAAGATAATTCATTGACCTTGACCAGCGAGACCAACATGGCCACCATCTCAAATCTGAGCCCAGGCAAGATCTATGCCTTCCAAGTACGAGCCAGAACCGCGGTGGGCTATGGACCATACAGTGGAAAGATGTATTTCCAGACTCTAATGGGAGGTGAGTGCTGCTGTTTTGTACTCAGACTTACGTGTATTCATTTTTCACTTATTTGTTCCATTGAGTGTATTAGCTTATACTCCAAAATGCTGCTACCTGGCACTCTTATTTGTGTCATGTTTCTGTATGCCCTGATTTGTAGATGCAATTTTTTTCACTCACAGAAACTTCACACTGTCAGAACATGCTGTTTACAGTCATTTTAGCCTTTAGTACTTCCATATTCCCCATTCCTACTGCTTGTTTTCATATGCCTTTGTGCCTCTGACCAGGAAGGAACAGAGTGCATCCGCAGTTCTCTTTAGGAAAGTGTTAGAGTGCACAGTATTGTACTCTGCTGTGGTTTGGCTTCCAGCTGCCACAGGACATGTTACAGCTAAATGTTTGTGCAAGAACAGGTGTGACACAGGACATAAACACAGAACTTTGCCTTCCAACAGTATCCCCATTCATTCATACGAAGAGAAGTGTACCATCTTGTAAAACCTTTGGTCTGGGTCAAAGGTACTTAAGTACATCATCTATAAGCTGAACTAAGCTAAGCTAAGTCAGTGGGTTCACAGCCCAAGTTTAGTAGTGGCTACTGACATAGTAAGGTATCAGTGGATATGGGAAGGCAAGAGAGGGTTGGAGGGAACACTGACTTTACAAAGGTGGAAAGGGAAGCACTAGAGAAGTGCTGTGAAGGGAAGGGGGAGTAAACATAAAAGGAGGAATAAACATAAGGAGGAATAAACATAAAAGCATATGTTGACATACAGGAATAGCCTTGAAAGCAGAGGACTGGTGGGAATGGAATTATGGGTGAAACTTAGATGAGTAGAAAGGAAGCTCTAACAGCCCTTGTCCTCTGCATTTTGTGTGTGTGTGTGTGTTTCCCTTGCTAGGAGAGCGCTCGGAGATGGTGCAGGACCGACTGCCGCTTATTGTGGGCTCAGCACTCGGTGGTCTAGCCTTCTTGGTAATTGCTGCCATTGCCATCCTTGCCATCATCTTCAAGAGGTGAATTCCTTGACCTGCTCGTGTGCCAGTGCCTGCACCCCAGAAAGTGGAACTTACTTACCCCTGCAACATAACCTTGTCCCAAGAGAGACATCCTGATCGACATTCATTCAAATGCCCTTGAGACCCTAATCTGAATTTGAAGGAAGATTCTGCCTCATTATTCCCATCCGAGGTGCATGTCCTTGGGTAAAACGCTCATGTACTTAGTTGCAGTTTAGCTAAGTAGCAATAGAGCTTGTCAAAGCTAGTGATAAATATTAATTTTAATATTAATATTATTAATAATATTAATTTAAATGAATTACTTCTAAAAGGGACTGTAGATTAAGTCAGGCAAGTAATTAATGAAACAATGTAGAGAAGAAAAACTAATTTAGACCCCCTTATTATAAGATGCTGCGTAGCAGCAAAGTATCTTTTAATCAAGAATGATCAGACACCATAGATGATTTACTAAAGGAAAAAAAGGGTTATCCATGAAATACAGGCTCAGATAAAATCGAGGCTTGAAAATTCAATATCACGTGCCATTTTGGAAAGGGAAAAAGGGTTAATGTACAGATAGTCTGTGATGGCAAAAGAAGGACAGAATGTTTAAATTGCAGAAATAAAAATAAGAGTCATGAACAAAGCTTTTTAGGAGTTGGAGGTTTTTGATAATTGAAAAAAGGAAACAGTCATCACCCACTTCTTGGATTTCCTGAGTTTTGAACTTTATCCCTTAGATTGTCAATAGTGGACTTCTCTGTCTTTGCTCTACTCTGCCTCTAAACAGGAAGGACTTATTAGCTTTGTTTTCTGCTGGGCTAAAGAAATTTATAAACTGCTTAACTTTAGAAAGTGACATTTAATTTTTTTTTTTTAATTTTGTTCTCTTCCCCTTTCTGTATTTTTTTCTTCTTCTGTGTATATTTTATTTTATTATTTTTTTTTCTGGAAAGACAAGACTTATCAAATATTGTTATGTTTATATTGTTATATTGTTGCCTCCTTTTGTAGCTTTGAACTGTTAAAATATGTTTTCTTGTTATAGCTGGAAATGTGATATTATGTGCACCACTCAATAAAGCATATATTTTTCTAAGAAAAAATAGGAAAACAAAACAAAACAATAAAAGCCAATAAAAACTACAATGAATTAATACTACCAAATTGCACTGGGGAAGGGATTCCATCAAAGGGATTCTGTAAACATACTTTACTACCTAGAAAGATATATCATATATCATAAAAGGTAGATTTATTTATACACAAGGAAGCATGTGCAATAAATAGCAGCTCAAAAAGAAAAAGCTGAGTGACTGAAAAAAAAGCTATCAAATTTGTATTTTAAATTTATCTAGAAGAGTAAGCTTGAAGATGTAGGAAATTAGGAAGGCCATATAAAATGAGCTTTTAAAAACATTGAATGTATTTAGAGACAAATACAATAATTTAAACTTGTTTTTGCAAATGGTTAGTACATCGTGTCCTGCCAATACACAGTGTGAAAGCCTTATCTATTTAAGCTATTTGCTTTCTTTTTTTTAATGATGGATGACCTAGAAAATAGCTAATGTAGGTCTGACTTGCCATATGCATTTTAAAAGATCTTGGGCAACACCCTCCCATGCCAATTTCTTCCCACAGTAAAAAGAAAAGAATTTTGAAGTAGAAATAGCTCCATGTATGGTATTTTAGTGGAATTAAAAAAAAATAAAAGGCCTTGCGAGTAAGTATAATGGACAAAATTTCCTTGGTCCTTTTAGTAAATCCATGTAACATCATATTTCAGAAAATTCCGATTTCATATGTTAACTGAAGCAAATAGAACATCACTCAAAAGATGTTGGAGAACTGCAGCCATGAGGCAGATATTAAACAACCAAGCATATGAGGTGATACAAAACCATTTATACAACAGGAATACTGCAGGATACCTTAGGTTTGATTTGAGATCTAGTCTAATTAATATGATTTAGAATTATTTAGAAAGGATTTAGCATGAATTATACTTTTGAAGGAAAAACTATATACTGTTGTTAGGAAAAAAGAAAGTGTCTTGAAAATGGGAAATATTAACAGCAAACCAAAAACAGGATGAAACTTGGAAAACAGTTATCTTGTGGAAAAATGGCTTGGATCATATACATTTCATGGGATGACAAAATTAGAGAAGAGCCTTTGCTGAGAAGCATCTATTCTGACTGGAAATCAGATACATCTTTGTAAAAAATTGCAGTAATAAAGATCATATCTGTTTTGAGCTGCACACACAGAGGTCACATCATGGAACAGATTTCTGTTCATGGATCTGTGCAGTTGGTTTTGGGTACCATACTTAGGCAAAAGCTAACCAAAGTAGATGCTGTTAAGCAACAGAGAGAAGAAATAAAGAATCAATCTTTCTGGGGTTAATTAAACGTATAAAGTATGTGAAATTTGAGTAAATGGCTCTTAAAAAGAGAATGTTCTTAAAGAAATTAAAAGGCATTGAAAGAGAGGGTCTAGGTTGGTATTGAAAGTAGTAGTTTGCAGCAGTTGAATGAAATTAAGAGGTAAGTTTTGCCTCCATAGAAAGAAAGTTTACAAGATAGTAAGGCTAAACTACAGGGCTTTTTTTTTTTTTTTTTTTTCTAAATCACAGTAGTGCAGGAAGCTCTCTGATTTGACATATCTAAACTGGGATTGCACACTAACATGTACAAAAAGGGTAGGCAGGCTAGGATCTTAATGGCCATTTTCTACCCCTAAGTTCAAGGATCTTCTGAGCCTTGCACTGAGAAGCCTACTCCAGCATCCTATGGGAGACTTTAGTGTGTGTGTGTTTGACTTTCTTTTCCTTTATGTCCTGCAGTAAAAGACGAGAGACTCCATACACAGACCGCCTGCAGCAGTATATCAGTGCACGAGGTAAGTGTTCCTGAGGAACGAATGACAAGGACCAGTCTCTTTTCAGGACTCACTAGCACCCATTTCTCTCAAGGCTTGACTCTCGTGATGTTTTGGGCTGTCTTCTCCGCTGCAGGGCTTGGAGTGAAATATTACATTGACCCTTCAACCTATGAAGATCCCAATGAAGCTATTAGAGAGTTTGCCAAGGAGATTGATGTGTCCTTAATCAAGATTGAGGAGGTCATTGGATCAGGTAGCGTGAGAAACTACAGATTCTAAAATGCCTTCTTGTCTACCTTGAGAGCTGACACCTTGCTGGCCTGAAATGGACCCCACCCTCCTTCCTGGCACATCAAGTCTCTCTGGATAGTTAAGCTTCGTTTTTACCCAAATGCACCTTAACCTAATTAACCTAAGATGGTGGCCCCAAGGCAAGTTGAAAACACCCTGAGAAGACCCAGAGTGCCTCATTTGAACCCTGAAGACGTATCCTCCAAGCTGATTGAATTCAGAGCCTTCAGTAACAGCCTAGTACCCTATTCCCAAGTAGTGCTGGTGTTTTTCGTAGTAAAACATTTTACTGCACAAAACTGATTTTTTTTTGCTGTGTTGCCTTACTTGAGCTGTGTTTCTTCCCTCCCTGGCAGGAGAGTTTGGAGAGGTGTGTTTTGGGCGCCTAAAGCCGCCAGGGAAGCGTGAATATACAGTTGCTATTAAGACCCTGAAGTCAGGTTACACAGATGAACAACGTCGGGAGTTCCTAAGCGAGGCCAGCATCATGGGGCAGTTTGATCATCCCAATGTCATCCACCTGGAGGGTGTAGTCACAAAGAGCCGACCAGTCATGATTGTCACAGAGTTCATGGAAAATGGATCGCTGGATTCCTTCCTCAGGGTACCATGAGCTGGAGTCCCCAACAACTGTTCCTTCTTCACCTTGCTCTGTGCCACTCTCAGATCTGTTAATTTTATCACTCCTTCCTGTTTCTCCTTGTCTCCATATTGCTCTCTGCAGATGCAATAGAATTATAAGCAAATTATCAGATTAAATGTTTGCTGGGCCAACATGGTTATAATGCTCACACATCATATAGCATCTATATACTCTATAACATATAGATCTCTTCAACTCAAATATTTAATGATAATCAATTCTAAATTGTTCTCCTTTGCTGATGGCCCTTCAGCTACTATATACATGCTCCAAAGTTTGTCTTTCCAGTAGTGTT
Source organism: Nothocercus julius (assembly GCA_013398735.1). NCBI lineage: Eukaryota > Metazoa > Chordata > Aves > Tinamiformes > Tinamidae > Nothocercus > Nothocercus julius. The sequence continues at coordinate 58,212 of VZSV01000430.1, read as the reverse complement.
TTTATTCTTTATTTATTCTGAATATTTTCATTCTGAATATCTTTATTTATTCTGAATGTTTTCAGGTGACTTCAAGTAATTAAACTTCCCAGTAACTGTAGAGTTAATGTAGCACTTATGTTAAATGCAAACTCTCAGTTTCCCTTTTTTTTCCCCTAATAATGAAACAAAAATAGATATTTCTGTAGTGCAGATTCTTTCATTTCTTTCTCTACTGAATCAAATGCAACCACATTCAACCACAACTGCTTTAGAGAGTACATTTGGAAGAGCATGAACCTACTGAACACAATTGCATAGAAATTCATTGTAAAGAACAGAGCTGTCTATAGTTTGACCCCCTCAATATGAAACAAGGCACAGCACTTTTAGGCACAGAAGGCTAACAGAGTGTGTAGCCACCAGATGAAATTTGTCTTCAGAAGTAGATCACTGTTGTCTGACTTCATTAGAGATTTTTTTGCCTTAAGCATCTCATCCTCCTTTTTACTGGCTGTCCTTGAACTTTCAGAGATTGGCTGAACTTAAGATATATGCACTCTAACTTCATAAATACACCTTGTTATAATGTATTGGCTTCATTTCCTGTTTTTACACAAACCTTTATTTTCCTCCACATTTGCAGCAGAAGGAAGGACAGTTCAGTGTGTTACAACTGGTGGGAATGCTGCGAGGAATTGCAGCTGGTATGCGCTACCTTTCAGATATGAACTATGTGCATCGCGACCTGGCAGCACGTAACATCTTAGTCAACAGCAACCTTGTGTGCAAGGTCTCAGACTTTGGTTTGTCCCGCTTTCTGGAAGATGATGCTTCAAACCCCACCTATACTGGAGCTCTGGTGAGTTACCACTCTGGAGGGAGATACTGCTCTGCTGCCAAGCATAGAATTGCCCTATGTTTTTCTTTGATTAGACGTATGTAGAGCCTTTGTTCTTCATGCCCATAGAACATTCAGTTGACTGTGGTACAGAGTACTTTGGTATACCCTTTTTAATTCACCCTGAAACTACAGAAAAGTGGGGTGGGGCCTTGCACCTTGGGCCTGTCCCAAACCAGCAAAGAACAAGAATAACTGAAAATCTGATCCATGTGAACTGAGGTGTCAGTACAATTCCTCATGGAATAATGATGAATAGGACAAACACCATCAACTGAAATAGAGTTCATTGGTTTCTTACAGGAAGTATAAACGACTGAAGGAAAGAATGAAGTCTCTGAGGAAATAGTAGTTTTTCTTCTCTAAGCAAGATAGCCATCAAATATATCCCTTGGAGGGACTTATAACCAAGTATCAGATATACTTATTTCCTATGAAGTTCTGACAGCTGTTGTATATACCACAAAAGCAGCCAGACTATAACAGGCAGGTTGATACCAGCATTGGTATAAAGGTGAAGGCAAGTTATAGGTTTATATGTCTAGAAGAAGCAGTATATGCATTATGTTTGATCTGGCAGGTCACACCTGCATAGAGGTTAAGACAGAAAGAGGAAGGAGTTAATGCTAGTCAGTCAGTGTATCTAGTCTCAGTGTTACAGGATGGGATTGCCAAAATTATCTGTAGGCATCCTAATGCTTGTGACTTTCAGCAGCTTTAGATTATCTGCCACCAGAATAAAAAGGTTGAATTCCATTATATTATGGAATGCACAGAAATCAGGAAGGGCTGATGCTCGTTCTTCATCTGCAAGGCTCAATAGAACAAGGTGGACCTTAAACATATTTTGAATTTAAAACAGCAATATCTATTCCTGTTGTGCCATGGTGCTGGGATCTGATTAATTCTGGTAATGTCACTTCCTCAAATAGTCCATATCTCACTGACTTTCTGATTGCTCTCCCACTATCTCTAGGGCTGCAAAATCCCCATCCGTTGGACTGCCCCTGAAGCTGTCCAGTACCGCAAATTCACCTCCTCCAGTGATGTCTGGAGCTATGGCATTGTCATGTGGGAGGTGATGTCCTATGGTGAGAGGCCTTACTGGGACATGTCCAATCAGGATGTAAGTTTTGGAAGCACTGAGAATGTTCATCTGCCTTTCTCCTCTGTATCAAATTCAGTAGCAGAAAGTCATAGACAGCCCAGTGACTACAGCTTGGGGTTTTTGTTGTATGTTTGTTTGTTTGTTTGTTTTTCCCAGCTATGATCAAGCTCTGTTTTTTCCTGCAGGTAATTAATGCCATTGACCAGGACTATCGTCTGCCACCACCCCCAGACTGCCCAACTGTTTTGCACCTGCTAATGCTTGATTGCTGGCAAAAAGAACGGGTACAGAGACCCAAATTTGAACAAATAGTCAGTGCCCTAGATAAAATGATCCGCAAACCATCAGCACTCAAAGCCACTGGCACTGGGAGCAGCAGGTAAAATGAGCATTTAGAGCGAAATCATATGGCTGGCCTTGGGGTATGCATTATGAGGAGAAGACAACAGCGAATCAGGCTATATCATCTTTATTCAGCCCCTTAATCTGAGACTAGGGGCAGTTAGGAATTAAAAAATGGGGGAGGGAATTGGAAGAAGAACTATGTAGTCCAAATCACTTAGTGGGTTATCAGAATGATTTAGAAGTTGCCTGTGTTGAGTATGAAATGTGCTTAGGATGAACAGGAGTGAGGGATCTTGGAGATGAAGGGAGGGACAATACTGTGTGCAGCCACATAGGGTATTAGAAGAGGTGAGCAAGGACAAGAAGACCTTAGCTTGTGGGGGAAAGGAAAACTGCAGCAATAACTGTAATTAGAATTGCCATTTGTATCCCATATTTTCCCATCTGCATTTTTCAGCCTGATGAAACTAGAGGCCAAAGTTCAGCAAAGGAGAAGTCTCAGGGGGGATAAATGGAACCAAGATTAGATGGCTGTCAGTCTGATGACGGAAGTATGTCCTGTTGTCCTGGAGGATTTTTCCCAAGAGTATAAAACCTTGGCCCGCTGCAATGAAGTCCATGGCTGGGGGATAGGAAGAGTGCATGGTTGTGCTCAGTTTACTAAAAGCTAGAACATAAAGACAGTTCTAGCTTTGAACAGATTCAGAGGGCAGAGGAAACAGTGAATGCCATCCATAAACAGCTTTCTTTGCCCTTTGACTGTTTGCCTTTGACTGTTAAAATTTGATGGGTGTTGCAGTCCAGAAGACCCACTTCCTCTCTCAACAGGTTACTGTTTGGTCTAAGGAGAGCATTGTGGTCAAGGTGAATGGGTCACAAAGGGAGAAAGATGCAAGGTTTCCTCTCTCTTCCTTGGAAACCTTCCCACTGCAACTCCTTTCTCAGTAGATAATCTCATTAGAAAAGTCCCTGAAAATGTAGAAAGGGCAACAAGAAGAGAATATGCCTGAGAAAATATAAAATGGGAAAAAGCATGACTTCCTTAGGCTGGGTTGATTGTTTTTAGGTAAAAAGGGGAAGATAGGTGTCCTGGAACAGGATATGAAGCTGTGATGCTGAAAGCCAGGGCACAAAGAATAAATATAATCATCTGGTGGTATTCTGTGCTGTTCTGAGATTGCATTTTCTCCTCTTAACCCTGATCTTAACAGAGGTGATCAGCTGATGATAACTTGGGCTTTTAGAACTTATCTGTTTTTCAGACCATCTCAGCCTCTGCTGAGCAACTCTCCTCCAGATTTCCCTTCACTCAGCAGTGCCCATGAGTGGTTGGATGCCATCAAGATGGGCCGTTACAAGGAGAATTTTGATCAGGCTGGTCTGATCGCATTTGATGTCATATCACGGATGACTCTGGAGTAAGTAAAGGGCAGACCGCAGGAAATAACAGACACTGAGCTTTCTATGCAGAAAATTACCTACTGGAAAGCAAAAGCACGCTGAGATATGTGGAGTAAGAACTATGTGAAGAAAACATGCACATGAGAAAGGAGAGGGAATTCAGAGCAGAGTAGTTACTCTTTCTTACATCTTTTCAGACCTATGGACATGCTCAATACCATTGTACATTTTTTATCTGTTTCTATAAACACTGTTAGAGGTCCCATGCACACTACAAAATGTCTTATAGAGAGACTGACACGTTTGTGACAGCTGCCATAGATAATAACCATTTTCAGGGGAATGTGAAGAACTAGTCAAGCTATATACTGGGCTGAAATATTATGTGGAAGACAGGAGCCAAGCGGAAGGATGGAACAGTGGACCATTCTTCCACTGCATTTTATTGTATCATACCCTACCACGTTGATACTTAAATAGCCTTTTACCACCTGCACCCCCCAAATTTTTGCTTTCCAATGCAAAAGCAGAAACCTTATCAACTGTGTCTCACACAAAGATGATATCCACATAAATTGATATGGAGCTACAGGGAGATGGACTGGGACTGTTCAAAACAATAAGCCCATTTTAACATCTTCCACACTCTTCATTCTCTTGCAGAGATATCCAGCGAATTGGGATCACCCTGGTTGGTCACCAGAAAAAGATTCTAAACAGCATCCAGCTCATGCGAGTCCATTTGAATCAGCTTGAACCAGTTGAAGTGTGATGTTTACACCATCCTCATTCCACCTGTCTCAAACTTTGGGAAAGGTTTTGGGGAGAGTCAGAGGAATTTTTGCTGTAAAAAAGGAGATGGCAAGATGCTCCTTTGAGACATAATGCAGCCAGAGAGTGTGCACTGAATGTCTCATTCCAACATCAAAAGCAAAGTCTTGCCATGGTTTGAGAGCAGAGCTACATAAATGATGGCATTTAAATGTGACTGATGTTGTACACTGGGAATGGGTTGAGGGAGGGAAAGTTATAGCAACATGAGGAGGAGTGAAATAATAGCTTGGACAGATCACAAGCACCTATTGACTCTTCTCTGCCAGCAAAGGGGATCAGAAAAGTTTATGAAGCCATCAGTACACATATTCTGTGGCTGGGAGCGCAGTAAATTTTGCAAAGACATAATAAAGGCAAAAGAAAGTTATCTTTTTTTCCTAAAAGAATGTCATCTTGTTGTTTGAGATGATAAGTCAGATGTTCGTGGGCATCAGCCTGTCATTTGTTATGCCAGTTTGGTAGGGAAATCAAGTTCAAGGTGTTGCACAGAATGTGCTAAGAGATGAAATGTGTCACCTGGTAACTGTTCCAGAGGTTGAGAGTAAAAGGTTCAAATTCCATGCTATTTCATGCACAGTTTTTGAATCTGCTCCATGACCCAGAAGGGATATATCCTATACCATTGGGCTGAGACAAGGAATGGCAACTACCTGGTGCTACGCAGCTATCTCCGTGAGATTTGGAATGGACAAAAGGAAGCAGTAAGATTCCCCAAATTCACCCTTCTTGTGTCAGCTATTGGAGAGGGAAACCAGGTAGGTGCTTTTTTCCATCAAGCCTATCCTTGGGAGGAAAAATGGAAGTTCTAAAACTCCAAAACATAATCTAGAATTTGGGTATTCTTGTTCTCTTCTGATCCTATTACAGACACTGAAGACAGTGACTGAAAAATCTGAAGCTCTTTGCTATTGAAAAATGCTTGCTTCTTTTCTCACCCTCTCCAGCTAGTGACTTAAAATTGATGAACTGAACAGCACTGGGCACAGACTATGTGTTGAAGATTGTTCTTGAAGAAAATGCAGACCTTCAGTACTCAATTCCAAATATACCATATACCATTGGATCAAGGGAGGTTGAACTTCCCAGCAATCAGTTTGGACCTTAAAAAGAATAAGTTGCCCTTAGGATCAGGATACAGAATGCTCGGAGGACATAGGTTGTGTATTCCTTCAGATAGACTAGTACCTGCTTATGGAAAGGTCTGCTTTGGGGAGGAGCAGAGCAGAGACTTTCTTTGTCTCTGTATGCAGGAGTGTAAGAATTGGAAGCTGAACTTGAGAGGAAAACTCATGAAAAAATACACTTGTGCACCTCACCAACACATGAAAAATGGAGATGGCCTTGTTAAGCAAGACCCATATGAAGCCTGTACCCATCTGTTGTCCCACTGTGAACTAGTCATCAACTTACCATTTTGTATTTCTCCATTTGCCAGGCAGGGTTAGAACAGTACAACTTCTGCAGATACTTCTCCTGTATGGACTTAAAAATCCCCCAGTCAATCCAGCAATTGAAAACCTAGAAAACACCCTTAATAATTAATGAAAAGTCTCATAACATGGCAGGATGGATACCAGAACAGTTCCACTAGAATAGGCAACAAAATGCATACTCTTTATTGCACTATAAGAAGAGATTTTTTTTTTTTTTAATTGAAGAGGGTAAGCAGAGGTACATTCTTTCAAGATATAAAAGAACTTAATACAAAAACAAGGGAAGGAAGAACAAAATATTCACATTAGTAGAAAGTGTGAAGATTTAAGAAAAAAAGACAGAAGAGAGAAGAGAGAAGAAGAAAAGAAAAAAAAAGAAAAGGAAAAGAAGAAAAAAAAAGGAAAAGAAGAAAAGAGAAGAAAAGAGAAGAAGAAAAGGAAAGGGAAAAGGAAAGGGAGGAAAGGGAAGGAAAGATGAAAAAAAGAA
>VZSV01000430.1:32563-49920 GCA_013398735.1 Nothocercus julius | reverse complement strand
TGTGTGTGTCTGTTAGTGGGCAGTCTCCCAAGAAGACATTTGACTCTGCTGCAGCGTCACAATTCATGTCTCATGCTGCCAAGGAACACTTGAGCCATGCAATTGCCTACCTACTGTACTTAGGCAGGCAAATGAAATTGAGACAGGAGCCCACCTGTCAGTCCACCTCTACCTCGCCAAGTCATGGCTTGTTCGTGTCACATGTGCCATGCTTGCCCAGGATATTTGAGGACAAGATCTTGAGCTAAGATTTCTGCATCTATGCCTGCCGTGATGTTGCGAAAAGGCTCGTTGATCGTATGACTTACACAGTGATTTCTGTGACTTTGATACACACGTCTCTTAAGTGCATGTGCAGATGACATGGGCTGCAACATTGTTTTTTTTTAAGTTTTAAGTTTGAGAATGTAGTGCTAGTGCTTACTGTGACAGCACTACACTAGGCTAGTGGCGGGAACACCCAGCTGGTTAATACTACATGGCTCTGATGGAGAGTTGAGAGAGTATCTGGTATAAATGTCTTTAGCATCTAGGACTATCTAAAAAGAAAGAAGCTGCTATCGCTCAGCAAGTCTGAGACTATTCAGATTTTATTAAGCTGAATGAAATCTTTGTGTATGATGAGAAATGATGAGCAGCACTAAGGAGCTTACCTTAGCAAAGGTGGGACAGTTCCTCGTGTTGCATCTCCTTTGCTCGGGGGTTGCAGACACAGATTCTAAAACTGGGGTAGTCTAAGTAGAGGAAACTATTCTGAACACATCTTTTCTTTGGCATAGCTTCTCTGCAGCCACTGCATAGCACCTCCATGTGCAGATGGAGCTAAGCAATAGGTTTGGGTTCAGGGCACAACTGGTTCTTTCTTTCTTGAAACCAGCTGAGGCTAAGGGGGCAAAGCAATAAGCTGTGCACATACATCCCACACTACCAACCACACATAACTAAGGAGCACCCTGAGGACAGTAGACCACATGCAGTTTTGAATCTGAATGTCGTTAAAAGGTAGCGTAAAAAGGCAAACCTCATGTCCTATTGAAGAACTACAGTATAATCCTCTGCTTTCCAACCCTGTACTGAAGAAATGGCACCTCCTGCAGAATTTGCATTATGCTCTCACTCAAGGTCATAACATTCTTTATATGAAACAGTTCTGCTTAAGTATTAGTGAAATTGCTGCACTGAGATAATATGAAGTTAGCTGTGTCCATTTCTACAGTCTGTCCTTCTGCCACTCTCAGTCCTGGTTAGAGAGGAATTACTCCCCCTGGTGCCCTGCAATCTGAGGTGCAAAAGAGAAGGCTTAATCACTCTGGAAATGTGCTGTAGTTTATATATGCTATCTCCTTTCTCTAGGTGATGAAAAAAGAAAATTCCCTTCCTAAAATATTCTGCTGCTATTATAATCTGCCATCTCTACAGACTCATAACTTTCTAAAAGGCTTCTCCTTTGGGGCACATAAAATCTTCTCGGGTCTTGCTTTAATATGAGTGAGGGAAATCCATTTTATAAAACAAAACAAGCTCTTTGCATTTGTGTTCAAATGCAGTGAGAAGCAAAATAAATTGTTAAAGGCTAAAAATACTAAACATCATCAGGAACAAATATGATTTTCCCCACTGAAGAGCCTACAGTAAAACAGCAGTACTCTTCAGTACAGCTGGGCTGGCTGCAGAGAATCATTTTAATGAATTGATTGGAGAATATTATTGCAAACTGAAAAATCAGTCGTTCATACCTACCCATTAGGAAACTAACTGTCAGCTTAGGAAACATACTTAAGTTCATGTGAACAGCTGCTTAGCTTCATGCACACAGTTTAGTAAGGATATAAAATTAATAGTTCAAAATGCTAAGCTGTATTTCTTCAAATTTAGAATGTTTGTTAATTCTCTCTGGGAAAGAATACTTAGTTATTAAGCAAGAACATACATCCTAAAATCAGTGAACAATTCATGTGACTTCTTTCGTGTCTGGTCAGGGAGCGGTGCAATAGGCAGCTGAAATGTAAAGTTACCATTTAGTACTACTGACTTAGGTATGCTCCCTTTTCCCATGGCTGTGAGATCATGCTTCTCGCCAGGAAGGCAGAAAATCAGATTTTCTCTCTTTCTCACTTTTTTTTTTTTTTTTTTTTTTTTTTAATAGAATTTAAATACATATGTGTATATGACTACCAGGACTTCCTCAAGCATAAAATACTTTTTTGCTATTTTAAACATCATTTTATATGACACCATTTAAAAACAGAATATCTGTGAATATCTTAAGATATCTTAAGAATATCTTAAAGTATTTTTTTTTAACCCTGATATTGTGATGGGTCACAGCTGGGTCACTGTTCTTGGTGTTAAGTCTTTCTTTTAGTTTCTAGACTAAATGCGTTCAGGATCAATTTATTTCAGCTGATGTTGTTTCATTTTTTTTAGGTTACATAATGTTGTTTTCCATGCATGCTTCTCTCTGGCCAGGATTGTGAGAACAATAATATCCCCCCTTATTTTATCCCTTTTTATATATTATGCTCTCCACCACCTTTGTCACAAAATAATATAAAAGATTGCTTTGTTTAACAAGCTCAAACAATATGAAATAATTTGGTCTTTCCATGCCACCTGGGTATCATTCCAAGATACTTAGGTAAGACAAAGGACTGTTTAAAGGATTTGGGAGTGGGAGTGAATGAGAAAGAATTGGATGAAACTCAAGATTAAACATGAAGAGACATTTTCTAACCGTGATGAGCTGTGATTATGCTGAGACATTTACTTAAGCATCTTGTAAGCTGGTCTCTGTTCCTCACTTCATGGTGAACTGTAGATAAAAATATTGCACTTGGTATATGGGAGTCGTTCCAAATATAATGCAACAAGGTTTTTAAAACTCTTATTCCTATAACTTTTTTTTTTTTTTTCATTTCTTGCCTGCACTTAGTTTGCAGAACTCTGCACCAAATTCAAACAACCATATTCTGCATGATAAGGTTTCTTTCATGGGGTATGATGTGTTGCAACAGGGTAGAATAGTTCTCTATGTTTACATGTATGTTTACACAATACATTTACATATGTGAATTCAGGCTGGTTAGTAAATCAGTTGTCTAATTTAAAAGGACTTACCTGAGATACTTTATGTCCCCTAAACCATAGTTTTGCGCACTGATTCTAGAGTGAGGCCACAGGTATTGTGTGAGTTTTCCCTCCATTGTGACCTCAGTCTCAACAATCTGCAGTAATTATATAAGTAAAATAAATATCTGCCAGTCATTGAGAAGAGTAGTTAAAGGGAGCAGGGGAAATAAAAGGAAGGTAAACAAATATTATAAAAAGTGAGAAAGAACCTGTGAGTCAAAAAAGTAACTCTGTCCACCCAACACCACTTAATTTAAAATTCCCACATGAACATCTCAAAATGACTTCCTAAGAGTAAAAGTAGCACAGGAATCTTGAGGTATTGCCTCAGAAAGACAGCAAATAGTTTTGGCAAGAATCTTAAGAGTGAGGGAGAACAAATGAAAGATGTATGTACTTCAGATAAGAAAGCGGAGAGAGTAAGAAGACCTTCCAGGATGTGCAGGAAGCACATAAGAATCAATCTGAAACAACATGGAGTAAATTCACAATGAATGAAACTAAGAGACTGCTTTGGACATATAGGTTTAGAATTCCTGAAAATGCAGCAAAGTCTTCGAAACCAGGTCTGAACAGTTTTGGTTATGAGGGTGTCACAGAAGCATCAGTGAAGACAGTCAGCAAGACCAGACTCATTTTTTTTTTTTTCTTTTTTTCCTCAGGCTTTTATCTTTGTGCTCGTTAGGGAGACAGGAGTGGAAGAGACAATCCCCCTGGATCATAAGCAGATGGAAAGAGTGATTGATTCGTATAATGAAATATAAACCATAAAGCTAAACTGAAGTATAAGAAAAAGAATACTTAACTATATGCATACATCAGAAAGGGCAAACAAGAAGAGTGAGGAATGATTTATACTAATCTTAACTCCTTTTAATGATTTTAACACCTAGTTTTGATCACTGTTAGCAGGGCAAAATGGAACCTGATACTTAGCATTCAAGTGTGAGAATTTCATTGTGTACAGAGAAGCAGTGCAGGGCCTACATCCCACTTCAATCTCATTTTAGAGTATGAGTAGGATGTAAAGGAGTTCATCAGTCTCATATTGGCTCTATTCACAAGATACATTTTTTTTTCCTGAGAAGAGCAGTTCACCTGAAACTTACTTGCTTCAATAATATGTCACTATATTTACAGTTAAGTAATCAGGAGTAGCAGAGGAAGTAAGCAACCTCACCTTCTGTAGTAAATTTTGTCAGGAAAATGTCTAACTTTCTCAAATGTTACTTTTATTAAGGAAGTGCATGGGGAGATTAGTAAACCTGTCCTGAAGCTTTCCTGCTTTCTCAATCTGAGTAAACTCAGGAGGAGAATCAAAGTAGAAAACTCAAGACTGATACTGAGAGATCTATGATGCTGACTTCAGTAGGACTGGATTTTAATGTTATTGGGGAAAAACAGAAATTTAAGTCTAAGAATCCTTCCACAGTGTGTATGCTCACTTACATGCATGTATATACACAACATGATTCTCTGACTGAAAAAGAATCAAAGGTTCAGTGGAGATAATTTTTTTCACAAACACATTTGATTACAGTCACAGATAGTAGCATTGACAATTCATAAATTCAGAGGTTAGATTATTGTGCACATCAACAAATGAGATTTATTGCAGTATCCCATTTTATATCAACTGACAGCCCAACCCAGTAAGACCTTAAGGAAAAACCTAAACTATGCAGAGAGAAGAAATATGAAAAACAAATCATAGAATTTGGAGATGAAAAATAATAATTCCTGTCTTGAAGTCTTTTCCATCTGTCCTGAAGAGGTTTGCTGTGTTTGAGGACAGTTCAACTGAACAGTACAGTTAAAAAAATAAAATAATAAAAAAAAAGATTATCTTTCCTGCCACAAGCCATCACTATGATCTCAGCTTCTCTGTCTTGCCAAATCCTGCCAACAGAGGAATTCCAAAAATTCAGAGACAGTTCTTTACAAGGGAAAGGTAGAGTTTTTGTGTCAGGAGAGAGCCTCACTTATTGTCAGCTAAACATATAATTCTCTTTTTCTTTTTTTTTCTTTTTTTCCACAAACTTTGTTTGTCCTACATTGAAGTGACTTGCGCTGTTAATTTCATAGAGCAAATAGTTCATAGCCTGAGTTACTTACTATCAGGAATACTAATATTAAAAATTCCCATTATGATACCTACACTTTTTCATATTAAATTTCACTCTCATACTTTCTGTTTGATTTCCTGGAATCTTTTCTGAAAATTGCTCTCCATTATTGTCATGTGCTTCAAATAAGCTGAGATGACATGACATGAACATTATAGGAAAGAACCAGAGAAAAAAATTCATGTACAGAAAGAAATTGAAAAGACAGATGACTAAATCGTTAATCTCCTTGCATTCTGAGGCAATTATTTAATTTCAAAACTCTAGATAAGATTTGGTGGTTATTTAAAAATCACAACTTTTAAGACAGACATATTTTGAATGAACATTACCATTGATACAAATGCTATGTTTTAAGGGTCTAACAAATCAGATATCCATTATCTGATGGATAGCAGATAATACCAGAGTGCACAGCAAAACAGGTTTATTTGAGAAAAATATGGGATACAAACAGAAAGATTTTTGCAGTTTTCCCTTTTGTTCTTCTAATCATTGTTATGCTGGTTTGGGTTTGGTATTACTTTCCAAATGCTTCAGAATTAAATATTGCATAACTGCATTCACAGGTGTGCTTCCTGAAGTTTTAGATAGCTGGTAGGGAAGAACTAATGCTGTTGGGCTCATGAGAGAACATGGTATGAAGCTTTAGATTAGTTAAGAAGCTGCTATAATAGGTGAAAGTGAAGTCATTAACAGTTCTTGCCAGTAATCATCATAATTATATTTTGGAGTTAATGCCCAGGCTTAAAGTTTGGCACTTCCCTTTACTGTATTAGGCCATCTGCAGGCCCTGACAGGCTTCTGCCCATGGGTAACAATTACAGAATCACAGAATCACAGAGTGGTTGAGGTTGGAAGGGACCTCTAGAGATCATCTAGTCCAACCCCCTGCTCCAGCAGGGACACCCAGGGCACGGGGCACAGGGTGGCAGCCAGGCGGGTTTGGAAGATCCCCAGAGAAGGAGCCTGCACAGTCTCTCTGGGCAGCCTGTGGCAGGGCTCTGGCACCCTCGCAGGAAAGAAGCTCTTCCTCATATGGAGATGAAACTTCCTGTCTTTCAATTTGTATCTATTACCCCTTGTCCTGTCACTGGCCACTACAGAGAAGAGTTTGGCCCCATCCTCTTTACATTCTTCCCTCAGATATTTATACATATGGATAAGATCCCCTCTCAATCTTCTCCAGGCTAAACAGGTCTAGCTCACTTAGTCTGTCTTCATATGATAGATGCTCCAGTGTCTTAATCATCTTTGTCACTCTACACTGGACCCTTTCTAGAAGTTCCACATCCCTCTTGTACTGAGGAGCCCAGAACTGCAAGGCAGCCACATGAAGGGCCTTGTCCTTCAATTCACCTATTGAGACAATACCAAATTAACAAATTCAGTGTTGAATCCCCCTTATCCAACCTTCTCCACTCCACCCTGTCAGGTTCATTATCTACTAAAGATATGACTACATGCCTATTCTCCAAACACACAGGCCTCAGAGGTTTTCATCTCACAAGTGTTTCAATCAAGGCTAGAAGACTACCTCTCTGGTGAGTACCTTTACCAGCAAGAAGTTTCTGAATAGCTTGGACATCATTATTCTTGGAGGCCTCGTGCAGGGGTGATTCCCAGATCCTGGAAGAATAAAAATTACCCATTCATAGCATTATGACAAATGAAATATTAAGAGGAAACAAATTTCACTGCATGAGAAAAAATAGAACTGAAAATGGGTTAGAGTTTTATGTTCTCAAGATAACAGACACTCCTGGAAAATGTTAAGACACATAAATGAATGACCCACCTTTTAAAGATCAGATATTTTACATTACTAGAAGACACACAGTTCAGTTTTTAAATGACTGGAGAGCTGGTAAAAATTTCACAAATGAAATATAATTCTGACTCAGATGGTAAATTATGATTCCAGGAAAATTATGCAATTTTACTGTGCTTGACTAGACTTTGTTCCTGGTGTCAAATTACCTTCAATTCTACTCCTGCCAGTCTTCATCTTTTTCCAGCAGGCTACATCTGAGTTTCCATTTAGGAACTGCATGAATTTCATGCATTGTTTCTGGATTTCCATTCCAGTTTCAGGCATGCCAGTCAATCTCATGTAGAGTAGATCATTGATTCTTTCAAAGGACAAAATTCAGTATAACACTCCTCTCTTTCAGGCAGATGGAATTACCCTGGCAGAACGCAACAATTTCTATTTGACTCCCATTCCTCTTAGCTAACCGAGAAGCCTTGGTGGAAAAATAATTATAATTAAATATTCAAATATTGCATCTTGCTCCATCCCAACATGAGAGTTTCAGCTGAATACAATGCATAATGGTCCTTCTTGAAAGTTTGAAAATAAAGACATCATTGTTAATAGAAATAAATAATTTTAAGAAAAAAAAGTTGGCTGCTTGCCAATTGTAATTATCTCTGATGTGGGGAGGCACTGAGGTTCTTTCTATATGCACCCACTACATTCTGACAGACCTTAGTCTGCCAAAATGAAAAAAAGAAAAGGGCTCTTCTTCATCACCTTATTAATTTAAAGTTAAATAAGGTGATAGCCTAAGGAACTGTACTAGCAACATGCAGCATCATGCTTCATAAAGAGAATGAAAACAATTCCATTTGCTTTTAATGCACTTAAGAAAATGAAAAGTCGAGGCTAATGTTACAAGCAGACCTGCTGAAAGGAAAAATTTGCAATAACAGAGGATCTTGTTAACAGATCTTACACTGGAGTTATACGAGGTCAAAGAATTAAATTAGGAAAAGAGCAACAGCTCTCTGCTGACTGTATATGCAAAAGGGAATGTAAAACTAAAGACTTTGAACAGGAGGAATGAATAGCAGGACTGAAGTGTGCTTGAATATTTAATGGTGAACACTTGCCCAGAGTTACCTGGAGCTATATAATATCTTAGGTAGTATTATCAGCCCCTCAGCTTTATGAGCCACGTAATATCTGCTTCATTACAAAGACAGATAGGCTAGAATAGTTGTAATAGTCCATATATGGTTCAGAGGTTAACACAGTTCAGAACGTCTGTTCCACAGCTACTTAAAGCAGAATGAAATATTAATCACATGTGTGTAGCTGGATACTAGTGTCAAGCTTTGTTAACATTTACAAAACACTCATCATTTCCCCTAAATCTGCTGTGGGAAGTGGACCATGATGCTAATTAGGTATCCTAAATAATTCAGGAGAAACTTGAACCTTACTCTTGCAAGCTTACTTTGTATATTTTGGCTTGGTTTCTGTGCACCACATGGACAAGGAGATTGTTTGGAAAGTGTTACTGCCTCTACTCATGCGTACTCCTGGAACTCCAGTGATTAGGAATGGACAGCCATGCATTCAAGAAAGAGAGCAGAGTCTAGCTGTGCCCATCAGCAGTCACAGGAAATAACATTTGAACAAGCAAATAGGTTGCATCCTTCCACAAATCAAGATAAGAGCTCTAGGCTGAGATGTAGTTTGCAGTCTTGATGCTGCAGAAGCATCAAGAAGCATCACTGCAAGATACGCAGTGACCGAAAAACAAGTAGCTATCTCACAATATACCATTTCAGGATTTACCTTCAACATGTAGTTGCCTGATGTAACTGCAGAAGGAACAGTGAGTTCACGCATTGCCAGTAACAGATGACATTTATGAAATGTTTTAATATTGCTCAGTGTAGCAGGTTACTCATGAATGTTCCTCAGGAAGAGGGATCAAACATTAAACAGCACCAATCTTGTCAGTTGGTTCTTCTAGAAAAAAACAAATAATTAACTAAACACATTGAACCTTAATGTTTACAAAATACTTAGTAGACTGGAAATCTGCAAGGCCCCTCTCTGGGCCATGTTTATCTTTGGATTAGATGACAGTATTCTGGGTTCTCAATTGTGCTTCAACTATTCAAAAGTAATTACACAATAAAGTAGCAAGGTCAGTCTAGAAAAAAAAAAAAAGAGAACAGAAATCATAAGAGTGAGTCACGATATAGTAGCTGCCCCGGAGAGCTTCTGATCCGAGAAATATCCAGAAAAATCTCCTATTCCAAAAGCAGATATGCAATAGATAAACCAAGCAGGAGGAGCCTTGGGTAGGCCATGAAACAGCTTGAGGCTGCTGGCTGAAAGCCAAGGAAGAGAGAAGGCCCAACGAACACTGGAGGTTACTCTACATCTAACAGAGAAGAGAGAAAAATTGAGGAAGAACAAAAGCTTTCTTTTTTAGCTAATGTCCCCTAGATCCAGACAGCAGATTTTCTATTTTGCCATACTTAAGCAAGCTTTTGTTACTTGTATGAAGGTTTTTTTAAGTCGTCCAGTAGCCTGAAAATAAGGTGGAAAGTCTGAATTTTACTATAGATCAACCAATTTGGAATTTTACAAATAAAACCAGTAAGTCTCTGAGATTAGAGTGAATTTGATGGTGTTATGAAAGATGAAGTTTGAACTAAATATAAGATAACAGGTAAAATTAGAGATTGATTGAAGGGTGAATAGAGGCAGATTAAGTGTTTGAACAAGAATGGTAGGAAGAAAATAATGGTTAAAGAGCCAGATTGGAATTTCCCCTTTTCTCCCTCCCCTCAATCCCCCTCGCCCCGCCTCAGATACGAAAATATATAGGGAAGCCTGAAATTCCTAAAATTTTAATCTGCAGATACCCAAACCTCCCATAGAAAATCCACACTCACATTTGCAGAGTAGCTATATGGCAAGTGGTCAGTTTATGTGCTTGAGGTAACTGTTCCATAGCCCAACAAAGTTGTAACTGCACAAAATGATCTCTCAGCATTCCACCTGAATCTTCTCCTTTTGTCTAATTTTTCCTCTTAGTTTCTTGTAGTTTTTCAGGACACTCTAAGCAACTTCTATTGCTTCATCTACATCCAAATAAAATCCATATAGTTATCTTGCATTTTTAGCACTGTCTTTTTGCTTATACCTATTTAATGAAAGCATATGTTTACATATGTAAATGCATGCATAATGTTTTAAAATATTATGTATGTTAACACATGCACTTGCATATATACGCATAGCGTATATCATCTAACTTTGTATATATATATGTATGTATGCAAACAGAGTATATAAATAATACTGACATATGTCTTCCATTAAAAGGTATAAAAATCAATGCTGCTAAATGTTTGTGTGCGTGTTCCTGCATAAATCAGCTGATTTCATGAACATGTATTTCCTGAAATATTATTGGAAAGAACTAGGAAAAGAAAAGCACTTTAGGAGAAAAGACCTTTCTATATGTATCTCTAATTCCAATAGCTCTTCAATTAACTGTCTTCTGCTAAATATCAAGATGTAGGGCTTTGGGTACTAACTTTACTACCTTCTCACAAATATAAGTTGTGTTTCCTTGCCTAGAGTTCACTGACAGTAAAAAGAAGTAAGTGAGTGCTTGTGTCAAAGGAAAAAAAAAAAAAAAAAAAAGAGCAGGGAAAGGAAATAGAAGCAAAGATATTTATTAGTCACAGTGCATAAAAATATCAATATGTTAAACTTGGAGTACATATTCAGACCCGAAGAACTGTTGACTCAGTAACAAATAGAAGACAAAACATGTCTGTTAAGTCCCATGAATGTTTATGTAGGCTACCAAGAAGTACTTTCACTGGTCAAATAGCAATAAAATGACCACACTGTTAGAAGTACAAAACTAAAACTCACAACAGAACATTCATAGTTTCTGCTATTGAGTTAGCTCAACCAAAGAAAGCATTTTCCAGCCACAATACACCTGAGTTGGAAAGGAAACACTGTCCAGATAAAATATGCCCAGGATGGATCTCAGTGAGTTGCTTCAGACAGACAGAATTTTTCCTCTGTGGCCCCGTTCAGGTGGTGAGTTTTAAGACTTTAAGGTTACCAGTGAGATTGCCCCTAAATTACCAGTGTCTCCTGCAAAAGGATAGGCATGAGATGAGACTGAAAAGATTATGCAGAAGCCAGAAATAGCAATGTCCACAGAAATATATTTAAGTTTAGCCCCTTTTTCATGCAGTGTCTTCCCTCGGAAGAAAATCATGAGACAGTGATTAAACTGAGAGCACTATCATTAATGTTACTTTTAATATAGCACTTATTGATCAGTTTTGTACACCCTAAAAGAAAGATATCTATCTTTGTGTATCTATCACAAAAGAAAGTAAATTGCGAAAATGGGGAACTGCTAGTCGTCATGCACATGTATTAATAGTTCCTACTAGAACCTTAAAAGTTTCCTACAGGAGCCCTAGAAGGACTGCTCACAAGTGACATTTGAAGAAACTTCTTCACTTTCAAACTTGAGAGACAACAGTATCCAGATTACAGCAGAATGGCTGAAGTTTATGATCCTGAATAATTTTTTACCACTCATATTACTCAGAGGGAAACATCAAAGTGTTCACGTCAAAATGCTGTAAGGCTCTTCCTCTGTCTTCTCAATAACTCAGAGCCAAAAATATCTTACATGAAACTTCAGCAGTGAGCAATGTGGTAGCTGAAATGGAATCAAAAAAATATTCATCATGGAGCAAAAAGCCCAAAACAGCCTCACCTCCTATCACTTCTAATTCGTGACTCCTTCACTTCCTTTTAACTCTTTTCTCCTTCATTCTAGAACATGTTCAGATCAACTCTTACATCATTCAAATAGTCTTTATTCAAATCAAAAGTTTTAGAACTTACTCTACAGTATATTGACAGACTCTAATGCATGCAGAGAACAGCAGCAAAGCACCTGGAGAGACCTTCTTCTCAGAGCGTCAAATATGAAAAAATAAATAACCATGAAACAATGAGAAGCTTTCATACTGGTATAATCTTCCAAGACAATTGTCAGAACCACATTGCTTGAGTCATCTTAATATCCTGTAATGAATAATTATTCATTAGACTGGCATATTCATAATGAATTATTCATTATACTGGCAGCATTGGCCAGTAACACACTTTTACCTGAATTTCCACTGAACTTGCCAGTATATTATCAGTCAATATCCATAAATAAGTCAATGCTGTCTGGGAGGAATGAGAGTAAGTCTAGTGAGGCACGAGCTGGGGTTAATTCCAGAAAAGAAGGGAGGGAGAGAGTTTCTCCTTCTCTTCTTCCACCTCTTCTTCCATTCCCTGAAACCTCACTACAGTATTACAGCACTAGTATTTTGGAGCATGGAAGAACTGTGCACAGTTCAGACCCAAAGGCTGAGAATGTATTATCTTCCCCCTGCACAGATAGGAATTGCCTAAAGAAAACAGCCTTACCAGTGAAATTAGGCCAGTCAAGGGACATAGAGGACAGCCCTCAGCTCCTCACTGTCTGCCATTTAATTAAAGACTAATAGGCATTTCTCTAGTGTATGGTTTGATAGGAGGGAAGAGAGTTGGCCTAAGACAAAGAGCATTGACTGACGTGACCACAAACATTCTGCTGAGCTATTTCTCCCTTTTCTTTGTAAATGTGTATGTCGTTTTTATGATACTGGTTCATTCACATGGAGGCAGGGAACTGATTCTTTCTAAAAGCTACTTTCAAAACAGAAGAAAACTAAAATAAATCAACATGAAGGAAAAAAAGAGCTGTAAAAGGATCTTTACAGGGCTTTGCATTCATTTGGGGTTTTAGGTGGATCAAAGCCTTTCACCACTTTTCACAGGTAATAATATTTTAAAGTTAAACCTGTGAAAATTATCATTAAATTTGTCAGTACAATTATATTTTTCATTTCTTTGGAACTCTTTGTTATATTTTTAATCAAAATTAGTAAAGAATTTCTTCAGTGAAATAATCGTTTTATTTAACCATTCTCAAAGATGGGTTTTTGTTTGTCCCATAAAATTGAGTTAGAGACAAATTAAAAAAAAAAAAAGCAGGAAGGATTGGGAAATTTAGTATAGGTTGAATTATAGAAATAGGAAAGTGGAAAGGGGGTGGAATATGAGGGTGGAAAGGTTCTTTACTCCAAACTCCTGCTCAAAAGAAGAATTAACCCCCAAACAAAATCAAGTTGCTCAGAATGTTTTCAAGGTGGCTTAAGAACAAGTTCAGGGGTTGAGATTCCCCCACTCTTTGGGCACCTGTTCCAGATTTGAATCATCCTTGGCAGGAAGATAAATTTTTCTTTATGTCCTATCAAAATTTCCCTTAGTGCAACCAGTTCCTGTTGTTTCTGGTGCTTTTGCTGTGTTATTCTGAGAAGAATCTGGCTTCTCCTTTTCTGTCAATCCTTCCCTCCTTTTTCTATCAAAGCAATTAGATTTTCATCAGACTTCTCCAAGCTTCCCTCAACTCCTCATGACATGTCATGCACTCCAGCCTCCTAATTATCTGAGTGGTCCTTAACAATATTCCCTCCATCTGAGTGGTCCTTAAAAGTGTTCCCTCCATCCAGTTCATCATTATCTCTCACAGGAGATAACACTGGACAGAGTCTTCTAGGTGCTACCTTATCTGTGCTGAGTAGAGAGAAATAATTACTTTCCTTGCCTTGCTGGCTATACTTTTCCTAATTCAATACAGTATATAGTTAAATGTCACAGTGTATAGTTAAAGTAAATACCCACAACGGCACACTGCTGACTCATGTTCAGTTTGGTTTCCAGCAATTATGGACTTCTACTTTTCAGTGGATCCAGAGGGATCCTTCCAGAGTTAACTTTAGTCTGCTAATGGTAAGCTTACTTTCTTAATAAAAGCCAGTTCTTAATTTCTAGCCACTTTGCAAGTAGTACATATGCCTACATACTCTGACATACTCTGAGTCCTGGTAAACAAGGATTATCCTAGAGCTATAGAGCCATTCAGCCCTTTGTGCACATAACCAAACAGGAGATGTACATTGCTTTAAGAATATGTACATTGCTTTAAGAATTATTCCAGATACTATTTAACACATTTTATGGCCATTTCATGAACTTTTAAATTTAGGGATATTGCATTTATCTAATCTTCACATTTTCCTAATGATAGGCTTTAAAATTTCATTTTAGGTTGTTTAGTATCATGAACACCTTGCTGAGAGTGAAGAAAGGAGACCCTTTAAGCATGTGCAGTTACATACAATTGGAAGGTTTCACAAGATTTCACACATTTCCAATTCACATTAGAAGAATTCACATTTTATGGGCAGTGATAACTGCAGCCTGAGGGTGTTTGTATTTCGAATTTGACTCAGTAACTTGAACTCTGCCAGATGGCCTTTCCAGATTTGAGGGCTGTCATTCCATATTTGTTTGTTTAAATACAGTAATAAAGTTACAGTGATAAAACTTCAGGCCTCCAAAGCCACATGGCTCAACTTTACTTTCATTTAAACAAGCAGGGGTTTTACTCTTTGCTGGTAGTGAAGTTGCGTCTTTTTAAATAACACTTCAAAGTCTCAAAAGTAGTGCCACTTCATTCACTACCCATCATGAAAAAACTGTCTCAAGACATCCAGCTGGGACAAGTCTTGCAGCATCGTAGACTGACAGATTTGTTGTTGGTAAGAACAATGCTCTGCAAAAAGGTAAACTTTTAACCGTGTCCAGGACACACCGCCCAGACAGTTTTGTGATAAGAATATAATATAAATGTAAGAAACCCATACTATTAAATGACCACAAGGTAGCAGCAGAGATCTGAGTGGAAAAAAAGAAGGGACTTGGGAAATTCATGATTGACTGTAAACAATTTTTTTTTATATATATGGAAGCCTTGCTCAGTACCTGAGCACAAATAATGTTGTAAAGTACTGCCAGCTTGCACATAGGAAACCTGTATAACGTACCTGAAAGCCAGTTTTTAATGGTGGGTAAGTGGGAAACTATATTTACATGATGTGCATATCCAGGTGGCAAGTAGGAAAGGTTGTATTGTATTTGTAAACTTTCCAGCTGTGATTTTGAGTCCTTGACAGAGAAGCACACTGATTTTTGCAGTGACATCTGGATGCTTAGTTTAAAAGTATATGCCACTTCTCTTGGACACCCTGAAACATTTGTCTATAGAATCTTCTATTGGCTTAAAATTGTTTATAGAATTTTATCTCGTATTTAATAGGAATGACATTTTATTATACACATACTTGCACTAGCTTAATAAAACTAACACATAATCTCAATTTTTAGTGTATTATGCAAATTTATGTTTGGAGGAGACATATATGAGGTTATCTCTATTAAAGACAACTCATTTTAGATGGGTATTAGTTTTTAAACACACAGCTACAAAACCAATCTAAAGTCTCATCTTCAGCTAAACCATTTCTGTTTCATGTGAACCAGGCTTTAGGTATAAAATGTGCACAAGATTTCTGTGGTCAATTTCACAGTCCCGGAAAGCACGTGCTAAAGTGATATTTCAGAATTTGTCCATAAAACTATACAACTTGTTCTCACACCCAGGCTTGACTCCACCCTGACTCAGACAAATCTCCCTCATTCCCTTTTGAAGAGATTAATCTGTTGACTAAAAGAGCTCCTGTAATAGAAAGAAAGTTTTGATACCATGAACCCATGCCTCAAATCTTTTCTATTATTTATTTGTTCAGGTTAGATGGCAGAAGAGCAGAGTCCTCAAAGCTAAGTCAGAAAATTTAGTCCATGAAGGTCAGAATTTAGTGATCCCTCTGAACAAATGTCTTACTCTGTGTAATGATTTGTATTCTGAGGTACTCCAGGACTCTTTGAAAAAAAATTTATAGAGTTCCTCATTTACTGAAAAAAACATGATATACTTAGGTTGCTGTCTGGTTTCTTCTTCTTCTTCTTTTTTTTTTTTTTTTTTTTTTTTCTGAAATGACTCACAATATTAAGGACAGTTAGCAGATATGCTAACTATTAAATAAGCATTTGCACAGAGACCAATTTCCATCCCAGAAAAGAGTGACTAGTGAATAGCTGAGCTCATCGTTCTCTGTTCTCCTGCACAAATAAGGGCAAAGGACAACTGGACTGAAGCAATCCTCCAGTCCTGTCTTAGATTATGCTCTGCAGCTGTAGAAATATGTCCCTGATCACAGGAGAACTTTGCATGAAAATAGTACAAATAGATATAGGAAAATCATGGAATATATGGAGATGGAAGTGCAAATCTTATCTAAAATTGGACTCCACTTCACTTTCTAGTGAATATTAGTTCTTTTAATGCCTAAGTCCTGCAGTAATTAATCCACTCTCCAAAATCAGTAGATAAATCATGAATTTCTTTTCTCTTCTTGCAATATTCAGTGTTTTGACTGGAGTTCTGTAGCTTTCATGGTAAATCCCTTTGATTTGTAAGGTAAAGGAGCATCTAAGAGCTATGGGGCAACAAGCACTAGTTCTCTCTTAGCCCCAGTCACTAAAGGTCAAGGTAATATTAGAACACATAAACCAATATCCAGAAATATTCAAGACAAAGGCTTGTGGTGATGGGTATTTCAGCTAGTTCTTGTGCCATATATCCCTTCACTCATCCTCCCACTTTAGCTGAACAGAACTAAGAAATTGTTCACTTTATTTAATGTCTTTTTAATAGCTAGAGTGCCATCTGATTAGAAAGCAATTTAATACGCGATCAGTAGTCAACCAAGGAACA
The DNA here is from genome assembly GCA_013398735.1 of Nothocercus julius. Classification (NCBI taxonomy): domain Eukaryota; kingdom Metazoa; phylum Chordata; class Aves; order Tinamiformes; family Tinamidae; genus Nothocercus; species Nothocercus julius. Next base: position 33,098 of record VZSV01000430.1, on the reverse strand, counting down.
CACAAGTAATTCAAAGAATGGAAGTATAAATGAAACACTTCACATCATACAACTGACAAACTATGTTCACACAGAGACAAGAAACAAAACCTTAATTTCTTCTGAACTAATGTTAGATAGATTCAGAACAGCTGTAGATCTGACGTAGGTTTCTAGATTCTCATTACCCTTTGTCACTTCAGCCAGAGGAAGTGGAGTTGTGTTCTTTTGTCCATACATAGGATTCTAGTTTAGAATTAAGTGAATTATGCTATAGACTGTAAGAGAATGGGGAATAAACTGCAGTGTTAAGGGAAAGACCAAAGTAGTCTCAGCTCTAACACAAAAAGAACAATTTATTGAGGCCTTGGCATAGATTTTTTTTTCCTACTGACTAAATAGTTCTCTATTTAGCAAGTCTCCACGTCAACTAACATGACCTTACATATCTCTTTATTTCAAACCAGAAGTGAATACAAACTCTGTCTAGGTGAGGATGGGAGAGGAAGGAAGCAGTGTGTGTGTGTGTGTGTGTGTGTGTGTGTGTGTGTGTGTG